>VZRO01004060.1:1321600-1405502 GCA_013397915.1 Daphoenositta chrysoptera | reverse complement strand
TATTTAGAAAGTGGATTTCTGCTTGGAATTCCCAAACACTTGGTAGTCAGGTAAGTGAATGGGAGATTTGAGCATGCAAAACAGTTTTCTTCCTGTTGCAGTCTGCTTATTGCAGTACAGGTTTGAAGCCACACTTAAAACACTACAGCCAGTTTATGAAAGAATTCGGGTTTTTTGGTTGGGTTTTTCTTTCAGCTGCCTGACTTTTTAATTTTTTTANCTGAAAGATCAGTTCTTCCAACTGTATTGAAGAAAACAAGTCTATTATAATGACTGTTAAGTGTTGCGAGAACATAAATAATGATATTTTCAAGACCTGGAATTTTGGTAACTGGGCGAGGAATACTTTAATTGGACTATTGAACTGAAAAGTAGAGTTTGTCTTCTAAACAGTTTGGAATAGTGAATGTTGCACTTCTGTTTCCAGCTCTAATTTCTGGTTTGGTTTAGCCATTGTTTAAAAAGAAAGAATAAAACATCCTTTTCTGTATCTTTATTATAAGATGTGTTGATTCAAGGCTTAAGGATCAGAAATTAAAATATTTTTATGGGAAGATTGAAGCCTGTCTGCCATGAAAATAGTAAACTAAGATGAAGTTGGTATAGAACTCGTCTGCCCCTGTACTTGGCACTGTTGAGGCTACACCTCAAATCCTGGGTTAAATTTTGGACTTCTCAGTATAAAAAGGACATTGAAGTCCTGGAGCATGTCCAGAGAAGGTCAGTGAAGCAGATGAAGGATCTGGAGTACAAGTCAGATAAAGAGCAGCTGAGGGAGCTGGTGGTGTTCAGTCTGGAGAAAAGGAGGTTCAGGGGGGGACCTTAATGCTTTCTGAGAGGAGGGTGTAGCCAAGTGGGAGTTGCTTCTTCCAAGTATCAAGCAATAGGATGAGAGGAAATGACCTCAAGTTGTGCTAGAGGTGGTTTATACTGGGTATGAGGAGAAATTTCTTCATGGAAAGGGTTGTCAGGCATTGGCATGGGCTGCCTGGGGAAGGGGTCAAGACACCATCTCTAGATAAATTTAAGACATGCAGATGCGGTGCTTATGGACATGGTTTAGTGGTGGGCTTGGCAGTGTTAGGTTAATGGTTGGACTCAGTGATTTTAAAGAAGAGAACCTGACCTGTTCTGTGATGTTGAAGTTTCTACATCTGGTTTTCATCACTGTGTAGCTCAGTAGGGTATTAATGGTATCTAAGTGAATGTAAACTGTTTCTGGACAAACAATACTCATTCTCATTGAACTTCCTTGCTTCCTTCCTTTCTGGTTAGAAATTGACCTTAGTATATGATTCAGTGATTTCTAAGGTTCTGAAAATTAATAATTTGAAAATTGGGATAGTTGTCCTTTTCACCATGTTGTGGCAAAAGCATATATCTCAAGGGGCTGACACTCAAGTCATAAGCAGAATTTATTCTTTGAGTTCATTCAAACTGTGGGTTACTAATCTACGTGTCTGTAATCTACCTGCTGTAAATGGAATGCCTACGTGTTTTTCAGGACTGTCTTGGTGAGACTGGAAGGATGCAGCCATCCTGTTGTTATGAAAGGCTTGTGTGCAGAATGTGGCCAGGATTTAACTCAGTAAGTATTGTCAGCTCTTTCTTCCAAATTCTCCTTGCTTCTGAATAGGAATTTAGGCTCTTCCTTCTCTCACCTAATAGAGTCATAAAATATCCTGGGCTGGAAGGAACTTGGAGGTCATCCAGTTCCAACCCCCTTGCCATGAGGAGGGATACCTTCCACTAGACAAAGTTTCTCAGGGTCCCATCCAGTCTGGCCTTAAACACTTCCAGAGATGGAGCATCCACAGCTTCTCTGGGCAAGCTGTTCCAGTGCCTCACCACTCTCACAGAGAACAATTTCATCCTCATAGCTAATGAAACCTACCTTTTTGTTGTTCAAAGTCATTCCTCCTTGTCCTGTCTTTACATGCCCTTGTAAATAGTTCATCTCCAGGTCTCTTTTAGGCCTTTCAGGTATTGGAACGCTGCTCTGAGGTCTCCTCTCATTTAGGATTTAAGAACTGTGCATGCTCTTTTTCATGGAGATAATGTAGGGTAACTTAGGTAGAAAATACAAGGAGCATATGTAGAGAGGTAAATTCTCATCCCACTTTGCTTTCCACGTACTCACCAGTGAGACTGAGAGTTGTATGGTGTGTCAGCAGTGGCTTAGTAAACCTGAGAGCTTTATGTGTGCAGGTGCAAATGGCTGAGAGGTAAAAGCAGTCTCATTCATGTGACCTTGTTTCATTTCTACTGTGTCTGAATGGGAGCTAGCTTGTCTCCCATGCTTTCAATTTAAGGCTTCTTAACGGTTTTCAATTTTTTGTGAAACATTCTGCCATGGAACTAAAGGAATTTAAGCCTTAGGCGAAAAAGAAAGCAAAATCAAAAGATGATTGTATTTCTCCTTTGCTCTGCCTCATTGCTTGGTAAAGAGAATGTTTCTTATGCATATCAAATTACAAATTCAACAGCTGTTCCAAAATAGGCTGTATAGTTGCCTGGATTTTATAAATTAATGTTGCATACTCATTTCATTTGGCTGGAAGTACTTTGGTTTCATTTTAATTCATGCTCATTGTTAGGAATTATTTTGTGAACATTGTCCCACAAACTAGGGCTAGTGGACCAAATATTGAGAGTACTATGCAAGAACCAGCCTGGTTAATGTTTGGATATAACTTTTTATTTAAAGTTGAATGTTGATATTTTGTAAACAAGTATTATTCGGCAAACCTAGCAAAGTTAGGATAATCATGAATAGGACTTTGTCTGTCCTGAATGAATACTTGATTTGAGATTTGGACACAGTCACATCTAAATATTGCTCTACTGCTATAATTTCATGAAAAATCCAGAAAAATTCAAGGTATCCAGCGAATTAAGTTTTTTTCACTTAATACTTCTTACTGTGTCTTATGTCTATGTCTTCATTTTATACAAAATGGCTTATACATCTGAAATACTGCATTATGTCTGCTGAGCCTACACCAGAAGACGATTCAAAAGCATTGATGCTTTTCCTGCTTGGAGAAAAGCAAGTACAGCGTTCTTAGTAGTCATTCAGCTAATGGTCTGAAAACAGTTAATAATTTTTAAAGGCTCTTTTAAAATGCCTCTCAGGGTTATACATGAGGTTTTCTGAACTCTGAAGCAAAGGCTGTAAGATGCTAAAATGTACATGTAAACTTCAGACCAAGTAAATACCTTTTGTTCCTGGACATCAATGCTGCCATACACTATGGTACAGTAAAAGATACCTGTTTGTGGTTGTGTCTGCCTCAACTCAGCTCAGCACAGTTGTTGCTCAGAAGTTTGCTTGTCACAAAATGAAATCTGGTTTAATTTTAACTCTCATTGTAGCTCTGATACCAAACCTTGTCCTTAATAGGACTGGTATATGGGAGAATTAAAACATGTGAATGTGTCACCTAGGACAAAATTTGTATGGTAGTATTTTTTAATGTTGGTGAATCATCAGTTAGATGTCAGAATTCCCAATGAATTGATTGATGTAAGCTGTAAGCTAGTGAAAGGGATCCTATGCAGGGTTACTTGGTCAGCCTACAAGCAATTTTGTACTTGTGTGTGTGCTCAGACACACTCTGTCTTGCATGTATGTATGCACACAAGGGTGACACCTGTTCTGTGTTGGTATCTGTATATGCACACATCTGTATACCAGTAAGGCTGTGTGTATAATATACACATAAATAAAATAGACACAAGCATACAGAGTTCCTCACTCTGTTTGTGCCAATGGGAAGAGCACGTCTTGGGAATTTTTTTGAAGGTATTTTTGAAGCGGCAGTCACCTGTAAGTCACTCTGTGAGCAGAGAGTAACTTTGCCTATCCTTTGCTTAAATTTTTCATACTCTGGCTTGGAAAAAAAGCATATAATTGCATGCTGAGTGATTAAAAAAAAAAGAAGCAGAGTAGTTTTACATTTGAGTGGTTTGGTAGTTATACCTAGTTTATAGCTTGTTTTTTGATGCAAATCAATACTTAGATGTGTTTCATCTTAGTGTATTGTGTCATGAAATAATTGTGTGGAAGTATAACTTATTACAGTGACTTTTTGGAGGTTTTTTTTTCTGGTGAGCTTCTTTGATCTCTCCATTTTGTCTAGTAACTTGCATTAGCAAGAATTTGAAAGAGTGTGTTTCATAGCTCTTTTTAATCCTTTTTTTTGGTGGTGATTATTTTGAGACTACAGATTTTAGTCTCTTCAACATTTCACTAAACTATTGCTCTCTCCTGTGATGCTGCTTTTCCCTGTGTGATCAGGATACGAAGCAAGAATGGAAAACAGAGCGTGCCATTATCCACAGCAACTGTGTCAATGGTTCACAGTGTCCCAGAACTGAAAGTTAGCTCTGAGGTAAGTACCATCATGCTTTCTTTGTTCACACCTTTCACAGTAGCTCCACAGTTGAGAAACTGAATTATAGTAGTTTCTTAAATGCTGTATACAGAAAGTTTGGCTTCCCTTTGAAGAGGAATTTGGGGTTGAAAATTAGTAGCCCAGGGGTTTTGTGAGTTTATCTTAGTGTAGATTGATTTTTATCAGATTTTATACTGGTTTTTTACAGCTGTGTACTACAAAGATGGCACTTTGACAGCAGCCTGTAAACTTACTAGTTAAACATTTTTGTCACTAAGAGTGAACAGTTAGTGAAAAGTTCCATTAGCTGAAATCTGTTCAAAGCTTGCAGTGTCTCTGAAACCTAGCTTTAGCCTTCGCCTTGAAATTGACCCACTAGATATAGTGAAGCTAGTTTGTCTGCAACTTACCTGTATGGTAAAATTATATCATGATTTTTCAAATATTCCAAATATTCTGAATTCATGAATATTTCAAATATTCATCTGAGTTATCAAAATATGCTTGTTTATCCCTCAGTTTGTGTAGGGGGAAAGAGCATGTTTATTTCGAAGATAAGCATTCTGTTTTATCTTTGTCAACCTGATCTGTTTTGACTTTATGTTGCTACTTGCTTTTTTTGTTTCTGCTAATTCTTCAAAGAATACCAGTGAGGGGAAATGTGAAGATGTAAGCAGCTAGAGGTGTCCCCATCATAGAGGAGTGTTTCAAAGGGCAGTTTGCACTTGATCCTTGCTGCTTCGTAGTGCTCTAACTTTACTTTTAAGTTCAGCTGCCGTGAACGTAACACTGCAACTTGCTATCAGAAGTGATCAAGTGAACACAGAGCTTCACGTGGTACTTGGAAAGTTTGTAAATATGTGCAAGAGCAGTAAACTTCACTAATGTTTACTGGATTATAAGGTCTTTGTTGTCAGTGCCCATGTGGAATTGTGTAATCTTAACTATGTCTGAAGGCATACATTCTGTAATCTGAAGTTGACAAGTATCATTTCTGTCACCAGCAGCTTTGGTTTTATACTTAGTGTGGGGTTGTCAGACATTGTCCTCAATGACGCAAAATTGCTGGACATAGCAGTCAAAAGTTCTCAGACCTACTGATGAATATTCCTTTGTGTTCAAAGCTACTGCTATTTCCTATCAAGACACTGGGCCTTAAATTAAATCAGTGGTTACTTATTTGTTAAATTTGAAACTTTTGTGTTTAGATTATGAATTTTAAGAGTTAATGGCGTCACAGAGATCTGAGCGTAGACTTGGAGAGCATTTTTTTTTTCTGTAAAAAAAATTGTTCCACCACTGCCATTGCTACAGTTATGCTGAGGCATCTTGTCTTGTGCAGTTAGTTTGTAGTAGAAGTTCTTCTCATTTTTACAATACACAAAAGGCAATAAACCTAATTTATTTCTATGAAGCTAAGCTTAGCAGTGAATATTTCTGTTACAGCAAGCTGAGCAGCTGGGAAGAGAAGATCAACAGCGACTGCATCGAAATAGAAAATTGGTGCTCATGGTAGATTTGGACCAGACATTGATCCATACTACAGAACAGCACTGCCAGCAAATGTCCAATAAGGTATTTGGGGTTAACTTGCAACCCAATGTAACAACAGGAGTGTTTCTAACAATATTTAAATGACGGTTCTTTAAAAGAACATTCTGTGGTTAGGTAAAATTGTAGTTGAAGAATAAAAGAAAATGAGAAGCATGTCTTCTGTAATATGTTCCTTTTTCTCTACATTTAAATTGACATTTTTCTTTCTTCCATTCATGCTTTCCTGCACTTTTCCTTTCTAATCATTTTGAGAGATGTTTCAGGTAGCTATTTTTAATCTCTGCTTTCCTTCCTCTGCAATTCGCAAGCTGAGTACTCAGTAATGAGACTATTTTCCCTCCAAGTCTGAGGCAGATGCGGTGAATTACTGCTCAGAGTCCGTTTTTGAGCAATCTTGTGTGTTGCTATGTCTGTCATTCCATGAGCATATGTAGTGATTTTTTTGAAATCTTTTTGGGGGGAGTGAGAAGGGGAGAGGTTGTATGTTGCTGTTTAATTTCTTCATTAAACACTTGCTGTTGAACTGACAAGGGGTATTGGCTTGTAACATTTCTAATTTGGAAGTTCTAAAACAAGAGACATGTTGAAATGTGTACAGTGTCTTGAACAAGAGGACGCAAACTCAAACATCAGTATCGTGCAAATTGTGATTGCTTAGTTCTTTTCTTTCCTCTTGCCATTCTTGCATGTCCAGTAGGCTCAGCGTATGTTCACAGTTGCTAGGAAAAAACAAGCTAGAAATGTACATTGCAATTAAGAGGAAAGGGAACCATGAATATTCGACTTAAGGATTAAAAAACTTGTGTGTGTGAAAGGCTATGCCTCTATCTGTATAAATGCATGGCTTGAAGAAAAATACTTTTTAAAGTATTTCGAGGTTTTTAGGGTTAGGGTTTTAACTGGGATCTTTATCTGCAAGTACCTTCCTGGTTTGCTCTCTGATGCTATGTTACCATACACACAGATTTTGTTAGACGAAGAAAATACTTTCTCTGAGCTCCATGCATATTGAAATGAATCTGTCAGACGTTCACTGAGAGGTATTGATTGTAGTGAGATCCTGAACTTTTCTGAAACAAGCAGGTTGAGAAATTTCTCAGATTGCTTTGCCATAAGTAAAGATTTGAATGAAAGCAACCTGCGTCGTAAATTTTTCAACAGTACAGCTTCTTGCATTTGAAAACCTTATTGTTGGACTGCCTGGCACAGAGCAAAAATGTGCTTTGGATTTTATTCATCCATGTAATCTTGTGGCCAAAACTTGCTTTGGTCTAGTTGGATCAAAAAAAGTTGAAGTGAGGGAAGGGGGTAGTTCTGGAATGCTGCCATTTTTGTTTTCTATTTTGATAATATTCAACATGCTTTTTCTTCTAGGGAATATTTCATTTCCAGTTAGGTCGAGGTGAGCCTATGTTGCACACACGTTTGCGTCCTCATTGTAAGGAATTTCTGGAAAAAATTGCCAAGCTCTATGAATTACATGTTTTTACTTTTGGCAGCAGACTGTATGCACATACAATTGCAGGTGAGTAGTATGTTACATTTAACAATATTTACCTACCCTGCCTTCATACATATAATTAATTTTCTTTATGCAGTTGTTTTCAAGTATTTGTTCTTTGTTTTGTGCAAAGCCACTTCCTAAATAGTCCTGTAAGTAGAATTCTTAGCTTCTTTACAATGCAGTGCCTGTATGCCCTGTAATTTTAGAAAAAAATCATTTTCTTTTTCCCCATCAGATGTGCTTTGCTTCCCTGATGGTTAGAGAATCAGATTGTTAGCTAGTTCGTTCTTAATAAGTAAGAAATTATGTTGATGGATCCTACAATTATCTGCAACTTCACTTGTCGTACAAATCTAATATACCTGTTCCATAAAATTCAACAATGTGACATTATTTCATCCTGTGGGGAACGCCACCCCCCACATTGTTTCTGTTCACCAAAGGAAGTTCTGCTGCTATAAATCAATTTACAGCAGTTCTATTTGTGTCCTGGAGCTGAGATGCACTTACTTCATGAAAAACAGAAATCTAGCAGTATTTTCACATATTTTTCTCAAGAACTTAAAAGTATTTTCTCCTAGTAAGTGAAAACTTGTATTTGAATTATAACAGTAGTAGTCTATTGTGTGAGTCACTGGCTGAAATAGTTTCTTTTTTCCAAGAAGCATAAAAGAAACCTGCCCTGCTTATGCAAGTGTATGGGTCTGAATTGTGTTAGGAGGGACACCATGTGTTTAAACTGTCAAGATGGGGTAAAAGCCAGTTTTAGTCTTCCCTGTCAGAAGAGCATTTTCTCTTCACATTTCCCTTTATCAAGTCTGTTGGTCAAAGACAATATAATTAACAGTATTTTAGGTTATGACTCTGACTGTTAAACTATCCATGCCACTGTTCCATGTCTCCTAGCTTTTTTTCAAGTTGTCTTTCACATTTGCTTTTTTTGTGTCATATTGCCAGGAGTGCTTTGAACAAAAACATCCCAGTAATCACACCTCTGGGCAAGAAAGGAAGATTCCAAAATAGAGAGCTACCTATACTAGTTAACTCTAAAACACTTTAGGAAAAAAAATATTTAATCAAACAATTCTTTATGCATGTTAAATGCCATAGAAGGGGCTTGCAATGACAAGTATAAGAGACTTCTGAATGACAACATACACTATTTCTGTATTCTGAAATTCTGATGCTTATTTGATGCTTATTTCTGTATTTTGAAATTCTGATGCTTATTTGTGCTCTCCAGCTGATTCTCCTTGAAAGGTTTGAGGCATGTCCTGTTCTGCCCATCCAAGTGAATGCTTCTATGTCACTCAGTCTTTGCAGTTTGAAGAATCTTCTAAAGCTTTGTCAGTCTTGCTGTTGGATTAAGTGTTGTGTACTGCTAATGCATTAACAATTCTGTACCCTTCCATCCTTCTTAGAATGCGTTTTTCTCTTCTGTGGCAAAAGAGGAGTACTTTTCTTATGCACTAGGTTTAAATATGTGGTAATCAGAAAGTGGGGGGGCAGCCTTCCTCACCTGGATCTGTGTGCCAAGATCTGGCCTAAGGTCAGAAGCTGTACAGCAAGTGGCCTTCAGAGCCGGGGAGGAGTTGCAGAGGTAGTTAACTCATGATGTCCGAGTGCTTTCCCTGTCTTCTCTCAGTGTGATTTGGTCCTCTGCCCATTTTAATCTCTGAGCCCCGGTGTGGAATAGTTTCCAGTCCCTGTGCTGCCACAGGCTGACACTGTGGTCATCATACTCAAGTTACCCCATTCATTCCATAGAGGAAATAGCTACCAAGTGAGCAAATTAGGGTATTCCTGCTTCCTGACACCCACAGACTTCTGGATTTCTGCCTGAAGCTGTTTAACCTCATCAAAAGCATTCAAACTGCAAGTGAGTTATTTGTGCAGTGCTGGTGATAGTTTCAGCTGAAGTCTGTGGACAACCTCTGGATACAGCCTTTGGTCCACCTGTGCAGCCAAGATGCAGTACTAGAGAAATACATAGCTGATACATATAGAGAACACTTGATGGCAGTATTGGTTAAATGGTTTCTCTCAGAGCTGTCAGTTTGATATTTTATTGTTATCCCTATGTTACATAAAGAAAGAACTTGTAATAAAATGCTGGGCATCTTTTTCATAAGAAAAAGGTTGTTTGCTTAGGTCCTCTGAATACATCCTATATTTCTTTGTGAATTCTGAGCTCTGAGCTGCTCCATTCATATCCTAAAAGGCTTTTGAAAAGAGATGACATCTTGTCAGTCCTTTTCTCTCATCTCAGCTGACTCTTGCCAGCTGTTAAGTGGGATTAGTTGATAATTGTAAACACCATTTATGTCTGCTGAAATAATTTCTCCTAAACCCTTTTTTAGTTTTACATGTTTACAAAGTGATATCTGGCTGTATGTTTATGAAGATGAGCTTTGGATTTTATTATCTAGAACTCCCTGGAGTATTTCTCTACTAAGTAATTATTTTAAGCAATTGTTACTTAATTTCTTTTTCTACTCTGCATAAGAGAAGTTTGGTATATTTAAAACTGATGTCAGCTTAAAAGCTAGTTGTAAAATGCCACAGTGAATTTTGACTTCAGACACTATTAGGCAACAATTAAGCAATGTGAAATCACTCCAGATTTACAATGAAATTTAGAGAGTAGGACCAAGTTGAGGGCATTCCTATGTATGGCTTGTTACAGCAAGTATATTACAGAATGTACAGTGTGTATGTATAACCAGTGCCTGAAGTTGTCCCAGCTTTTGAAAGATGGGGTCAACAGCTCTTTCCAGGCTGTAAAGTAGAATCTCAAGTAGAACTGAAGGTAACTTGGTTCTTCAGAAATTCAATTTTAGTTTTATTTATAAAAGGACTTTTTCAAATTCCTGTTGGTTCCAACTGTTACATAACTTCTCCTGGGCCTTGCTGTTTAACTCAGTCTTTCTCTGAGAGTTGAGACTCCCCAGTATGAGTTAGTTTTCATCATTGTATCTTCGGGTGGTTTTAACTTAGTTTTTACTTATTTACAAACTTACTTTTTTAAGACAGTCTATGTAAGAGCAGGCAATATGGCTTGGTAAGTCTACGTACAAAGACACAGTGTGAGATAATGGGAAACAAACAACTGGGAGAATAGTCACTGCTAGGTGAGTCTACTGGATAGTCCTTCCTAATGTGGCAAAGGATAATGAGAGTGTCTACAGTTTGTTCAAGAAACTTGGGGGCATACCTAGCACAGTGTCTAATTTATGAGACCAAATGGAAGGTCAGTTTGTCAGCTCAGTTTGTCCTGGTCTCTCCTAGTCCTTATCTCAAGACATGAACCCTTTGTTGTATTTTCTGCCCCCACGTCCAGCTGCAGAGGAGAATGAGAGAGCAGCCTTGGTGGGTGCCTGGTGTGTTGAAGTAAACAAGTGATGTATGATGAATGAAATGTTACCTGCCCTTTCCCTGAGATGTGAAAACATCAAAATGCTTATGTTGATTTAGTTAACTAGGGAACGTCTAAAAGAAATCAGACAGTGTGACCTGGAAAGAACTTTTTTTAAAAAGAGACCAGTGCTTGTGTTGTTACTTAGGTAGCTTAGCTTTGGACTCTCCTAAGGTGGGCTTGTATCTTAGCAGATGAATCTTTGATGAGCTCTATCCTCAGTGTATTCGTAGTTTATAGATAAAACATTACTGTGAAGCTTTGGAATGCTACCGTAACTCTAATCCCTGGCAGCCGGGCTTTCTGCATTTGGACTTTTTTAGTTCAACTTCGATTTTCTTACAGTTTTAGCTTGGCAGCGTTGCAGCTGGGTGCCTCCTTGAAGTTTTGCCATGTAATCAGTGCATTTCTGTCTAATTCAGTGTAGAGAGTTCCTATGTATTAAGACAATTAGTAGAAGAGAATTTTGTTGGGGAGAACAGCAACTTGTATGACAGCTTTTGTAGTTTGTCAAAGTATCTGTGTACAGCAATAAATCTTTGTAGCTAATTCTCTCAATTCATTATGCCTAGGTACTGCAAGGGTCTCACTACAGGGGATGATTCTACGAGTTTGCAGCAATTCTTAAGCATAGTCGGGTGAGTTAAGGTTGAACCTCTGTCCTTAACTCAGAATTTTCTTGCTTTTATGGGTTTTAAGTTATTCCAATTACACATTAATATTAAATACATAGAGAATCAACTTTGAGAAGTGATGACTGATTTTTATTTTTTTTAAAACTTTGTTTTTTAAGTCCCAACTTAAGGTACTCTTGGGAGCTAGACTGTTAAAAGGAGCTGAACATACGTTCTATGCAAATCTGAGCTCCTTGAAAGAAAATTAAAGTTGGTCCATAGAGTCTGTAGTCCTTCTGAACTCTGTTTCTGGCTATAATATGGCCACCATTTAAAATAAAAGACAGTAAAACTTGAAAAGATTGTTCCCAAGTAAGTATTGGCTGCCTTGTATTATTCATAAGAATAATGAGAAGTTGATACTAGCTTCAGTACAAATTCAGTAAAATGAAAAATACAGGTTAGCATGTAATGTGCCAGTTTCTTTGTAAGCAATTATGTGGCTGTGATCTGCTCATGAAGGTGAACTTCATTATTGGGAATGTGCATGTGTGTTTGTACACCCAAGTCACCATTTTCCTAAATAATGACACTTTATCTTGATTTAAGATCAGCTAGCACAGCTTCTGTTTTGGTTTTGGGGGTTTTTTTTTGTTTGTTTGTTTTAAAGAGTGCTGTCAGAAAAGTTAGTACAACTGGCCCTAAATATTTCTAGAAATCCCAGGATATATTCATTATGTGTAAATGTATTAAAGTAGTTGTTAAAGGTACAACTTAAAACCTACAAATGCAAGAGCTCCGGCTGGAACTGACCCTTAACTTCCTACTGTGCTTAAGTATTGCAGCACATTGCCGACTCTTGTGAGACTTCTCTGCAGTCCCTAGGCATAATGAGCTAAGGAAAGCATTTAGCTTTAAAGAACCAACTATAGAGAGATAAATGTAAGTTGCAAAAATCGTGTATCTATCACCTGCTGTATCTCTTCCAGCCTTATTTATTTGGCTGTCAGAAATTCAGTTTTGTTGCCATCTAGAAAGAAAATCAGATGCAATTTTTAAAATTAATCTCACTGGATTAGCTACAAATACTTGATTTACTGTACTTTCTCCCATATGATCTCGTGCCTTAAAATTAAACTTTTAAACTGCCGTTGTACAAATTAAAATAGCTGAAGTATACAATACATAAACAAGGAACCAACATCTTGAACATTAACTTTTTAATTTCTTCTTCCAAAAGGATTTTTGGATCCTGAAAAGAAGCTTTTTTCCCATCGGATATTGTCAAGAGATGAATGTATCGATCCATTTTCTAAAACTGGGAATCTTAGGTATGTATATGAGTCTTAGGCATTATACAAAGCAGGACAAGAAACAGAGAAAATATGCTAAACAAAATAAAAATTACTCTTTCTACACTTAATGTGTTTATATCCTTCTTAGTCTGCCTCTTAAATGTCATCTCAGTAAAACTGAGGTGTTGGGCATTGCAGCATTTCCTCTACTTAATGGGTTCTGTGGTAGCAAAACATTAAGAGTGTAATGCAATGGCATTGTGTTTTCACTTACACTTATTATTATTGTATTAACAGCCGTATTTCTGCTTTGTCTTGTGATCTTGTATAATGACTTCTATGGGTTTTTTAATTAAACCAAAATTCTCAGTTTGAGTTTAATTCATAATTGAATACCTAGTATTCTGGCTTGCAAATGTGCTAAAAGCACCTTCTGTTCCTAGTGTTTCTTGAAATTAGGTCATCTAGAGCCTTGAATTCATATTCTAGTCTAAATTCACATTCTGATCTTTTTCAGAGTATAAAGCCAAGATTTTTTCTAAGACAGATATGTTTAATCCCACTTTATGAAATAGTGGAAATTATTGTCCCTCCACAGTTGACTGTAGCAAATTAGAAGCTTTTTTTCTTTTCTTGCTCTGTTTTTTATATGCATCTTAAGTATTCTACCTCCTCTTTCTCCCTGGTGATGAGTGATACTAGTACTTCTGTTTCCTATATCTTGGATCGAGTGAATTTTCTCTTTAAAAACTCTTGTGTCTTTTTCCTGTTTATATATAGGTAGTGTATTGACCTTGTGATAGTTGAGTTTGGGCTATTGGTTGACAAAAACCAATGAAAACTAGACTGAAATGTTGTAATGGTTTGTTCTTGGAGAAGCTTCTTGTTTTCTGCTTCTAGCCTTTGGGACAGATTTTAAAAGAGCTGTTTCCTTTTTTTCACTAACTTTTATTTGTTCAAAGTTTGTATTTTGAATTCCATAATTTTAATATCTCTGACTTTTTGTAAATTCCTTTTGTAACTTCCATGTTCTGCAGACATGCTCATAATAAGCCAGAACATCCACAGAAATTGCTTTCATTGCTATATAAGTTTCTAAAACTGTCTTAATTTATCAACTGTTTTGTCTCTTAGAGATCTCTTTCCATGTGGAGATTCCATGGTTTGCATCATTGATGATAGAGAGGATGTTTGGAAGTTTGCACCCAATCTGATAACTGTGAAGAAATACGTATACTTTCAGGGGATAGGAGATATTAATGCACCTCCTGGATCAAGAGAAATGCAAATGAAGAAGAAAGGTAATTAGATAGTTTTTAAACCACGTTTATAACTTTGTCCACTTTTCAAACATGATTGATGTAAGTCATTGAGGTAGTCTTACTAATATTGCAGTTGTGCTCAGATGGGCAGTCCCAGACTGTTGAAGTTGACAGCACAACTGTGAGTAGCTTGGTAAAACTGGACTGCTCGTAATGAGAGGATTCCTTTTGGTAGCAGCCAGAGCAGAAGTGGAGCCCTAGTAAGTGTTGTGGCTGAGAGCTGCTTTGGCAATACACCAGACTGTTCTAGAATATGTAGAGGGGACAGTTTCTCCCTCACACCCCCATGTAAAACATGCTGATTTTTTCTTCTCTATAGGTTTCACCTCTTCAGTCCTCTTCCTTGTCCTTTGGACTTGGAGGAATAGGTAATAAACTCTGACCTCAACACACTGCTGAAAATGAATGTTGATCTCTGCTTGCCTCCTGGTCTAAATCATGCTAATAAAATTAGTGTGAATTTTTAGCACCTACTGAACACGGTGTTCTGGCATTTGACACAAGAACCTTATGTACAACAGGATCAGCAGTGTAATACACATAATGGATTTAGAAAGTACACATCACTAGATGGGTAATTATTTGGGGGCAAAATGTATTTGAAACACAATGTCATAAGAAAGAATTGCTGGGCTTTTTCCAGTTTAGACAAGAGTTTGGAGGTTTTTTTAAATTTAGTACTTGGGACATTGCTCTCTTTCCCTTGTTGAAATAGAAGTGTCCAATACAAAAATAGGAATAATATGATCAACCTCAATCAGGTCACTGTGATGTGGGACCTCTACACTTGACTCCCATTGTTACTTGCAGGGCCGGAAGATGCACACAAAAGGGAGACAGAGTAGTGTGATTTTACACAATGTTCCCAGTGAACATTTGTGTGCAAAGTTTTGGATGTCTGTGGTTTCTTTAATTGTCTGTACTTCTGCAGACATCTGCAGATACAGCCTAAAACTATTCTTCTGCTTTTGGCTCTATTACCCTTTTACTTGCATTCCATCAGTCATAAATTGAACTTGAAAGGCATCTTTGTGTTGCTAAAATATGTATATTTTCTCAACTACTAAAGTGCAGTTATTTTGTTATGAAAATTAGGTAATATGAAAGACATGTCTATTTATAAATGAAGTTCTTGTACTGTAGTTCTGGATTAGGACCTTACGAAGCAAATTCTTCCCCTGTCTCTCCCCTGTTTATTTTGATTGCTCAAAGATGTAATCATAAAACTTATACTGCAAGATAAATCCTTTAATGCTTGCAGAATTAACAAGTAATTACTTAGGACCTGTGATTTAAAGGAAAAAAAAGAAGCTGCTTATATAACTTCTTTACAAAAGTAATGTTGGTTAGGTTTGACAGTCCTTTCTAGTAATCATTGACACCTACAGGATTTTAACAACTTTGAAAAGCCTAGTGATCACTTCTAAGCATAATGAAGTCTAAGTCCATATGTAAACTCTGTGTTTAAGGTCAAAGAAAATAAAATTTTGATTATTCTTAAAAAAAGAAAATGGGGGAAAATATGTATATGTTTTCTTTCTTGCCCATGTCTTAGCAAACCACTCTACAAAACCCGAAGCATTGGATACAGCAGTGATTTCAGCAAAAGATGTTGAAGAAATAAAGAATGTTACATGTGTTGAAGAGCACAGTAATGGTCTCAAGAAAACTGCAAAGGACACTTGTACTGCAAATGGAAGTACTTCTGTAAGCAGTGAAACATCTGATGGGAGTGTGAACTCTCATGATGAAGTTGATGTCCAGGACTCTTTAAATGATAACACTGATCACAAAATGGACAGTGAGGTCACTGATGATTTGACAAGTACAAAAGAATCTCAGATTTTTTCAGAACAAGTTGATACGACAGTTACCGAGAAGCAGCAAATGCAAGAGAAGACAACAAATGACTTGGACTTTGAACTGTCTAGTGACAGTGAAAGTGATGACGGATTGGATACCAAAAAGTCATCCACTTCTGTATCGGATAGTGAAAATGAGGAAAAGAGAAGTTGGAAGAAATCCAAGCAGCCTCTGCAGGATGAAAATTTGCAGCAAGAGAGTTGCACTGATGAGAGTGAGAAAAAGGATGGTCTGGTGAACCATTCTGGGGACACACAATCTTTACCTAGTGAAAATATCCAGGACAAAATTGATCTTGAAGCACAAGAGGAGAGTGAACAGGAAAGCCTTTGTGATTTAGGAAATGGGTCTGGAGACAAGAAAGAAGCTGAAACAGAATCTCAGATTAGCGAACAGTCTGGAATTACAATGGGTGAGTCCTTAGACCAGAGCATGGAGGAGGAAGAGGAAGAAGATGACACAGATGACGATGACCATTTAATATACCTCGAGGAGATCCTTGTGCGAGTTCACACTGATTATTACACAAAGTATGATAAATACCTGAAAAAAGAGATTGAGGAAGTTCCAGACATAAGAAAAATAGTACCAGAACTAAAAAGTAAAGTGTTGGCAGATGTAACCATAATATTTAGCGGACTTTACCCGACAAACTTCCCTATTGAAAAGACACGGGAACACTATCATGCCACAGCACTTGGAGCTAAAATTGTGAAGAATCTTGTACTGAGTGCTGATGATCCTGATAAAGCAACACATCTCATTGCAGCAAGGACAGGTAGGTATTTGAGACTTGAGTTCTCCAGCAGCTTTTAGTCTGTTACAGTTCATGCCTTGAGCTCTTTTTTGTATAATCTACAGACTTTAATGTAACTGAGATTAGAATTGAAATCAAAGGAAAGATTCTTCCTAAAACAATTGAGCAGCCTTTTTAAAAGGATTTTTTCTATTCTTTTTACTCAAATGTGGCTTTTAATTTTTAAAAGTGGGACACAGTAAATACCCTCTGATGTAATGGGTCATGTCTCAGTTTTTTGTTAAGAGTTGGTGATACTAATACTCAAAGACTCAAAGTTGTTAAATAGAAACTTTTAACATTTGTGTCAAGGAAAAGTTTATGGTGGGCTTGCTATAAAGGTATAGCAGTGCTCTCTTTCTCCGTTTCTCAGATTCACTTCTCATGGTTCAGTTTCACTTGGTGTGGAATTCAAATTATTTTAAGACGGCTAATACACTGTCACTGCACTGTGCGTAACCTGGACTTTTTTGTCAAAGGAGGTGTTAGCATAACTTTACATTTGTGTTTGACAAAGCTGCCTGTTTTTTCATAGCTGTTATGTATAGCAATGTACCATTGCTAGCTGGCATAGAGGAGCTAACAGGTCAGCAGCCTAACTTCTAGCACACTTTTTTTGGGTGCACCCTGAGCCTTGGTTCCCTCATTATTGGCCTTTCAAAATTACATGGAATCTAAATATCTGATAATCAAACCCATGAAATCCAAAAGTAAAACTGCATCTTCTAAAGCACCTAAAACTTACAGGTACTTTTAGGACATGCTTAGATGTCATAAGCAAAGAAATACATTATGTGCCACCTATTGGGTTTTTTTGTTGACTGCTATTCATGTGAGGTTTTTGTACATCAGAAGCAGCTTGGTTTCATTGGCTTGTATTTTAAAGAGAGGGTACTTTCCTCAAAAGTGTGTGACCTTGAGTGTAGAAAGTGTGTATGTCAAGAGGCATTTAAGTTAGTATAAACATATGATATAAATGGAGATAGATATTTTAGTATTAAAAACGACCTAAAACTTGGGAGATGGAATTAGATGCATTGAGATTAGCTGGGATTCTGGGCTGTGAAGATGTCATAATTGCAACAGTGAAAGTGAAGTTTTGAAATCAATGGATACATCAGTTTGGGACTCCATTGTTTTACTACAGTTGTTGAACAGCTGTTTTAGATCTTCATGAATAGTAATACTTATTTCAGCATTTAGTTCATCATACTGCATTGGAGACATAATAGCTATCAATATGAGATGTTCTTCCAATTTCAAATCTTAAAATGCTTCATTTCAAAGTTGCTTTATTTATCTTAAACTAGATGACTTCTGAATGTAGTTATGCATCAGATCCAGCTATTGGGTGATGGGGTGAAATTGATATGGTAAATGTAAATGAGACCCTCCCAAACATACACATTTCTCTAGAATGAAAAGTGTTAAAAAACATTAAGGTACATATCATGTGATAATGAGAAGCAGTTGACTTTTTAGTTTGTTTTTGGAATGTACAGTTTAAGGGTTGTGTGTTTATGTAGATGCATCTATGCGTCCTTGTGTTCTATTTTTATAGGTAAATTATTTGCCACCTGCACATTTTAGTGAATCATACACTAAAGTACATCTGAATATGAAAAACCTTTTTAACTTTGTTTTTTGATTAAATTGCATATTGCACTAATTCTAGATGAGGTAAATTGGCAGTCATTTCTGCCTAATGGGCAATACTGTTGTCATCTTTAATCATCACTTAATAATTATTTCTGTAGCAATGGCAATTAAATAGAGGGATTTAGAGTGAAAAAAACTGTATTCTCCAATAACCCTTTGTAAGATCCTTGTGGAACCAGGAAAACCTGGTTCTGGTTTTGTGATGGGGTTTTGTTTTTTTTTCAACTGGAGGCTATTATTCTCACCTCAGATTAGGTGGGAGTAGTTATGCTGCATCATTCTAATTTCATGAAGGAAACTTCTTAATCAGAGATTTTAAGGATATAAATTTTGTTCTATCACAGCTGGATTTGTGATAATTCATCTGTCAATGTGATTTTCATAGTGATTCTTGCATGGTTAGAGAGCAAATTCTTACAAGCCTCTTGCTGACAGTAAGCCATACAAATATTGCATCTTTGGCTCCCATTGCAAACATCTGAATCAGTGCTTGATGTCTAGTTGCTGCTGAAAAGGGGAAACAAAAGCATGTCCCTTCTTCAGTTTTTTTCAGAAGTCAATGACGTGAGACCAGGCAACATTGTTATCTATACTTTCATCTTTTTTTTTTCTTTTTTTAAACGTGTTTGTGAAAAGTGATTCTAAAATACCTTTTAGTTCAGTCTTTCTGGGTGACACCACTGGCAATAGCAGACTTGGGGCTCTGAGAAGTAGCTGAACATGTATGTTTACTTTGCATTAGCTGAGATGTAAGGAATGGCATATACTTAATTTGCAGCAGTGTTTGGGGGATAAATACTATTAGCTGTCTCATTTTGAAGGCAAAGGAAGAATTTGGCAGAGGACATAACAGGGGAGAAGTCAGTGTGAAATAGAGGTACCCCTTAGGTCTTGAAGTGATGGGGTTTCCCTTTCAGAGTGACCTCATCATAACTTGGTGCATTGAAATGAACAGCTACTGAAAACCATTTGAGGTTGTTTTTACAGCATTCTTCCCAGCCTATTAGAGTAAATAATTTAAATTTCTTTTATTCTTTATATATACTTGTCTCCTTCTCTGCAGATAGGTAGCTTGTTTCCCTGTAGACACAGGTACTCTGAATTCTGAAATTAAATAAATCCTTGTTCTTGAAAAAAAATTACGCAGGGCAGAAAAGACTATCTGCCTGGATTGCTGTAAAATATGGGACCTTTACATCATCTAACCAGCTTTCATGAATCTGAGTGACTGAGAAAAGGCTGCCCTGTAGTCCTTTCCGTTTGTCTATGGGCTATATAAATCTTGCTTCAGTTTTTGAAACATCTGCTGTTTGCTTTAAGCTGCAGTAAACTGCACTGTAGGATGAGTTGTTATAGCTTTGTACACACTTGGCTAAGCAGTTATCACACTATTTTATAAACCTTGTTATGTTCCTTCCTGAGCAGATGAAAGACACTGTAGCTGATTTTTGTATTGAGTTTTTCCTGGTGGATAAAGCTGTTCAGATCTCCCAAAAAATACTGTAGTGTGGTAGGAATAGAAATACATCAGTTTTGGCCCTGAATTTTTCTTTCACTTTTGAAAATATGTTTGAGTCCATGTCATTTCCTACACCTGTGATGTGTCAACAGCGTTTTTTCCTGAAAAATATGTTCAAGGGCTGTGTCTTTAAAAAAAAAATCCAGTTAAGCATTGCTCTAAACTTGGTCGCTGACCAGGTAAGCCTGTTGCTTTTGTTGGTAAAGCACAGTGCAGAGTTAAACCCGACCTTTAGGCATAGCCTCAGAAAGCACATCTATCACTTGTCTTAGGTCAGTGTTCTTGCAGAAGAGCTTCAGGATTTGATTGTAAATCAAGGTCTGTATGTAAAGATCATCTGAAGAGAAATAAACTTTTAGTGTTGGGATTTCCCAAGCAATGTCTGGCAGCCTGGTTGCAAACTGCCATAAGGATATGTTGATTTTGGTGTGTTGGAATCGGGAGAGAGTTCTGCAAGTGCTGCTGGTGTATTTTCCCCACCGTGTCCTTTGGTTAGGCCTGGCAAAGCCTTGAGCACGCACGCTGAGTTCAATGGCTGGGAACGATCAGAGGCTGCAGTTGGCTGAGCACTGTTTTCAACAAGTTCAGAAGTAGAATTGATGAGCACCTTCCCCAGCTTTGAAAATAAAATTTTCTGATACTATCTGCTTCAGACTGTATCCATCAGAGAGTAGATGTGATGGATTTGGGCCCCAGTTGCTTCATGTGGAAAATTTTCTGTGCCTTTTTAACTTTTTGGAACAACTTTAGAATTTGAAGTAGGGAAAGGTGATTGGATGACAATAATGCAAAAAAGTAGTCTGGAAAATCAGTTTTTCTCTAAGTGATTTTCAGCTCAGCTGGGTAATTCAGATGTTTTTAGCTGCATCAGAAGTACTGTTGCTTGGATGGATTAAAATCTCTCTGCTGTTTTGTCTCAATAAGCCTAATTCTAAAAGGGGAAGGTACTGTGGGGAAAGGGAGAGGAGAAGGCAAACATACAAAGTATCTCAATGCTATTCCTTCTCCCAGTTAAAAATGGTGTTTCACCAAATCTTGCTTTAAGTACATCATACATGTGAAATCTTGATCTGTCAAGATGTCAGCTAGAAATAGGAAGCACCTGCCCAGAGGACACAGCTGTGTTCCCTCATGCTCTATTTCAGTATGCTGGAGTGTGCAATAGGCACTTTGGAAATTGGGAGGAGGCAGAAAGTCTTGATGTTGTGGAGGTGAGAAAGGTAAGACTTTTGACTCTTGGGAGGTGGGTTTGTGTCATCAGCTTTCATAGAATCCTAGAACATTTGGGTTGTAAGGGACCTTGAAGACCACATAGTTCCAGTAGTAACTTCATATAAAATCATGCCATTTTGGCTTTCATGTTTAAGTTTTCTTGAAAAACTGAGACTAGAAGAACAATTTGCATAGCTCCTCAGCATACATCCAGTGTGAAACAATCGGATATGTGTGCACGCAGAATTGGGGGTGGGGAGGAAGGGGCAGCAAGATGAAACACCTGACATCAGTGCAGAAACATGGGTTTGAGAAACAGTTGGAGGAAGCAATCTTCCCGTGTAACTTCACAGATTTAACATGAGGTGAAGGTGCAGTTTTATGGTTTTGTCCAGGTTTCCCCTGATGAAGTCCAAAAGGAGCAGCACAGTCCCATCTATCCAACAGCATCGCCAGCTCTGCTTAACTGTTGTGTGTGCTTACCAGTGAAATCACGGCTATTGTATGTTGCATTCAGTCAGCTCCAGAGCTGTCAAGTGCAGGGCAGTGTTGCCAGCTGTGTCTGATACTTGATTCAGTATCTAATACCAGGCACAAGTGCTTAAACTTCTACGAGACTTCTTCCTCTTGTTGCTCTTTTCTGCCCTGAACTCCTATGCTTATGAATCTGATTTTAGCATCCTCTTTATAACAGCTGTCTTCTTACCTGTCTACTTACTTCAAAAGTACTATCAGATGGTTTTTATCAGATGTTTGTTCTTCTTATGTTGTCATTGCTTTTCTCCTTTATTCTCAAAAGAAAGTAGTGTCCTAGCCAAGTCTTTAACTTCTTCCATCCTTTTTTTCCCAGATCTCTTAAACTGATTCTCTTTCAGAACCTTTGCTTTATTTCCTCTGAAATATACCCTGTGTATAAATTAAATACAGCTTTATATTTAACTGTTGCTAATTGCAGGTATTTCTACAATTCCTATTGAGGTTAATTAAATATTAATAATACCTCTAGTCAAAGCTCCTTCTGGTACTGTAAACTGGCTCATTTCCAGCAACTGTTGCATGAAATTTCTCTGTTGCTTTTGTAACTGATAATTAATTGAAAAACAGAGTTCTTAAATCAGGGCATGTATGATTTCAGGGAGTGCATTGACCTCCCTTATTAGAGTTTTATGTTTTAGCCAGTTAAAACCTCTTGAACTGCAAAGATGTGCTGGGTTTAATACAGTTGCAGTTCTGAAATTGTTTTCACTGAATCTTTGTTGGGCAGTGGTTTTATTTTTATTTCATGGCAAAAATTAAAATATGACATGTCCAAATCGTTAGAGGTGTGGACAGGGCTGTATCTTAAAATACCTATTTTTGTGTTTGTGTTTATCTTGGGTTCTTAAATTAAGGTTTTTTTTTCGCAATGATACTAGTGTGGAGTGAAGCTTTATATGTACAGCTCTTACATTGCTTGCATTTACAGCTGAAAAAAAAGAAATATATTTGTGCACACAATGTAATTTTTTTTTAATCTAAATCAGCAAAAAGTCTTATGTGTATCTAGAGAAAAATGTAGCCCTACTCCTGTATTCCTTTGGGTTTGGGAGATGAAAGGTAGGGAAACAGAAGCTTTCAGCAGTTTGGTAAAGGACAATTATCTCCTGCCCTTTCTTTTTATTTAGTCTTTTAAATTTACAGATGTCTTAGACTGAGCTGTCTAATCAACTAGTTAGGTTAGAGCCTCAAGTGCATTTCAGTTCATCTGTCTATCCCAGTGGATTGTAGTTAAAGTTGTACAAAGTGCATTAAGTATTTGAGATTAGCTGCTTTGTCTCATCTTCAAATTAGGTGAAGAAGTATGGGTACTTTAAGATTTTCATCTTAATTGAAACAAGTACAATCATGTTGTTAAATGACAATCATGAAGATGAAACTCCAGGGAACTGTGATGAAAACTTCAAATTAATTTATTGTTCTTGCTTCCTTGTCAGAATTGTTCTGCAACTTGATTTTTTTTTTTTCTGGAGGCTTCACTGCTGCATTGTTTTCACATCTGTGAAAACAGACAAGGACTCATATTATTAGTATTATTGTATTTTACTTTGTTTCATTAGCTGTTGTTAACTCAATGGTATTAATGTTTTTTCCCTGATTCTACTCCCCATCCCACTGGGATGATTGGAGGAGTCAATGATCGGCTAGGATTAAACCACAGCACTGATTTTTGTGTTTTTTGGCAGATTTGTAGCAACTTAACTGAGTTTCTCTCTCGTTCTGGCATCCCCAGAGAGTAGAATTTGAGTTCACCTGTTACTTGCAAGCTGCACTGTTGTTGGTTTTACCTGGAATGCGTGCTAGCCTGCCATGTTTAGCTTCACATTCTTTGTTCCTGTTTCGGCACAAAGGAATTCTGCTTTGCCTCCACTTCTGGCAGATGGAGGTTGAGTGAGTGACAGCCTGTTAAAAGGTAGCACACTGTATGAACAGAGGACCATTTGTAAAAAAGTTAGTATGATAAGTTAGCCAGGCTTCAACAGCATTGAAAAGCTGCTTCTTGTTAGACTACTAACAAATATAAGTGAAGGAGATGTAATATGAAAGTTGTATTGTTTGTTGGGCTACCATGCAGAGAAGGTGCAGAGATTTTTCTGTATAAATCTTAGTGGACTACTTCCATGGTGCCAGTTCTTCAGAAAGCTACCCTCATCCAGCTTGAGTGTGAGGTACTGCATCTTATTTAGATTCTCACTTTTATTAGTTGTGATTGTTTTATTGGGTTGCTGAGGAGTGTTGGGGATTTTTTCTGTACAATTGATCACAAAATGTTTTGTTTTAACTACACACTGGTTTATCTCCTGTGTTTCTGGGAACATTGCTATGTTATGTTTGACTCTGTAATAGGCACAGAAAAAGTTCGGCAAGCTCAGGACTGCAAGGACCTCCACGTTGTGAACCCCGATTGGCTGTGGAGCTGCCTGGAGCGCTGGGACAAGGTTGAGGAGCAGCTCTTTCCCTTGAAGGATGACTACATCAAAACACACAGGTGAGTGCTAACCTGAGGGAATAGGAGCCGTGAAAACAGGTTGTTTATACAGTGATGCTGATTTGTTAATAAATTGGTTTCTGACAAGTTCAGAATGGTGTGTAATGCTTATGGATTTTATGGAAGAACTCCTCATTTTTGTCCATTTCTCTTCTGCTTAAACTGAAGACTGTCAAGGGATCAGGAGACAGTTCAGTAACTAGCACAGGCATGAGAAAACTTGTGGTAACATTACTTTCTTTAGCAGTTACTGTTGTTATCTCTTTTAACTTGGAAAAGTTGCTCTTTTCAGTTCATCCATAAGCTAATACAGGGAATGCCACCAAGGCACAGGGTCATTCATGCCACCAAAAAATGCACATACTTCTACTACATGAAGAATTGGTAAAGTATGGTATTTTTTTGTGAAGCTTGGTAGTGACCAAAAAGAGAGAAACAGAAAATACCATAGAAAATTCTAAGAAGAATTGGAAGGCATGAAGATAGGAGCAAAAACTGGAAGAAAGGAAGTAGTGAGAGGCGGTTTTGGGATGATAAGAAGGTGCTGAAAGAGAAAAGGTAAAAAATAATTAGTGCACTAGGGTGACAGCAAATAGAAGAGACAGCCAAAAACATTATTAGCAAAGAGGGCTATCAATAACAGTCCCCTTCAGGATAGCAGCTAAAGTAACTCATGACAAGGTGCTGTCAAGCCAGGTTCTGCTTCTTGACTTATCTGTTTGGATAGACCCACATCTTGCAAGCCTAACGGAGGATCTTCCCTTCCGTGTTTAGACAGGAAGGAGCACAGCATTTTGGGGTTTTTGTATTAAACTGATACTGGTGTGATTGACTATGCTAGAGATTTACTTTCTACTTACAAGGGCAGAACATGGGTGTGTAAGGCTTTGAAGACACCAAAAGAAGAAACATGTGGAAGTGAGGGCATTTATCAAATGGGACACTAGGTTGAGACACAGGATCCCTATAAGTTAGGAAAAGACATGTAGCCTGCTTATGGCTTGACTAGAATACTTCGCCTTTAAAAAGTACTATCAGATGGTTTTTAATCAAACTTTGGAATATTTGCATGGGATGCTTGATTTATCTCAGAGACCTGACACTGCAAAGTTTGCAGTAGAAACCTGGACTGTGGCTTGTAAACGTTGTTTTTTGATGTCTAGATGAATGTTATTCTTCCTCCCTCTATTAATTTACTCTTCTATTTTACTGAAACATGAAAATTTTTCCTACTCCTGTGTTTCAAGTACAATGCATCTTAACTTCATACTTCCCCCCCATGCAAGCTTCAGTCAGTAAGATATCTATCTTAATGCAAGTACTTTTACTTTAACCCAGTATGTGTAGTGACTTTGGAAAAGATTTTCTCCTTAATGAAGCTGCTTGAAATAGTGTTTATGGGTCCAGAGTACTTTTAAACTAGGGGAGGGATGAAGTCTGAGAAAATATTTGCATGTAAAATGAACTCAAGATAGCAAGAAAAGAATAGGTAAACTTGGAATTGGTTTACCGTGTTATTGTTACAAGACTACTTCAGAAATGTCCATAAAAGCATCTGGTAAAAACTCCAGTTTTGTGTCACTTCTAATATTTGTTACAAATTAGTTGGGTCTTTTTTCAGTACAGCATTGCTTTTATGGAGCATAACGTGCTGTTTTATTTGATGACTTTTTAAAATTATTCAATTTGCTTGCTTTTTTTTTGTGGGACTTCATCATAATTCGATAGTATGCCATAATGTTGATTCCTGCAGACTAATCTCTGAATGTTTTTGCTGACACTTCTAAAGATATGTTTTTAAAATGCAGCAGGGTGATCATAAGCAGCTTAGTATTTTAAAAAAATTAGTTAGGATGACTTGCAAATTAATACTACATGTTTATTTTCTCTGAGAGCCAATTTGGAGAGCAAATACAAAGATTGATACAATAGCCTGCTTTTCTCTTTGTTGCATATATGCAGATTATCATGCTATGCTAATTGTGCTGTTGTTACTACCTGGAAGCCATTCAGTAACTTTGTGTTTAGACAATTTTAAGGCACACTTGGTAATATTTTAATAATTTAAATATGACATTATCTTGTCTTTGCAGATTTCTCTTTTAAATGCAGTGAGACTTTAATGAGGTGGAGGAGAAGAAATGTTTCTTTAGAGATTTTTCCAAACCATTTCCCTCTTCTGCTTTAGAAAAGAATGGAATGCTTGTTTTTTACGTTCTGGTTAGATAGCTCATTTAAATTTCTAATGCAATTTTTTTCTGAACTCCATCTAACAGAGAAAATAGCCCTGCCACATTTCCTGATACACCCAGCACATTTCAGACAGCTCTGTTTCATCCAACACCCATCCATCCAAAGTCTCAACCTGGTCCTGAAGTTCGACTTTATGATCCTAACACGGGAAAGCTGATCAGGAAAGGCACACAGACGTCTGGGCAGTCAATGTACATCCAGTCTCCAGCTCCTCCCATCACCTTGCCAGTCCACGGTGAACACTCATCCTTCAGGTACCTAAAGTATAGCTAAGAGTCACATTATCTACATTTCTAGATTCTGTAGTAAATCTTACTCTCGTTATCCCTTTATTTGATCAAGTTGTCATTTTTGCTTTACCTACTTCGTTTGCTTTCTAAAAAGCCAAGGAAATGAACAAAAGTGAATAATCAGCTGAAGTGAAGTCAGGATGCTGTGAAGTGCAGCTGGAAACCTCAAACCAAATAAATTCAGCGCATAGTTTGTGTACTGTAAAGAATGTTACAGTAACTGATCTCTGAAGCAAGGCAGCGTGATGCTTCTTAATGGGTCTTAAAATACTGGATTGTTTTTTGCTTATAAAATATACCTGATGGCATTTGGCTCTTGTTTATAAAATTTTCCTCTTCCCGTAATTCCTTCAAATGGGGCATTAGCTTTGTTTTTGAGGAATATCAGAAGTGATGGAAGAGGTGTGTAGCTGACTGAGCATTGTGAAATAAGACCATATGGCTGAGTGCTTGTTACTGATTCTGAGATTACTAAGTCAAGACAGTAATTCAGAAGGAGGAAGAGGCAGCCTGCTTTTTGAAGTACAAAGGCTAGCATCTGGACTTTTTCAAAATTTGTGTTAAGCTGCAAAAACACCATTTGTCTCTTAAGGATGTGTAAAATATCTAGAATTTATCCCCAGTTATCTAAGTAAAAGAGCTGACTTTCTGTAATTCTCACAAGCTTAGCAAGGCTTGTTGAGTCCAGTGGTAAAGAAGTATCCCGTTCAAGGCAAAGCTTTTCTTTGTAAAGTGTGATCAGCATTGCCTTGTACAATGTGATCAGAGTATAGCAGTTGTTACAAAACAATTTAGTTTTCAAAAAATATAAATCACAACTATAAAGGCACACAGTTTTCTACCTTTCATCTCTCTTCCCTGCCACTTCAGCAGTGTTATCACTTGTAAAGATTTAGTATAGTAGTGTAGCTTATTATGTTTCCACTCTATCTTCCTGTTGTTAAATATTTCAACCTGGGTTTTTTTTCAGTTGTTATCTGTTTGTAGCCTTTTTCTTATTTCAGCTTTCCTGTTGCTGTCAACACAGATTTTGAGTCTGTCTTTTTTGTGAATATGTCCTGTTTTCAGTTCCTTTTTAACTGTGTCTTTTAAAGTCTGCTTTAGTTTACTATGGCATGGGAAATGAGCATTAGAAACTTTAAATAATCAAGACACAGCATTGTATCCAGAGAGGAGCTGAAAAGCTTTTTGGTTTTTTTTGTCAGTTATTGTGGAAAGGAATTTTTCTAGAAATAAAGCTGGGAAGGTTGTACCTGTATGTAATTGTCATGACATTTTTAAGATGCTTCATGATGGGTTATGTTGATATTAATGCATCATTGGATGCTTTCAAAAGAATAGGTTTTAATGGTTTCCTTACCTTTGTCAGCATCTTGATGAAGAGTTTGTCTACACCTAAGCCTATTTTTCTGTAAAGCTGAGGTGCTTCTTGAGTATCTTATTGAAAGGGAGAGAAATATACTTCAGCTGTCCTCTTAGTTGAGTTTCATAGAGCTTCAGACAGGTTTTGAGGGTGGAGTGAGGCTGTATCACCTTTCTACTCCCTTTTTATTTCACGTCAGTGGTTTTTTTTGTGACTGTCAGTGCTCAGAATTGAGATGTTTTAATCTAAGACTATGAATCCAATTACTCCATGCTGCAAGTTCACCCCACAACTAAGCAGCTGTAAGAAAAGAGATGAGCATAAGGCCTATGCTGAGAAAAATTGTTTTCATTCTCATTTCCTGTTGATTTGGTTCTAACAGTGAAGTTGGTGACCTGTAAACGCTAATCTCTTAATTGGGGCACATCTCTGTTCCTCAGAGCAGTTCCACCTTCTTGCATTAAGATCCTGAGGAGTGCTTTTTCAAAGTCTAGGAGAAAAGCAAGGCAGTGTTTAAATACCACAGTACAGGCAGAGCAGGAAGGCTGTGAAGTAACAAAAAGCCAAATACAAACAGCTTTGCTGTGTCTTGACTGAGGAAGAGCTGAGGCAGTACTGTATGCTTTGTCTTAATGCATACATCAATGATAACCTTTTAAAAAAGCTTCACATCCACTTTAAAATTTGATATAATACTTGTATAAAGAGAAAACTACATTGGTGCAGCAATTTATTGATAGAGGACGATGTATTTTGTGTCCTAACAGACTTAATGTGCTCCCTTGTTCACATTCTGCAGAAAGAGGGGAACCTAACTAAAACCATTGAATTTAAATAGAGTTAAAGTTGTTGGCACTCACAACTGCTTCTTCTGTGGGTGGGTGTAGTTAAAGCCTCCAATAATCCTCTTTGATAGTTTCTCAGATCTTCATCTGATTCTGCATTTCAGATAGTGGGAAACAGAATTGGACTGCTGTGAGTGGAAGCCCTTGGGGACATGGTAGCTGCATGTGGCTTAGCAATGGTTCTTGGTCTCTTAGTCTAAGAATAGATATCTTTGTGCCTAGGAGAGAACCTCTTCCTTGCAGGGCTGGTTATTGCAAAGGGCTTCAGGTTATCTGAATACCATTTCATAAGAACTGTTTCAGTTCTCACTGTGTTGGATTTCAACATTTTTAGTTTCTTTCTGGGATTCAACTTCAAACATAATTTAAAATAGGATATAATTAGTTTAAATATGTACATGCAATTTGCAGTGAAACTGTAACCAGTGAATTACAGATAGTTAGGTAATGTAGTCAGCATTTCAAGTGACAGGTCTTGCTATTGTGCTCAGCTCTGAGACTTGAGCACCTGCTTTTTTGTCACAGCTGTTGTAGCCCAAGAGCAAGGGTGACAAAAAGTTTGCAGCTGTAGTAGAAGGGAAGGGAATGCGATGCTGCTCACGGGCTGCTGGTGGCCAGCAGCTCTTCTCTGTCTGAAAACAGGAGGGATTCCTCTCTAAAAATAACCTGCATGTCAGAGCTTTGACATGTCTTATGTATCTCAACAATTTGCATTTTCATACAGAAACAATATTCTACAAACATTGCAGTAAACACTAAAGTTGTAATGGGTCATGAGACGTGTAATGTAGTGTTGCTCAAAGTAATGCAAAAGCTAATGGCAGCTTGGACTAGAATAAAGAAAAAAGTTATGCTGCAAGTTACATTTTAATGAACACTAGTAATACACTAACAGATGAGGCAAGGCTTAAAATATGGGTGTCATTTACATGTGAGAAGTTAAATGTGGCACCCTGGTTTAAAATAATGCTAAGATGCACCAAACGCTTGATTTGAAGAGGTGTGTCAAGCAGATGTTGGTGGCTGAAGCCATACTTGAAGATTTGTATAAATTAATTTCACTTAAAACATTTTTGTCTGTATTTAGATGCTCATTGTTACTATTTTTCTGCTCAATATTATCAGTCTTATTATGACAACAAAATATGAAGTGCCAAATCAAACATGTGACTGGAATTTAAATATTTTTAACACTTCCATGATGATAATGTTATTTTAGCTTTTACCATGATGTTATATCAATGAAAGTGCTTGTTACTTCCACAAATGTTGAATGCACCCTGCACATGTATGTCCTTGTACGTGTAAGACTGGCAAGCACCAACCAACCTCTGCAGGGTTGAATATGGTGTTGTTTTTTTTAAAGTATTCATGAATCTCATTTGATTAGAAATGTAAATTCCTGCATTTTTATGTCTTTAATTTTTATTCAACTTTACAGGCAGCTGAAAATGTAAAAGCCTAAAAAATATTTTTGACAAAATAAAAATGTCTTACAAACCTTAAAGAAGACTTTATTTCACATTGCTTTGGGAATGTTTTCATGAGAGGGCCCAGTGTTTCTTCTCTAGTAGCAGTGGGAAAATACTGGGGAAAACTGACAGAAGCCTTTAGAAGCTATTAATACAGTTACTTTACAGTTAATATTTGTGTGTGATGTAGTCAAGTATGATCTCCCACTCTATTGTGCAAAAGGAGAAGTTCTCGTCAACCATATGATAATGTGTTCTTTAAAAATATGCTAGATTTATTTCTATTCTAAGAAAATCTGCTTGGCTGCACTGCTACATATAACTTCTCTGTAATTCTTGGAATGGTCAAGCTTGTCATATTTTTAATAGAGTTGTGTCTATTGAAGTTGTACGTGATGCCCATAGCTTTTGTTTCATTCTCTGTTTTGCATAGAAATCACAATTTAAAAGAAGCTTTTGGAAAATATAGTGGAATGCCATATTATATTTGTCATCTACCTATGAAAATTACTGTCTGAGAGCAATTTAATAGCAAAAAAAACCCAGTGTTGTCTTTAAAATAGAAAATGTAGTAGAGGGGAGAAAAAAACACCCAACCCAAAATCTGTTAGCAGTGGTGAGAAACTCAGGCCAAAAAAACAGTTTGGTTAGTTCATTTCCACAGCATCCAAATTGTTTTAGCTTCACAAGAAATTCTACTATACAGAAACAAGAGACTACAAAGGGGCATGTGTCTGCTGTGCTGCTGAGTTGTGCTGTGCTGATGGGGGTCTTCTGCAGCAGATAATGCAGGTCTGGGTGGCATGGCAATGGCTTGGCTCTTTTCCTTCACTACAAAAGAAGAATGCATATTTCAAAAGAAGAATGCAAATTTCCTGCACCTATCAATGGGATCTGAGAAGAGAGGTGTGTATTTGGGAAATACGAGCTCTCAAAATGAGCAAAATCAACAGCTTTGAATGGCTTTCAGATTTCATACATTCTGGAATTTGAGTACTAAGGTAAAAAAAACCCTTGATATTTAGATAACCTTCTTAAGAAGTTGTCAAGTTCACAAAAGGAGAAACAATTTTGTAGAACCTTACCTATCACTGACTAGATTTGCATGAGTTAGTAACGGCTTTTTTTGTGGGGGACTCTGTCTAAAGCTGTTTTTTGAAATCCTACCTTGATGAGAATTAGCCATTCTGCATAGAAACTCTGCTCAGCAGGGAATTGTACCCTTTTTCAGTCACAGTCACCCTCAGAAACAGGTTGATGGTCTCTCACCTGGTAGGTGCAGCTTGTGAAAGTGCTTGTGATTTCCAATACAGTCACTTTTATACTGGTTGTGGTAGTCATTCTCTAAATACAGTCTTATGGCTAACATAAATAATTTGTGACTCATGAGCTTTATGACCTTTGAACTGGATTATGGGTGGTGCTGAGCTGCTGTAATTTGTTCCAGGCAGCTAATGTGACAGACCAGTACTTGTAGTTAACCTGTATTGTATAGTAATTTTAGCTTCTAGAAGTCTTTAGTACTTAAGTAATAGTCACAGAAAAATTTACCCAAGGAAGGTAGAAGTCTCCTGCTGTTTATCTACATGTAGTCTATCTTTTTATTACTATCATAAAGCAATTCCCATTAAGCTATGATTATTTTATCCATTTTAATGAACATTCTGATACTCCTTTTTGTACCTGCATGTTTGAATTAAGTACAGTAATTAACAATGTGATAGAGTACAGACAAAAAGAAAAAGCTATCATATTTCAATACACTAGCCAAAAAGAAGTACCGGCTGGTTTGCATTTTATCCAGGCTTAGCACGTGGGAAATGTCTAAAGACTGACACTGCAGAAGTGTGCTTTCTACATGCAGAACTCTTGTCTGTAGGGTTAAGAAATAGAAGGGTATACTTGGAGACTCAAAATTAAAAGCCTAGCATAGATCGGGAGAAATGCATTAGAATGTAGGCATTGCTTTCGGAATGATAAAGGTGTCAAGTGATGAAGAAACTCCACTTGTGCAGGAACATTAATGTATTTTAAAAGCAATGCATCTGCAACTGCTGAAGCGCTTGGCAACAAGAAGGGTTTGATGGTTACTTGAAAGAACAATGTGAAGGCAGGAGAGTGAGTTCCTTCTCAAAGGTATAATAAAAACTTAAGATGTCAAACTGAAAATAAAAGCATTAGTCAGGAGACTTGACCAACCTGTTGATGAACACAGAGCTTTATTAAGCAAAGTCATAGGTATGTGGCAGTCACAAAGTGTTTATAGGGTTTTATTTGTAGCTCTGAATCAAATAAATCTTTCTTATGTGAGACCCCTGAATTTTTTCAGAGTTGTTCAGCCACATCAACAGCAGATGTTTGAAGAAGAAGACTTACCAGTAAGTGAGAATGAAGAGCAGCCTGGTCCATCTAAGAGGAAACGCCAGCCAAGTATGTCTGAAACAATGCCCCTGTACACTCTATGTAAAGAGGATTTAGAGAGTATGGATAAAGAGGTGAGCATAACTGATTCTGACAGATTTCTAACATGACATAAGTTTTAACTTTCGTTAAATTATGCATGTATATGAACTGACCTTGTATGCCTCTACAGTAACTTTAAATGAAAGCCACAGCAGACAAAAGTATGGCACAGGCTAAAATGCAGTTGTGTTCTGCAAAGCAGAACAGAGTACTGTGGTGTTTAAGTAGACCTTTCAAGTAGAACTGCATTTAAACATAACTTTCTCACATTTAACATGTTATCAAAATTGCTCTGTGGATAGCTTTGTCACGTGTAGGTTTTTTTTTACAGCAGATCTCAAAATAATCTGGACAAAAATGAGTGGTGGGATGGGAGAAGAGAGGTCTGCAGATGTAAAAGGCGCAGGCTGTATGGAAGATCAGGGAGACAAACTAGAGCATGGGGCCTCATTATCCATAGACGTGTAATTGCAGTGTTGTTAAGTCATAGCTATAATTGTTTTGCAGGTGAAGGGAGCTTTCTGTTGCAGAGTGAACTGCACCTCTTTTATAAAAAGCACATTATTTGCGATTCATTGTGAACCTCTAGCTGCTCACTTTTTGCTTATAGTTCTATGCACTTTTTTCAAATGATCTTGCATAAATAATCTTACATAATATTAACCGATATATAGAAGAAAAATTACTTATCACTGCACCATGTTTTCATTAATTTATCCTCTGTGTGACTTTACTGTAAAATCTATTGACCCTGGAGCTTGAAGGCATCTTCAAGCTTAGGTAGTTCACTGGGGTGGGGACAGGAGCGTATAACTTGCCATGTTCTTGTCAGTAAGTTCATTCCAAGGTTCTAGCTATAACAGGACTTGAGTTATCTTCAGAAAATGTAATAAAAGTGTGAGAAGGGAACTGCATATTTCCTCAACAAAATAAAGAGATTTTATATGTACAGTACAGGGTAAATTCGAGATGGACTTCTGGAAGAACTTTAAACTGCTGTTCTAGGGAAATATCCAATAACTTTCAACTGCTGTGATGATCTCCTTTGAATTTCAGGTGACCTCAGGCTTTTAAGCTTACCTGGTAACTCTTGGAGTGAGTTGACAACTTTTGCTTTCTTTCACTTTTTTGTTCTGAAGTATTTTGCCCATTTGATCTCAAACTTTACCAGAAGTAGTATTTCTTCTTGTCATGATACCAGTCCCTGAATCCATCTGTGCCTTCAATCTGTATCATCAGTGATACTGAAAGACAATTGGTATTATGGGTTGCCTTTATGATTTTATGTACTAACATTTTTTTCTAATCATGTGGCTTTTGAAAAATACTAATGAATTGCTGATGCAGTGCGTGCACTGAGTCAAAATGAAGTCTGCATGTTTTTCAGACTCACTGCATAAATTATTTATTGTTCTGTTTTTAAAGATACTATTTGGGAACCTTGTAAAAAGTCTGAATCTTTTGGCACCATTCATTTTTTTGATTGATTGCTCTCTGCTGCTACATTTATGACTAAAGAAATTAAAGTTTTTCTACTTCTCCTACAAATATAAACATCTTAAATTACAATGATTTGTTTTTAAATTATGCTTTTGCTGAAGCAGCACATTGTCCTTGGAAACTAGACTATGTGAACTTCAGAACAAATGAAGCCCAAATTCCAGTGGCTCTTTTTTTCGTACTTGACTTAGCTTTGGTTCCAGGAGTATGATTTGAGGTTACAGTTGCTGCCAAAAGTTTCCCCTTCCACCAGTCTCTGTTCCTTGGGCAGCTGAACCAGTAGGGGGGTATGTTTGGGGTTTGTTTGGTGCAGAAGCAGGATAGGCTTTTTCTGGTATTTTAGGTTCTCAATATGATTTTATCAAGGATCAAATATTAGCACTGAGACATGAAGGAAGGGTGCACACAGGATATATATCGGGGAGGTTGAACTGGGCATGGTAGTGCCAGCAGGTCATTGTTTCCTGGGAGCTGACTATAAAGGCAAGGAAAACTTGGAGCTGCTAGCATCACTTTAGTAAAGGTGTTCTATTCATGTAGAAGAAATGTAACACAAGTAATAAAGCAGAATTTTATGGCATTATGTGGGAGTACACTTAGGAGACAGAGATGATGTGTGATAATGTAGCCTATAAAATGTAAAAGTTTAGTGGAGTGTACACAGGAGAGTCTGTTGTCAGGAACATTATCAAATAAAGTGAAAATAAGCTTGATAAGCCTTGCTTGTTGGGACTCAGTTCACTTTGGTCACACTCTGACTAGTTTAACTTCCAGAGAAATGTGTTTGCCCCCACCTCATTCTTTATCAAAACGTGTTAAAGGGTAAGAACCTCTCTGGAATCAGATTGTCAGTGAGATATGAAATTTCTGCTTTTGCCCCAAAAATGCTCTTGCTTCATTTGTATCCATTCAAGCGCCCATGGCAGCCACAAGAGCTACAGCTGGCTGCAGACTGCCTGGGCAGAGCAAGGGAGTCTGTTCCAGTCACAGCAGTGATTTTCCTGCTCCACAACTCGGGTGGGTGCTCAGGCTGTTTGAGTTAGGAGTACGTGCTCCAAGGAGAGGGAAAGCAAGTTCCAGTGGGACTCTGCTGCAGGGAAAGCCAGGCCAGACTCAACTGCTCTGTTCCTGTCCCAAGCCACTGTTGGTAATCATGGGACACTATGGCAGTCCAGCTCAGGGAACTAGCTGGGACAGAAGCAATCATTTCCAGGTTAATCTTCATCATTTCCAGCTTCCTGAAATTACCCACCATTGCTGCTGCATGAGTGCTAGTGCCAGGAGCAGGCAGAAGATGGGAGGAGTTGGGAATGAGAATGAAGGCAGAAATGCATTTAAAGCTTTAAAACTGCATCCTCAGTATTTCTACTGAATTCCCTCACAAATTCAGATAAGATGAAAAGGAGTCTCTTAGCTTTATATTTTTTTCAATGAAATTATATAGGAAATGCAAGCATTCATACATACTGTTTCTATGGGTATAACAAGCAATAAATAACTCCTTTGCAGTTAACATCAAAAGAAAATCTTGCTTTTTCATCGCAAAAGTCTGTGAAAGGCCGCACAGCCCCAGGTAATACAGAATTTGCATGTAGTTTATATGTGGGAGAGTTCTGTTAGAAGAATCAAAATGGAAGCTGATAAAGAGAATTTAATTATGATATATTCCCAAATTAAATCCCTTTCCTTGCTTAACCTATTTGAAAGTATGTTTGTTACTTTTCCTGGTAAAAAAGATGTAGCTGTTCGACTGTTCCATTGGGAAGAAATACCGTGGATAGGCATCTATTAAAATTTGATCTTATGTAGATTTTTGTCTTCTCTTATTTTTTCAGTTGTAGCTGTGCTATGGATACCAAGTGAATCAAAGGAAGTTAATAGCATTTTAGCTATTGGGTTACAGCTCAAGGTCACTTAGCCTTTTGTATCTTTTTCAGTGCCAAAGATCTGGGAGATTGGATCCAATGGCAGCTTTCTTTCCCTTTGACATGAAGGAATGTTAGAATTTTAGAGAAGTGGAAGCACAAGAGTGTTCAGTGTAATAGAATTGCCATTCAAAGGGCAATTGCCCGATCAGAGTAAGTGCATAAGGAATGTATCCCTACTTGGGAAATACGCAGCCTCCTGGTGCTGTTGCCTCATGGTCGAGGGAATGTTTTTTCCCTTTTCTGGGGACACAGGTGCTTTCCAACTGATTGCTGACATTTGTCTCCGTTACAGAACGGTAAAGGGCAGCAGAATTCAGCACTGCCAGTCAAATTAGCTTGTTCATAGTCATTTTTACAGTACTGGATAATTTTTTACTTCTAAATAACTGGTTATCTGCTACAGAACCTGCAAAAGATCATTCCATAGAAATACTATTTATATAGAATTGTATCTAGTATGCCAGAACCTTCACCAAAGAAAAATCTTTAAAGAAATGGATTCCGAATAAGTAAATGCAGTCAATAACTAACTAGAAACCTCTTGTCCATAATAGCTGTTCCAGGATGACTTGTTTTCTCAAAATCAATTCTATCACTTTACAGGGAAGTTACTTACTTTTGCTTTCAGTGTCTGTGTTGGAAAGTAACTGTTGCAGAAGCCTGTCCCGTAGGGAGAAGAAACTGGGCTGTCTGCAGCTCTTCTTGTTCTCTGTATCAGCAGGAATGGACTTGCTCACCTGCAGGAGCCTTAGTTACTTGCTTTGGGTGTGACTGTGTGGCACTGTCATCCTTTTTCAGGGCTAGTTGGAAATTCCTGACCTACAAGTCACTACAATGTTGTGTGGATCTGCTGTAGTTTACTTGAGGAAAAGCAGGCTTCAGATGAGTCTTATTTGTTTCCAGAAATAAGATCTGTTAGCTAAAGCACATTGCGCAAAGGAAGGGAATGACATACAAACCACGTGAAGACGTACACGTGTCTTTCCATTCATAACTGGTTATCTCAGTACAGGGTGCCATGTAGCTCTCCTTCCCAGAGGTTACTCATGGATCATCTTGTGAGCCTATTTCTTCAGAAATGATTGCTAGTTCCTTTTTATTAGGGATCATTTTCTTCTAAATTTGTATTCCTAAGTTAAATTTGGAGAGAACCTTACAACGGGGATAGTGTAATGTACAGTTACTTAATTAAGTTGACCTAATCCTAACAGTATTGTGTCCTAAGTGTTATATATAAGCAGTTTGTTTTTACATACTAATTGCTTCCTGATGGACCTTGACTTTGCTTTTCTGTTAAAATGTATTCTTTCTTTGTGGGTATTTATTGCAGACACAAAAGGTGGTTTTTAACCTTGTGCATTGTGCTAGCTTCTTTTAAAAATTGAGTCAGCTTTTTATAATCTTAAATATTTTCTCTTTTTTAATAAGTGTCCCTTTCATAATTAGGTTGACGTTCTTGTGTATGATAAATGACTTGAACAAGAAATTAGTAAACAAGGTCAAGAGTTATCATTCCTCTCTTCCTTTTGGCTACAAATTATTCTCATCTGTTCCTTTTAGAGCTGTGGCTGTTAGTACAGTTCCCTTATGTTATTTTTCAGGTACTTTCTAATTTACCAGTCCATGTAAATAGTAGAAATGCATAGTAAGAATCTAAGATGATCCCTTATAAAATGTCAGTGATAAAGGAAAAAGAAAATACCCTGAGCTGAGCTCAAGATCCTGCTCTCAATTGCTCGTATCTTGGCTGCTGCTACGTCCATGGTATCAGTAGAAGGCAGACAGCCATAGGTTCTCATGTGTGTCAGTACTTTCAGGGCTAGTCCTCGACAGATGCCAGTATAGGCTTCACCGATGGGAAGGAAGTTCAAAAGGAACTTCCAGTGAGGCAGTAAGATTAAACAAGTTCAGTAAGGAAGAAAGATTTCTGTTTATTTTGCATTGCCTTCTAATCCAAGATGGCCTGGGATTACTAAAGTCCTGGAACAGCTGTGTACACATAGTTTACCAGTTGTATGATGTTTAGGCTTTTGTGTTTGTTACTGTGTTTTGGTCACGGTGTTTAAGAGTAGCATCTGTAGCATGTCAAGTGTCATCATCTCTGTCATCTAAGGTAAAATATTTTCCTGGTTTAAATTCCTCTCAGTTTAGGACTTGGGATGGGGGAAGAGAGGGAGTGAATCTGATACCAGTTGGACCTCTAGCTTTCCCATCTCTCACTTCAGTTAGTGGAGCTGCAAAGATTCCTACCATCTGGTTGGGATATGTGGTCAGCAGCTGCAAAGTGACCACATTGCAAAGGTATGTTCTGTGCACCAGTGCATTTAAGTATACAGATTTTTCTTTAGCAGGAATTGCCTAATGGACTACTTTTGCATCAACACGGTTATTTTCATTTGGAACCTATTCTGCACTTTCTTTAACTAAGTTGTAATTTATATGCCATGTATGAAGAGTGAAATTGCAACATTCTGCTCTTACATAATGCCACTTATACTCTTACCTTTTTTTCACTCTGCATTTTGCTTTTATCTAAGTAAATTCATCCCTTAATTTCTGTTTTTTATTTCAAGTTAGTGACTGTACCATGCAGTGAATTAGGAGGGAGTGTTTTTCTCCTTCAAATTGGTGAAAACTATTATCTCAGTAAGTGGTTAGCCTCCTGGTTAGTTAAAAAGTACTAATTTAATGTGGAGGATGTGGTCTCTAGAGCAAATAATAGCTGCCTGGGCTCCCTTGGACAATTAACTTGCGCATTAACAGTTCTTTGAATTTCCACAACTACATTTCTCATACAAATTTTCTTGTTTGACATCTAAGCATGTACTATGTCATAAATTGTACAGATGCTAAATTTGGTTAGCTTCTTATAAATTGTACCTTTTTTAAAGTTAAAAAAATGAGTGTGTGTACACTTGCTGTCACTAGTGATTGTCATCGAGGCACCTTGGCCCTTGGAAGTGATGAGGTCTTGCTTTGCAGTTATCAGACAACTTTCACTCGAACTGAACTTGTAAAACAAACTTGAAGTAGCTATTAGTGAAAGTACAAGTACCGAGAAGTAAGAAAGGTAAACGTGCTGCTCTTCATCAAGACAGTGAGAGGCTCTATGGAAAAGATTTGCCAAAGTATCTTGTGATATAAGCAGACCCGAGGAGACTCAGATTGGCTGGTCTTGGTCAGTTCATGCTTCCTGGTGCTGTTTCCTTACTGACAGCCCTATTGTCACCTTCCATCACTTGCTGACTCTCACATCCCATCTGGCCCCCGTGCTCTGGATGGCTTTTTGTTTTCACTGTGGAGTGCTTATTACCGAATGGCTTAACCAGCAACTGACTAAATGTGTTGCTTGCTTTCTTTCCCTGGGAGATGCATTTTCTGGAGAGAAGTGGTGAGGGTGCAATGCTAGGAGTCAGGTTGCTGGTTTGTCTTCATGAAGTACTTACTGGGGTAATGGCTGGCTGATGCACCAAGTAATGTAATGGGTTTTTTTAAAGAACATAGCTTAAAGCAGTTGTATAAGAAGGAAAGTATTTTTACTGCTTCTCCCCTGTTTTAAGATTTTGACAATTCACCTTTCTCTAATATGGTTAAATAATAGAGAAGTAATTGAGCATTAATGTATTATAATGTTAAAGCAATTACTTCACCCATATCTCATCTGATTAGTAGGGAAAACTGAGTAAAGTTTTCCAATACTATTTTTAATAGTTTGGCAATGAGAATCAGCAGGATAGAATTAAGATACCGGTAGAGTGCATTGGAGAGAGGAAAGATGAGCACTTAAAAGAAGCTGGCCATCAGTAGTTTGCTTCTGCCTTTGTTTGTTTTACTTTGAAGAAATCATTTTCCACTGAAAAATGGAAACTGTTCTAAAAAGCAGCTATGCTTTTCTCTTTTGTTTTTTAGTTACAGAAGACAAACTTTTTTTGGTCATGCTTGAATTGTAAATCATCCTGACCAGAAACAGTGACGCTCTGATTGTTATTCACCTAATAGAAAGAACACGAAAATACATGTAGTGTAGATATGGCTAGTGAGATTCAAATGGATTATCAAAATGCGAAACATATATTTTCCTGTTTTTTTGGTCTGATATTTCTCTGCAGACCATTAGTTTATGCACTAATTTCATAGAGCTGGTTGTCTGCTAGTTTCTGGTCTTTAAGAGGGCATTGTGGTTCAAGCTTGCTTAGCACTTTTCAGAAGTGCTTGGAAAGAGGCTTTTTTTATCCAATACCATGTTTTACAAGGAGACAACTCATTACCAAAATAGGAAGAGGATTTTTATCGAAGTTGATATTATCTCAAGTAGGCAATCAATTGTGGATCACTTCTGTTTTTCTGCACAGGTTGCTTAGAAAATACTGTTTAAGCACAGTTTTTGGTGTACTTGGATGTCTTATTTTCATTTCAGAGTTTTTCTTTTTGAATTTGTATGTCATGAAGAAATATGGAAAACATAACTGTAACCTTTTGGCATTCAGATGACACATAGTATAAATATTTGCATTTTGTAGATAAAAATGGAGACTACCTATATATGTAAGAATTAGCTTGATGGCAGTCATGACAAGTTGTTAATTAAAATAGGATATAAGGCTTTTGAGCAAAATGAACACGATCAATCAAGTTCTTGGCTGGTCGGGCTGTTTAGAAGAAAATAAAACATTTCACAGAATCACAGAATAAGCTGAGTGGGAAGGGCCCACGAGGATCGTTGAGTCCCAGTTCCTGGCCCTGCACAGCACCATCCCCAAGGGTCACACCACGTGCCTGAGAGCATTGTCCAAATGCTTCTTGAACTCTGTCAGGCTGGTGCTGTGACCACTTCCCTGGGGAGCTGTTCAGTGCCCAGCCACCCTCTGGGTGAAGAACCTTATTCTAATATCCAACCTAAACCTCCGCTGATATGACTTCAGGCCATTCCCTCTTTTTTATTGAGACTTCACTTAAATTATGCCTAGTGATTTTAACAGATACTTTAATCATAAGATAAGTACAAATATTTGTGCTACAATAGATGTTAGTAATGAGCTGCACCAAGTGGACATCAACTAAAGAAGCAGCCATGCTTACTTCAGCACTAACTTCTTCTGGAAGAATCTGATAAAACTCAAAGTAATCAGACTGATGGACTGTCAACAGAAAAACAGCAAAATCCAGGCAAAACTTTGGTCTGATTTACTTGTCAGCAAAGATGCTTCTGCCATCTTACATAGTCTTCATACTTTCCTGCTTCAGTCAACAGTTGATTCAGATCCTCTGCCATTCTCCCAAAGGTGTTCACAAAGTTGTTTCATTGTAAGCTTGGGGTTTTAGAAGAGTAGCTTCTTTTTCCATGTTGCTATCATTCTGCTAAGCATAGAGTAAAAATTACTATGCAAATAAGGATAAATCTTGAGCTCTGTGATAATGCAGATATGAACAGTTTCTGGCTTTTAAACTATGCCTGATTTTTTAGCAAATGTGTTATTCTAATGTTACTCCATATTAAATGGAAAGTAGTTCTATAAAGCTTCTATCTCTAGAATGTATATACAAGGTTTTGGTTATTCTATAGGAAAGAAGGCTTTTCCATATATTCTGTGAAGGTTTTTCAGACTATTCTGGCAGTACATTATGTCTCTGCATCCTTATCTGCCTGGCCTTAGTAAAGAGAAGATGAAAGCTTTTTTCAACTGTTTGTTTACTCACCAAAAATGGGGCAAAACCTCTTTAAATAGAGTTCAGTAACCTTATTTTAATATATACGTCTACCTCCATATGCTAAATGAAATACAGCTAGGCTGTCAACACTAATTGGCCACAGTTAAAAATTAGTTGCATGAGCCATGTTAAACAATTTGCAAGCTGATCCCTAACATAATTCTGAGCAGCTGCATACAGGGCCTGATTGAGCCTCATCACAAGTCTAACATGTTTTTACATTTAAATTTGAGCTGTTGCTCTTCGAGAGTGATATTTAAAGATGTCTGCTCAAGTCCCAGTCTAAGTCTGAACTGGTTTTTTGTAACTTTTTTTTTGTTTTATCAAGATCTTCTGATACTTGTATTTCAACATACAAAGAAATATAGATATGCAATATAGTATAATGTATGTCAAGTGCTACGAGGAATCCTTGCAAGCATTTGCATAATGCTAGTCTGCTAGCAAACTTAATTTGTGGTTGGAATTCTGGGGTGATAAAAAAGCAAGTCCATTTTGGTGACACAAAGGCCGGGTTATTTCTACATACAGCATTGAAGGACGGTTTAGTTTGTACCATTGTTTATTAATCAGCTGATCAGTTATCATAAGCTGACTTATTATTAAATTTAACTTATGCATAATTGCAATTGCTCACTTCAGAGACATTTTCAAGGGAAAAGATCTCTGCTTTGGTAGTCTTCGTTCTTGTCAGGTGCCAGCTTCAGGCACACTGAATACAGCCACTCAACTGCCTCTTTGTGACAGTCCTTCAGCTCTAAGTGTTCTAGTGGTGTCAGCACCACTATTTCCATTCCATGTACAACTTTAACAGGGGTTAGGAAAAGCTGCAGAACTAGAGCCCCCTACTGATGTAAAAAATTCTCTGCTGCAATGAGTCACAAAATGGATAATTACCCTAATGGCTGTGCTGCAGTAACTTTTTCATGTCTACAGTAGTGGCATTAATTTTAAATCTTGTGAGAACATCATTGTTACTCTGTGTTGTTACAGGGTTTGTATGTGAGCTTACACTTTCTAATTGCCAGGGGTCACTGTCAACTCTGGACAATATTCCCTGTCGGTCCTTGTAGCAAATATGATGATACTGCTTTCTCTGAGATTAACACAGACAGCTGCCTATCCCAGATATTTCACTGCTCCAGCATCAAACTTGCTTCATCACAGAGGTATTGAAGACTGGATATAGCTGTCATACCATGACACAGAGATCATATGAGAACCTGCATGGTGTTCAATCACCTTAATATTGAGCTTGTTGTAGAAACAGACCACTCTTCAGCTGCTGGGCTTATCTTTCACTGTATTATGGATTGCTTATTTTCTTTTTGTTTTCCTTAACTTACTCCATGCCTAATTCTGGCTGTTGAGTAGGGTAGCTACACAGGATGCTTCCACATACACAGTGCTCATATTTCAGCACTACTTTACTTCTAAGCTACGTGCTTGTCTGTAGAGAGTCAAGCAGTCCCATTGCCCAGTTGAGTAGAAACCGTTTCAAAACTGCTCTGTCTTCACTGTCATCCTTCAATTTCTTGTAAAACCAGAAATAGTTTTCTCCAATGCTTATTATTTGAGGTGGTTTTGTTAGCTTGAGCACATTGATAAATATCTCTTGGCTCTTGTGATAATGAAACCAAGCTAATCAGGCTTATTGAAGAGGGAAGTTCACTGACAAATAAATAATGCTTCATGAAGCCAGCTGATATCCGGCAATGCTAAGTTAAAATTAGCAAGTCAAGGCAGATCCAAGCTGGCTTACCCATCTTAGCGGTGGGTTTGTTCATAGTGTGTGTGAATAAATCTACACTGAACACAGCTTATCTGTGTTTTTATAGCAGTGTTTTTGAGCTAGTAAGCCCTACTGCATCCCTGTTGCTCTACACAGTGATAGAGTTCCTTTGCAGCTGTCATAACTGCAGAAAGCTTGTGCATGCAGGTTAATGAAGGCTGGTTTTTGCCTGTCTTTTGTTCTCACCATAATGTTTTCAATCTCACTTAGACTGTGACTTCTGAACTGCTTTATATCCTGCTGAACAAGAAGTAAAGGAGTTCAACCTCCAAAAAGGAAAAAAACTCTTATTTTTCTCTGAAATATGTATGTAGTGATGAATATTCAGGTTCTCTAAGCAAAAAATATGCTGTCAGTTAACCTTGGGATGGTGAAACCCAGCACTGTGCTAAGAGAATCTTGTCAAAACATGTGATAACAAGGACTCATTGAGAGAAAGCTTTGAAAGTTGACAAGCAAAAAATGGGAGGGTGGTGTGCATATTGTATCAGCTCTTTTTATGCTTTTATGTATCTTCTCTTTAGGGTGAGGATTACTTGGGTTCTTATATCTTCTGGAGTAAAGTCCATAATTTTGGCTGTTACTCTACAACATTTTCTGATCATGACTGTGCAGTAAGAGACTGCATTTTTGGTTTGCAGCATTTCAGAAGTTTAGTGTTTGCCTCTGAGCTGAAGCACATTAAAGCCTCAAAGGTAGTTAAATAATCTGTAATTCAGGTTGAAGTGTTTGGACATTAGTTCAAATCAAGTTCCCTCCCACTCTTGGTTTTCTCATTTTAATGGAATAACCAAATGGGTTAAGCCCTAAATACTTCTCAGCAGTTTTCAAGGATAATGTGCTAAGTGTACTTGCAGGTTGGCTACACTACTAGCTAATGCCTTTGGGGATGACTTAAAAGAGAATATGTAGATTAGTGTACTAGTACTTTTTTTCATAAAAGCTGAGATTTTCTCTTTAGAAATGCTGGCTGCAAAAACCTGGATCACATCTGATACTAGGAAAAGAAATACGATTTTAAAGTCCATCCACCAGCTCAGCAGGTATTTCCAGATAAAATAGCGAGTGTATGTTGAGAGCTGTCCCATTCTCTTTTAAAAACCATTTGGACAGTCATCAAGCTGCATTGATGAAGGAAGCCTGTGCATACCTCTTCAGAGTTGCCTCTCTCTGTGTTAGGAAGAAACTTACCAGCTGGGCAGGTGGCAGTGGGAGTGAGTTTTAGCAGTAGCTGACAATTCATCCTAGCTAGCTGCCTAGGAATGCCATTGGTTTGTGCCATCAGTCTGCTGTCCTCTACAAAGTGCTCATGGAGGGCAACACTGCTATAGATGTGTTCCACATCCATACGTTCTTTTCTTTTGCGTTTTTAAGTGAAACTACATGAGAGCAGGTACTGTCAAGAGGTCACTTGACAGTATTTTGACAGTATTTCAAAAAATAGTTGTAAAATGAGGTTTACGTCCATAAAAGGCTTGCTCTGAGGGACTGATTAGAAGCAGTACAAATAGACTAAGTATTTTTTATGCTAAATGATTTTTACTCAAATTTCTATTTCTTTCTATAACCTAAATAGTATAAAACTAGGTTAGGAGCTCAGAAATTGTATAATTCCTTGATACTAATGTACTGATGTCATGCTGCCCTCAGCACTTCATTAGCAGCTTCCTACTGATGTCTCCCCTTGGCAGTGAAGTGTCAGAAAAGATCACTCAGAGCCCAGGCTCTGTGCCCTCTCAAATTGCCATGTGTCATTTTTAATAGACTGTTAGGATTTCTAAACTAATATGTCAGTGATATTTTGTGACAGTATTTAAACAATTTGTGTGAGTGTTCTTTCATTAGCAAATTAGATTAATTTATTTTTAAAGAAATTTAGATTGTGCATGTCTCTTGCTAGATCTCTAGGAATAAGAAGAAAGTTATGACAACCTCTGGCAAAGCTGTGCTTCAGTTACTAGCCAAACTGATAGTCTTAGAGTCTTGCAAAATTATAAGACAAAGCTGTTCTTTACTGTGTATCAGCAAAATATACTTTCTACTTTAAAGGAAGGATAGCTTTGAGAACAAAAAGTGTGATACTGTCTTGTTTTAAAACAGGGATGAACAGTACAGCTGTAGGCTGCTACAACTTTTTAAACTGTTGCTGTAAAGTTTTGCAAGATAAGAGCTGTAGTGATGCATGCAGCAAACTGAAATCCCTGAAATGTCCACCTGCCTTAAACAAAAAGGGAACAGGTATGGATACTTCTAGTTTTTACCAGGCCTTTTTTGTTGGCTGGGAAAAGACTACAGTGATGTTAGTCTTTGTTTATTTTGCACACTTGAATTAAAGAACACCAAAGATGTATTTGTATAAGAATTTTCTCCTTCTTCCTTTCCCTTCTCTCTAGGAATTTATGTACATTAGTATTCTAGTATCTTAGTATTCTATTAGTATATACATTTGTATAGCATCAACAGATTCTCTAGGTATTCTGCCTCTGGATATTTAGATAGTGCTTATTTCTACAAAAAGACTGTAACAAAATTTGAGTGCAGCAGTTTATTACCTGGGGACTCACTCAGTGCCTCATTTCTTTAAGGTGAAGGTTTGCCTGAGTGAAATCAGGACACTTAGTAATACATGGCACTTGAACTTGAGCAGGCAGCTTGAGTTGCTGTTCTGTTGCAGGTTTTTTTGGTTTTGTTTTTTAAGAGTTGCAGGTACAGGTAACATTGAAAGATGGCCCAGTGACACAAATTTTACTCTTCAGAAGAGAATTTGCTGATAGTACCAATAGGCTGCAGTAGTAGTGCATGGTTCAGTTCATCAAATTATGAAATTCTATATTGGTCACAAAAGAGCATGTGGTAATACTTTTAACATAACTTCTCAAAGCCATTGGTATGTTGCATTCTTCAACTACTCAGATTGTGGCTACACATTTAAGAGATGCTGAGAAAAAGCAAATTACAAGTTTTGAATTTATAAAAATAAAGCTAAACTACAGTGTGCGACTTCACCCTCTTTTATTTTTTTTTTAATTCATAGTCTTGATGGTTTTATTTCCATTATTATTAAAGTATCAACCCCTCAGAGATAAGAAATGAATGCCTGAAGTTTGATGGTTAATTGTCTGTCCTAGTAGAAAAAGCCATGCTGTATTAAAACTCTTGCCTAGAGACACCCCCCAAGATCCAAACTAGTGGGTTTTTCTTAAAAAAATACATACTCTTTGAAACTCACAGCAACTCATTTAATGATGGTGATGAGAGTTCAGCAGCTGTCAACAACAGCATGAGAGTTTAAAAAAGCCAAGGGTGGACAATTCCCATAGATGTACAGTGATGGGGCGGGAGGCAGCAGACACGAGTTACAACAAGGATTACTTTGACTCTATATAATGAAAAACCTTCTTACCTCAAGGGTGATCAAACTTTGGAAGAGGTTTCCAGGAGTGGTCCTAGGTCTCCATATCTGAAGATATTTAAAACACTCCTGGACAAAGCCTTCAGTAACTTTATGGAACTGGTCTGACTTCAAGCAGGAAGCTGGACAAGGTGACCCTCAGAAGTCCCTTCCAACTTAAATTATTCTGTGATTCTAGGTGTTTAGAGACTGACAAACTCTCGGATGTTCCATAAGGTGTTTTTCACATAAAGGATGGGCTAATTGAAATAGAAAAAGCAAGATTAATATTTTGCATAGTGGAAATGCTGAACACTCAAATGGTTTCCATTTCCTTCAAGCTTGCAAGTACTGAGCACGTTTACTAGTCAAATCCTGGGATTTTTCAGTAGGGGAACTGATACTGAAGAACATGCAGTTCATGACTGAGTATATAAATGTGTAGCTTCTTTCTGACCAGCTTTGGTTTCAGCAGGATGCATTGTAATTTAAATGGAGTCATCCAGGACATACAAGTCAATCTCTAAATGAATTATATGTGAAAGAAATCTCATAAAAGCTTTTTTTCCTAAGGTTTGGTAATATTCCTTAAACTGTTTAGAGCAATTGTTTCTCAGTCTACCAAACTAGATATAATAACACTGCCAGATTCTATATTCTAATCTGAAGTATACCTTTATAAAAATCAAGATAGTACAAAGGTAGTTCTCAGTGTATGGAGATTTAAATAGAGGAAAAGTGCTTTTTTCCTTTAATCATGAACAAGAGTAGTCATTTCTGATATTTCTGATTCATCACCTGCTCCAATGAGCCAGTGGTAATTGTGGTAGAGAACAGTGAAATCTGCATTTGAAGTGTTCGAGGCAAAGGGGTATTAGACACTTGCATAAATGCATTATGTGACTAAAAATCAAGTCAGAAATTTGAAAAAAGAAAAAAGTGCTCTAATGCTAAAGAAAAAAAACAGATGAGACAATGTGAAAGGCAAGTTCTTCTGAGGTTACTCAGAAGAAACAGAACTGAGTTTTATCACACATTCTCCCTTAAATTTTATGTACTATGGGACAACTTGACCTAATTCAGACAGCTTGTCCTTCCAGTGACATCTTTGTAAAAGAAAATTTTTCGAAGTGTCATAAATTCAGCCCAAATCTCTTAATACAGACTGTAGGAAATTTTAGGAAAGTTTAATTATTCACATGTATTATGCCATAATATCACCTCTAAAAAGCATGTTGAAGTACTTGCTAGCATTTTTGAAGACATGGGTGGTAATATCTTGCTCCTCAGTTAACTCTACCTAAACATTCGGGTGGTATGAATAAACATAAAAAAAGATTTTCAGTTCATCGAGGAAAAAGTGAAATGAAAAAATTAAGGTCGAAGCTAAGTTAAAAATTATTAGACTTTTCCATATTTGGAAAAAAATTTGTGATGTCAAATTAATTCTTTTCTGTGCAGTAAGGTCACGGTGCAGCCCACAGTTGCTTACAGCTATGAGAGTGACCTGAAAAGTCATTTGCTGCTGAGGAGGCAGCGTTCTGTTCCCCATGTCAGCAGAGGATTGCTTCCCTGCAAAGAACCCCACGAGAAACCTCTTCCAACTATTTGCTTTTTTGCCTTACCTAAGGCCAGAACTTTTCATAAATAATGGTCGGTAAGAGACTAAAAACACATTCTTTCACTGAGGGGTAGCTGTAGATCATGCTCTTAGTCACTGGCCTTTCACTTACATTGTTGGAGCCTTTTCTGGAATTTCGGCATGGATATTTTCAGCAGTCTAAATTGAAGAATCATTGCATTTAGCAGCCACAGAGCTCTTATGTATGCTAGGGTATATCATTGTTTTGGAAATGCTGCAACCAAAGGAACAGAGGGCTCCACACTTGATGCCTCCGGTGGGCTCAGGCTGTCTCTTCTCTCCATCCCAGCCATAAGCTGATGGGTAGGGAAGGTGGAGTTGAAATTCTGTTCTTGTTTTATCCTCCTGGATAGGTGAACCAACTGTATTCTGGCCACAGGTGTTGTGGTAATTTTTTTTTTTATCTTTTACTTCACTGTTTGAAAAAAATTACAGTGTAGATTTACAGGCCTATTGCAATTTAGCAATCTTTTGGCAGAGGATTTCTTTTGAAAACAGAATAAAGGAAAGGAAGATTAGAGTTATGGATGGCTTTATAATCGGATAAAAGCTCCAGCTTTCAGGCTCCAGTGATGTCTCTGACTCAGGAAGGCTTTGGAGAAATCATTGTATTATCTCCCTTGAGACATTTTCTCTTTAGAGACTTTGAATTAAAAAATTGTTGTGAATATTACAATTGGTAACTTTTAGTCCATGTGAATTTAATTTACATTTCACAAGTTAGTAGTTAGGAATGGGCTTTTTCCTCTTTCCAACATCAGAGGAGTGTTACTAATTTAATGGAAGAAAGCAATTTTTATTATAATAATAATCAGAGAATCATATAATGGTTTGGATTGGAAGGGACTTAGGTCATCTCATTCCAGCCCCCCTGCCATAGGACTTAGACCATCTTGTTCCAACTTCCTTGCCACAGCCAGGGACACCTTCCACTAGATCAGGTTGTGCTGAGTCCCATCCAACCTGGCCTTGGGCACTTCCAGGGATGTGGCATCCACAGCTCCTCTGGGCTGTTTCAGTGATTCACCATCCTCACAGGGAAGAATTCCTCCTGATATCTAATCTAAATCTGTCCTCTTTCACCTGAAAGCCATTCCCTCTTGTTCCATAACAAAATTTATGTTTTAGAAGGACTTAAGGATTCTAAAGTCAGCACTCGAGGCACCCTAACTACCAAGGAAGGATTGCACCTTGTGTTTCTTGTAGCAGTTTTAGGTATTTGTTCAAGGCATCTTAAGAGTGTTTATGGTTTCCACTCAAATCTAGACATTGCTCTCCAGGTGGGAAATTCAAAGTTTTAAATGGCATTCTTTCAAGAATCAATCTCATTGAATCATACACAAGGATACAGGATTGGTATTAGTGTTGCTTTTTAATAACAATATTGGTATGCAATCTCTAAGTGAGATTTTATTTCATTCTAGTCAAAGTATTAACTGCAGTAGTAAAGCCCAAATATAGTGAATTCTGCAGCTGTAGTTGCAGTTGCCTTACCTTTGCATTTGCAGAGGTCAAGTGGTCAGATCACCAGAGGCAGTGGGTTTCATTTTTTTCTCTTCAGTATTTGCCTTTTAGGAGCACAGTCTATTGCCCAGGGCTGCAATTAGAACTTGTGCCAGCATTGTACCAGTGCTGCTGCAGCGTTGGGAACTCCAGCTGTTGGGGCTGCACTGCCACTCTTCATTTCCCAGCAGGGTCCCAGTGCAGCCTCCAGGGATTGCAGCGGGGGCTCCTTGTAAGGAACTTCCACGTGGAGATTTTAAATTGCTGGTTTTCAAATTTGAGCGTAGCAGCTATGCTCAGCATCGAGCCAAGGCTTTTTCTTCGCACATAATTGCTTTTCATCCTGAAACTGGCTAATAACCTCCTGCTTATTACCAGGAGCTGCTAATATTTTTATGTGCAGTTTGATAACAATAGGTGAAAATCATTCCAGACCACATGTGCCAGGAAGCACAAGTTATAGGTTTGGTTTTGCTCTCATTTTAAAGGCCTGACTTTGAATATAACTCAGAAATCTGTTTACTGCCTAAACTAAAAAAAGCTACCCATGATTAATTCCCCTTCACAGAGGAAAAATGCAATCACCTCCCACTCAAAAATACACCATAAAGTATTTAGAAAAGCAAAATGTGTTTTAAATAATACTTTTTGAGCACGAAGATCTCTTATTCTGGGATTTCAGCTGCTGAGGAACAAAGTGGTAATGTCTTTATTTCACTAATACTTTCCTATTACAGAAAGACAGTAAAATGTTTTAATGCTTCCTTAATTGCTAATAAAGAAACTACTGATAAATATCATTGAGGGTGTCCTTTTGGTGAAAGGTAGAGAGAGACAGAAAGTGTTTATGAATATAAATACAGTAAATGATAAAAATTACAAAAAATATGCATTCCCTTATTTTGAAACTATTTGGATATTCCGAAAGCTTGTCATAAAACCATTTTATACCATTAAAACCAGATTCTATGTTTAATTTATTCACAGAGTGAATAACTGGTTGTCTGTGATCATTAATACAAATTCACTTGACTTCAGGTATTTTTTCTTATTCTAGGAAAAGTTTGTTTTGTTTTGATATTTCAATGGAACTCTGTCTTTAAGTACTACTATACTTCCTTTACACTTTGATTTTGCTTCTTCACTGTTCGGCTTCACTAGAAATTATGAATATTTTATAGATATATTGTTGAACTCAGCCCTTTTTATCAGGGGTACAATGTAACACATACATATAAAAAGTAGATTAATACTGTATTCGGTAGAAGATAGCATTCAAGTAGGCAGCTATCACAGAAACTTTACTTTGTACTTTGACATATGGGTAACCTCTGTATTATGCTGTTTAGCACAGAACCCAGTGGGCTTTGAAATTAAGACAACTGCCTGCGAAAGTTAAGTGACCCAGGACTTCAGTTTCAGCCTTGTGCTCATGCAGGTGCTTTGTCAGTCCTGTCATGGCCTCTCGCTCTTCTTTGCAAAACTGTGCTTCTTTTGTGTTGAGCAGTTAAACTTTCCAAGTCAGTTGCACAAATATAATTTCTTCTGTCCCTCTCTTGATAAACCTTTCTTGCTTTTCCAAATGCCTGGTGTATGCTTCGAGGAGCTTGAGGAAAGAGGACAATCATTTGTGATTGTGCCACAATAATGATTTGTCAAGTGATTGTGCACTCTGTGTAGAGCACTGTTGGGTGACTTCTTGTAAGCTGGGTTATGGGAATATAACTGCACCTGCTCCAGAGTTAGCAGTACTGTATTAATTCCCAAAAATTACTTTATAGTGTGGACTTAATAAACTTCTGGCTTATTATTTACATTTATTTTGCCACAGACAGAGCAGTTTTTTCACACCTCTGCCCTGCAGGGTTAGAAAGTTCAGTGCACAGCTCCAGAAAGATAGAGCCACCGTTCTTTCTGTTTTGATGTACAATCTAATACCACCATTCACTGTTAATTTCACATGTCCAGAAGTGCTGCTTAGTTTGTAATTTTCAGTATCCCTTTTCCTACCTTCTCTTTGTCTTCTCATTTTGCTGCTCTTTTAAAGTTTCTGAAATAGTCAGCTGATTTCTGTAATGTACTAAAAAGCAATAGTTTGAGAAAAAGTAGAAGGGAGTGTTGGAAGGGGAGCCAGGGGTTATAGGATCATTTTTCAGTTATTATAGAGTTAGTTTTTGACTTTATATACCTTGGGGGGAATATAAGGTACATATTGAAACCTTTTGGCACATTCAGGTGGCAGACTATATTAGTTTTTGCAAGTTTTTCCTAAGATAAAATGCATTCTACACAATCTCAAATAAATGCTCAAGACACACAGATTTTATGCTGAAATGGAGTTGGGTTTTAGCTGTATTTACTGTCAATACCAATTGCTTGCATTACTAACAATGAACAGTCATTTTTGTGGCTGTAGAAACAGACCTAAAGAACTCCTTGTAAATACTTGGTGTTTTTTTCTGTTTTTCCCTTAACTTACACAATCAGTTGGAGCAAAAGTCTTTTTGGAAAGACTGGGTGGGGGGCAGAAATGTGTGTATCTTCTGTGCAGTACTGGAGCACAAAATTTCCAGCTGTTTATCAAACCTATTGTTTTTGTAGATTTTTTTTCTGTAATTCCAGTAAAGAGGTGTTTCAGACCATTATACCACTTTTAAGAGAGATCTTTTAAGCAGTTGCAAGTGTTATCATGTTGGCTGTCTAAGGTAGCTTCTCAGTTCTATTAAAACTTGAAATCTAAAGTACTTGCTAGTTGAAAAACAAGAATTAAAGTTTATTCACAGCTCATTTTTGTTTTTAAACATGTAGTTTGCATTACTGCGTATGTAGCTGCTGCTTCCAAAAAATGAAAGGTATCATGATAGCTCTCTGTCATATCCGTAATGCTGTATCAAAATGTTGCCTGTAACTTCACTTTATGAAAAACTGAAGTTGCTCATAGCAGTTCCTTTTTTGGTGTTTTCATGGAGCCTTGATTCATTTTGAATGTGTAAACTCAACTTCTAGAGTGAAAACACTTTCAGCTGATCTGGTTTGTTAATACTACAGAAGGCTTTGACTTTCCTTGTAGCAAAACTTTAGGTACTTTTCAGCTCTTAATCAGAGTTGAGACTAAAAATCTCATTGCTCTTTGGTTTTTATACTTTGCATGAGTGTATGCTCTGCTCCTCCTAAATGAGAAATAAAACAGCTTTGTCGGATGAGGACTTTTACTGGCTTTTATAATTGGCTGTTTAAAAGAGTTGTCAGGCTTTTGATTCTCTTGCTGAATTGAACAACTTTTTCATTTTCAAGGGATTAATCATTTTTCTTTTTCAATGTTAATCATTGTTGCTGGGTTATAAAAGTCTATTTCAAAGGTAGCTGCTATGGGTGTTAAAGCTGTAAGCTTTGTATCTTATCAGTAATCTTTGTATCTGTATCTTATCAGTAAGATTTGGTATTAGCTGGCATTTTCTTCTGAAGTGTTATATGTTCAATTTATATTAATCATATAAAATCAAATCACGTAAGCTGAAGCTGTAGTTGATTCTTTGTACATCTGTATCTGTCATGTTCTGAATGAGATTAAAAGTTTCCTCTGTTCTTTGGACTTTCTTATTTATTCAAAGGTAATGATAGGTATAGATAGGTAGTTGGTGTTTAGGTAGTAATGAACTTCTTTTGCCTATTACCTTGTTCAAGTGTCAAAGGCTGAAGTCTCACTGCCTCAATGAAAATATGGTTTATTTTCTATTCCTGTTGAGAATTGTGGAAGATGGAGGTGTAATACTTATATTTTTCAGCACATTTGCAATTTAGCCAATAATTAAGCAGGAGTCCATATTTTGGTGCCTTTCTAGTTAAAGAGATTTGTAGGGACGATCCCACATTGTTTTCATATGCAGTGATTTTCAAAATTTGATATATTTCTGTGATTTATACATGCATTTTATATGGCCTTTCAGAGAAATGGTACATATATGCGTACAACTAATTCCAGTGATTCTAACATTAAATGGCATTTCAGACTTGAAACAAATAATGTTATCATTGTACAGGATGAAAGAAAGACATGGCAATAACTAGATGCTAGTCTGTCAAAACTGTTCACACAAAGTAGATTTTAAAAGACTATCAAACTTCAGTTTGAGAGAAGCATCTGTAATACTGAATGTCTATCAGCCTAACTTTATCCTTTGAAAACCTTAACATATTTTGTAGTGAGAACACAGATTTAAACGTAAGACTTTCTGGAAAAGTATTGCTTTTGGAATGAAGGAACGTAATTTTAAATGTTAAAGACTTGCAGGAAAGGAGCTGTTAGAGCTGTGGATCTGTGTGGCCATTTGGCTGTCAGTTACTGGCCATGTCAGCTACCTGGAGTGTCTTCTACCAAAGCTCTACAGGGAGGGGCTGCTGCCATCCCAGACTGTAGCACTTAAAACACTCAAGACTTCCACTGCGTTCTGTACATACAGAAAAATGCCCATCCTGTGTACTTCTCACTTTTCTACTTGGTTCACTGTTGGCCTATCTCTAGCAGTGTTTTCAGTCTCCCTGACCCTTAACTGAGTTCCATGATTCTTATTTGCCATGCACATGACAACTCCTGCTCACAGGAAAAACGTTTTTGGAGTAATGTAATTTATTTGACACAGCAATTCCTACAGTTTCCACCTGAAACTGCCCTTCTGGATTTAGATGCGCTAAACTGGTTTGCAGTTCCTTTTAATGAGCTAAACAAAGAAATTAAAGGTCCATTTATGAATGACCAGATATAAGTGACTTTCTTACAGCTTTCTTTTAGCTTTTGGGATAATTCATGTAAAAGCAACAGATAAACAGCATACAATCTTTTAGCCCATTTTCATATGCAGATATTTTTCTTCTTGATAAGGCAGATGTGGATTAGGGAGAACAGAGTAGTAGTGAAGCATATTTTAATTTATGTTGAGGTAAGCTGCTTCTAGGAAAAATTCTTAAATATCAGTAGAGAAAAGCTCACACATGGCTTATTTCCATGTCTTCTGCCATTCTCGAAAACTATGACTGTGGGATCTTCACCTATGTTTTCTCATGTTTTCATCTCTTTCTGAAGGTTGAATGCTTACTCAAAAAGAATAGAACCTTTTGAAGTTCATTAGAGCGGCTATGATTTACTTTTAATGATGGTTTCAGCAGTACCAGACCTGTCACAGCAAATTCAGAGGTTTTTAGAGGATTATCAAATCCTATGCTAACTTTTCAGAAGTAAAAGCCAAACAATTATTTAACAAAATATGTAAGCCTTTTGATAGATTTGTCCATATTAATCAGCACAATCAGACAATCTGGTTAAAATGGGGTTTGTATATTCTGTTTCATTCATACTGTATTATTTAGAAATAGACTTCTTTTTAGTTATATATCTATCAAGGACTTGTAAATATAAGAATTCTTACTAGAGATTTTAATATGCCTTGCCCAAGTGATTCTGTATGCTACAATAATATAAAATGTATGTAGTAGAAAGTATGCATCAGTATGTTAACGATAGTATAAATCACCTATTCCTTTAATTTAGTAATAGTAATTAAATTACTAAATTAATTTAGTAATAGTTTCTTGTGTGACTGTCATGTATTTGAGTATATGTATATTTATCTTACGTTAAGCATAGAATAAATATTTAAATAGTATGTTGCTAGTTGTTACAGAAACTGCGTTGAAGACATTGGGGTTTAATTTAAGTTTTGAGAGAGAAGGCCAAGGAAACTTGAAGCATATTCTTAATGATTATCGAAGGGTGATCCACTAATTATGAAAGATAATTACAGAGTAGTCTGCTGTAAGATAAACTGATTCCTCCACTCTTTGGCAGGTGGATGACATCTTAGGAGAAGGCAGTGACGAAAGTGATACGGAAAAAAAAAAGCCAGAAGAGGAAGGTGAAAAACCTCAGACTAGTGCAACAGAGACTCTAGGGAGGAAGACAGATCAGAGACCTGGATCATCATCATCGTCATCAAGTGAAAGAAGTTTAACAAGCAGTGTACCCAGGTATGAATATATCAAATGTGAGAAGATGTATTAATGATGTTTCAGTGTGTTTGTGCACTATTCAGCATGCTTTTTTACAATCTGCCATTTGCAATCTGTTGTTAACCTATGGATGTAGGCAGCTTTTTCTTTTAAGTCTGTGAAATCGTCATGCTTATCTCTGCTATGTTTTGGGATTTATTTAAGGAAGTGGTCTTAGTAAATGTCTTACTGAGAACCAGGGTATTACCTGTTCAGAAAGAACTGAAGGCAACTGAACTGCACTTCTTTTAAATTTGTCTCAGTCCTGTGTCAGATACAGAACCATGTCCTATGCAGTGTCACTTAAAGTAAAATAAAGTATGGTTTTGGAAAGCTATGTTTTTTCCATCATGAATTTTTGAGATACTTTTATATCGGTCATTCATAACAATGAGGTTGTTGGGATGCTTTTCTATTTAGAAAGAAATTTAAACTTGCTTGTTTCTTCTTCAAAATATATTTTAGTGTCCCAGCATTGACTGTTGGATGATGACTATCAACCAATTTGCTAGTAAACTAGAACTTAATAAACTAAGTGCTTTTGTTAAATACGTTAAAGAATGGTTCTCAATTTCCAGCCTGTTAATAGTTTTTAAGCTTAACAATTTAGAGCAAGCAAGATAAGATTTTTATTTAGAATTTCAAGGTTCATCATCTTGTACCACAGGGTGCTGAAAGTGCAAACATGACTGTCTCGGTTTGGGACAAATGAGGAGGAAACGTCCTGAGATGAATGTATCCTCTAATGGAAGGCAGATTTCGGCAGCTCCTCCCCCACATACTCAGATGATTGTTGTAGTTCCTTTCTGCTCTCTAACCAAACTCTGTTCCCAACCATTAGAGCTCTGCTCTTTTTCCTTAATGAGGATAATATAAGTAGTAGGTCTTAAGTGACTGACTTGCATTATTTTAACTTTTCTGAGCTTTGTTCTAGTACACAAAGAAGGTATGAGAGAAACTGCAAAAACTGCCACAGAATGTGACATACAAATACTCATGGAGGGATTTTGATTGCCATAATTATGTTGCTGTGTGTTGGGTTTGTTGGAGAAGGAGCTACAGGGGAAGCTTGCATGGCATTTTAGTTTATCATGGGTATTTCTAATGATTGAACTTCTTCAGAAAAAAGTCTGAAAGTTATGAGAATTCAATTTGTTTCAAATCGATAGAATAAAAAGTTTCTCCTAAATTAAATTTGGAAGAGGTAAGGCAAGCAAATCATCAGTGTTTTAGAATACAGCTTGAAGTAGCAAGGCATGGTGGTAGCATGTCACTGTTAATTCATCCTAATACTGTGATGTTTCGTTTTGTAGAAGTTTCTGGAAACCTAAGGGAAGAAGGAATCACATTAAGGAATATTGCTAAATACTATTCCCCAAGGATGGTGTAAAAAGATAGAGCAAGTGCATTTGTAACTAACTTTTGTTTTATAAACAGGAAAGTGTGTAGATAAGCTTGGCAATACTTTGTCACTCAGAAGCTAAGTAGATGTAGTAGTGTTCTTGCTGGGATAAAGTCTTTGAGCAGCTTCTTAAGTAACTTTTCTGGTTTTGACCTCTCCACCACTTAAGAGTTTCCTTGTCAGTTTGTTAAATTGCGTTCAGGGTTGAGCTTGAATGGCATGGTGGAAAACATACTCATGAAGTGCTGGTTCAGATGCTGACCCAGTGTCTACTAGGCAGGAAATTCTGCTTGATAAGAAAGGAGCCTGTCATCCCAATTATATGTTAAGTTTGAAGCTTTAAATTGATGTTTTCATGGTCAGTCAGTGTTGTATCTGCTAAAGAGATACTGTATAAGAGGGGTAATATAAGAACAGTCTCTGAAAAACAAAAGATGAGTAAGAAAAAGGCAGTCCAGATATGACCCAGTACTCCTGGCTCAGCTCATTCCTACAGAGGCTCTGGGTTTCTGGTAAGCATTGCTGCTCCTCTACACCTTTCCAGTAGTTACTGACACTGGAAACACAGCACTACGAAAAGATCTAGCACTTGCATCTAATATTAGTCTTCAGTCTTGAAACTTACAGAATACCTTGATCATTTCTCTGACTGGTGCCACTTCTGAAATTCGCAAGCATGGAGGAAAAAATAATCTTTGAGAGAACTGATAGCTCCTACTGGAGGGGAAATGCAGCCTTTCTCCTACATCCTTTGCTAATTCACAATCAAGGAAAATTGAGCTCAGAGCCTCAGAAATCCCTCGACTATCTTTTCTGTGCCCATTTACTAGAATTTTAAAAGGAACAGTGATATTTTGATTCCTAAGTGTTTTCTTTTCTTTCAAATATAATAGCACTTCCTTACAACAGCCACTCTTCTAGAAGACAGAAATTATAGCTTTCCTTTCTTCCTTACTGGCAGAAAAAACTGCTGCAAGCTCCTGTGCAAAATTTTGTTGATGACATCTTTTATCCCAATTGAACAAGCATATTCACTGTCAGTGTAACTTTATTGCAGTTCCCTGTCTTGAGACACTCTACTTTGAGAATCTTGGGACCTAAGTTTTTTTACAGCTCAGTGCTTCCCAAGCTGTCAGCCTCACATTTGTTATAGTCTGGGATATTTTTCAAAAATTATTTCAGTGACAGACTATTTCAAAACATATTAAGGAACTAGCTGGTATATGATCAAAGTCTTCTTGAAAGTATCCTTAATAGCTAGCAGCACACCTCAAATATGGCTGACAAAATAATTGTAGAAATTCAACCATTTTGCCAAGGAATGATGGTTCTGTTGTTTTCTTATCCAAGCAACTCATTGCATTGTTTCACTAGTAAAGTTGTAATGTTATTACACTGAACAGTCTTCCAGAATTCCTTTCTAGATGATGTGAGTATGCTGTTGATTTGATTTTTACAGTATAGAAAACCTGAAGATCTAAATGTAGAGATATTGGTGAATTAAAGTCATACTTTCCTGCCTCCTGGATCGTTTGTTGTACTAGCATAGCTCACTTCATCATCAAGCAATCTGTCTGTTAAAGCTTCTGCGTAAGGTCACCCTAGAAAAAATACATTGTGTGAAGTTAATTTTAAGAATTAAATCTTTCATTACCTCCTTTCCTTAGAATAGATTTTATTTAAGGGGACACTCATTGATATCTAACTGCAAAAGGAGAGGGGATCAAAATTTCTGTATGTGGTCAGTGCTTGGATGTTCAAGAAAACATTAAGTCCAGAGTGAAAAAATTCTAAAGTAAACAATTGAGATTGCAGGTAATTGGAAAATGTTGTTTGTCTGAAGAAAATTCAAATTCATTTTGCTCTCATTGATAGAGATTCTCCCACGTAATTGTTTCAAACTTGTAATCTGAATTCTGTGATGTATGGGTGTTCTAAACTACTTACATTTCTGGAGCCATTAGTTTTCCCATGCATAATAGTGAGGTCCTTTTGAAAATCTCTCATTCAGACTCCCTCAGTAAGAACCAGAGTTCATTATTGAAATTGGCCAGAACTAGAGTATCAGTTCATTTCTAAAACTGCACTGTGGTTTTGGCTGTGGGCCTGCTGTGTCAGTGGCCGTGGGATTACAGAGGAAAACGTCTCATTTTAAAGACTGTTCCCTCAAAGCTTATTCCATCTATATTCGTGTTGCAGAGGCAGCACTTCAGCTAAGCGTTGCTGAATGAGGTCGAATCTTTCCGCTTGTTCAGGGGGTTTAAGATCTCTGCATAGAGTGAAGATTGCTGGAAAACTACAGAAAGCAAATGCAGCCCATTTATTGATTTTGGCAATGAGATAATGAATCCCAAATCAATCAAAGTATGTTTGATAGGAGCAGCAGCTCATTGTTGTTCCTTGATGTAATTTGGTAAATAAATGCAGTTTTCCTACTTGAATGCATTTAATGCATTTTAATAAGCATCTCACTCTATTTTAGAGAGATCCAATATGTCTCCTTAACAAAGCAGGAAACCCACTCAGCCTTTAAAGAGAATGCATAATCATTGAGTAGGGAAAAAACCAGACCTAAACTCTGCAAAATTAGAGATCCTTGACAGGCAACCACCCCCTCTCCCAGTTGTGGGAAAGGCTGATTTGCTTTCAGAACTTGCAGTGATAGGTAGCATTTGTCAGTTTGAACGTGCTTCCCTGGAAATGCTTTTTTTAAGGTGAAGCAAGTTAAGTGAGCTCAATATAGATGATGTGATGGCTCCAATTTTATAGATTATTACACTTACAAACTTTCAAATTGTTTGAGTCTGTTTCACTGAGAACAGCCCAAATTTGTCTCCCATGATTAATTTCCTTTAAGTTCAGTCAAATTTAGCATTCTAAATTAAACATCTGGAAGAAGAAAACATGCTTCAGGTAATAAGATGATGTGATTAATATTTTTTTACATAACCAAATTCTGACTGTATATTTTGCAAGGTTGTTTCAAGTACTTTTTTCTTGGGTTTAAGACTTAACTTATATGGGTAGTAGAACACCTGGACTGGCCAGCATGTTCCAAGCCTGTACAGTACTCTTGTGATGAGTGTAAACGGCTATTCAGAGGGGCATTTTGAGGTGTTAAGTGCTGAAACTTTCACAACTTCATTCTTCCCGAAACTATTGATTGCATTCAATTTACAAAGTAGAAATTTTTGTTGATTCCTGGTGGGTTGGGTTTTTTTGTTTGTTCATTTGGGTTTTGGGGTTTTTGGCATAACTATTGTTCTCAGTTACTGCAAGTGGAGAGTATGTTTAAATGACTGAATTTCCTTACATTTCTAACAGTTTGCAAGTAAACAGACTCTTTGATGTAGTCCATATAAGCAATTTAAAAATTACTGCAGTTTCAGTGAGATTTTTTTTCCCAGAAGTAATAGTGAAACACTCCAGACTGAAATCCAGGATCAGCTTCTAAAGAGAAGTGCTTCTGTTGGCAGCACATCTTGCTGTTTTCACATGAGCCGGCTGTTCTGCAAAATTTTAATGTCATTTCTGTTTGGAAGTGGTTTTGATGACTCTAAAATGGAAGAGGATTCTGGGCGTGCAAAGCATAATTTGCTTTTGTACTTATATAGTAAAAATAAATTTTCATATAGGAATGTTTTTATTTGAAAGCTCTCTTGTTATCCAAAATTTCCATGTGAGAAAATCTGTACTGAGCTAATAACAGCTTTTTGAAGCCATTTTAATTAATTTTTTTTCTCCGAAGGTAATTTTTTTTCAAATATATCTAGTCCCAAGTACTCTACTCTCTGCTACGTTGGATCAACAACTTACTTTCAGTTTGCTGGCTAGAAAACTGCAGAGCCAGGTTCTAGAGGATTGAATAAATGGAAACAAATGCTGGATCTCAGATGATATTTATGTATCGAGGGTGTGCCTTTTTCAGGCCCTCTTGAAAATTGTTCAAATATCCTGAAAATCAGGAGTCCTTCAGCTGTAATCTTTATCTGATAGGGTTAGGATCTGATTAATGATGACCTTCAAAGCTTCATTAGGGTTGCTTTAGGCAACTGAGGTGCATCCCATCCCCATTTAACCACAATCTTAAGGTTATTAAGACAGTGGGTTTTTGACAGTTGGTACTTTTGTTTCCAATGTTCTGTTTAGGTTGATTCTCAGCTTTTTGTTTTTGTTTCCCACATTTGTGGTAAAATTAACCTTTCCTAATTTGTATTTCTGAACCAGTCATTCTATCCCCTACTCATCTCAGAGAAAAAGTAGTTTGGAGAGATAGGTTGTTTTGCTGACTTGAATTTTTTGCATCTGATAAGTTAAATCCCACCCTTTGGTCCTTGTCTTTGTTACAAAGCACAAAAGATGGTTTTAAGAGCAATCTGTGCCAAGGATGTTTATACCTGAAAAGTATAGTTACAGATCGCACTTTGTTTCATTTGAGTAGTTTTGTTTCACAAAAAGTAGTTTTGATTGAAGTGTAATAGTGTCTAAGCTTTTAAGTTATTCCTTCCCTATAGCAATCTTCTTCATAAAGCTTAAGTAAATACTGGGGAGTTATTCTGAGTATCTTTACTCATTGATCTGTGGACTTTAACTGAAACCTGGAAATTAAGTGGTTTTTAAATCAGAAAAGTTCAACGGTATTAGAATGTAATTGCAGATGTCTAGAGAAGTCACCGACAAACTCAACTGTTCCAGTATCATATTGGACACATTTTATAATTATCAGCAGAGAATTTGAAAATGCAGTAGGAGGAATTGGAAACTGGAAATGTTCCTATTCAAACTGCATCTACGTGCCAACATGTTTTTGTTTATTGCCCCAGTTATTATCTTTAGATTCTTTTTTTTTAAATATGCTAATCATACCACTTGGCTGTAAACATACTTCTAAAGAAAGTCATTCTTATGCTATGGCCTCACAAATATTATATATAATGAGTAGTGCTTCATTTGCAAGTGAAGTAACATAGTTTGCTAAGCCTGTCTTTCTTTTGAAGGAGTATTTGAAGGCTTTTATAATAGAGAACACAACCATTCAAATGGGTATGACAGTGCAAGTCCTGTAACAGTGCCACTAGAAGACAGAGATTTGTCTTCTTACTAATGAGGTTAAGCATCGTTGGGTTTTCTTATAAAATGCTGAGTTATTCTGTAATTAATTTAAAACTATTACAGAATATAGTTTTTAAGCTCTGATAAGAGGAAGTGCTTGCTTTTTTTTCTTCTTGTTATTAAAGCAGAACGGGAGATCCAGCATGACTCCTGCCCTGAGGAAGCTGTCAGCTGCAGGCAGTGCTTGTCTGTGTGTTTTGTCAGAGGGGAGGGGCAGGGCAAAGAGTTGGGTTTTTTCCACCATGTGAAATAATTTTTTAAGAGGATTTTTTTTTAATGTCTGCAGCAATCAGAAGAACTGTGTGGCCTGTTTGTTACTTGTGGCTCAAAAAGCAAGTTACTATGCTGGCCACTTGCTGCTGCTCTTTGGTGTCTCCTCATAAGAGAAAGTTTGCTGTGGGCAAGTGACTTAGTCAAGTGAGGGAAAAGGAGTGCTTCCTGTGGGCAGGGTATGCATAATTCTACTTTCTTTTTTAGCTTAATATGCCAGTGATTTTCCACTGGGGAGACACCTACCTTCTAAAACAGCTGTTGAAACAGCTTATCTGGATCTTAACATTTGCTCTCCAGTGAGGTTTGCCAGGCTGACTGAACAGGGTTAACAGTATGGAAGATCCCACTACCTCCTTAGGTCTCTTCCAGCTGGTCAGACAGTATTCAGCCTTTAGCTATTTATAGAGTATTGTTCACTTCTGTCTAAAGTCTGCTTTTGTTCTGGAGGTTTTTTCTTCTCTGAGCAGAAAAGAGCACAAGGAACACACAGATTTGGTCAAAGTCAAAAGGGATTCTCTCTTTAGGTCTACATTTCAGGTCATTTAAGGTTTTAAATATGTTCCATGCTGTTTCAAAGCAATTTCACTGATTGTCTTTCCTTAACATTTCAAGGGATCTTTTTGAATTTAAGATGGAATCATCCAACTCTTTTATACACAATATTTGAAATAATGGTATTTGCAAAATAGCAGTAATATTCTACTCATTTGCTGTGTCTGAACTGGCTAATTTGTCTTTGTTGGATGCATTGCAGGGGTTTGCTCAGATGCATGTTGTTGGATGCTTCTTAAATAGCTTTTCACAAAGGATTCAAAATTCCATTGCTGTGAAAGGATTATACCAAATTTGCTCTGCTTTGTTCTCTTCTATTAGTAAAGACTTCCCAGGAAGTCTTTACTAATAGAAAGGTCTCTGCAGGTTTTTCTATGCTAAAAATGTGATTTTCAAGCTTTTTCTCAATATTAAATTTAGTTAAGTCTGCATTCTGCTATAATGAATGCCCTGTAAAACTAGCGGTTGTGTTTTTTCCTCCCTCTCCAAAGCAATGAGGTGTATCTATGGCATATTATGCCTGGAAGACTAACTTTAAATCATATAGAAATATTGGGTTGAAAAATGTGTGTATGAGAGTTATTTCATGGTTTTGTGGCATTGGTGCATCAGGAGAAGGTGAAAATGTAGAGGGAAGTTCTTCACCCTTGTAAACCCACAGAGGGGTGGCAAGATGCTGGAAGTTACTGGTAGGTAAGTGTGCTCTAAGGAGTATAAATGTGTGGTGCTATTTTCAGTACACTATTTTATTTGATAGTAGAGGACAAAAATGTCTGACAGGCCTAACTAAATTGATAGTTTACAGGAATATTACATTTCTGTTTTTAAAAAAAGAAAAAATAATTAATTTCTACAAATGAAAGTGTATCTGGGAGAGCTTCTGCAAGAGAGAATGCTGTTAGAAAGGGAGGTGGGCATTACTTTTTAGAAAAACTGAATGGAATTCTCACATACAGGTAAAAAAACCCTCAGAGTTGGTGAAAAACGTTTTTCTTCTTCATTTGATAGTCTACGCTGTCTCATAGAGTGGACTGTTCCCCAGGGGAATTTTTGAGATAAAATCTATATCAATTTGTTAGGTTTTTAAAGAGAAATTATCTTTCCATTAATATATTAAACTTCCACATCTGGTCTGCATGTCCTTCACTTTTAGATTTTGTGTTTAGTTTTCTTCTGCTGCTGTGGTAAAGAAGTTTTTTATTTTATTCTTAATTTCAAGGGATTAAGCTTTATGATCTCATATAGAAAAATTCATGTGGACAAGTCTAAAAGCTCGTAAATCATCAAGTATGGTTGGAACTACTCTAGCTGTTCAGGAAACAATTAGCAAGAGCATAAAATAAATGGATATATTATTTATTTCAGATTTCCTCAGAGGTAAATCAGAGAGGAGACTGTAGTACATTTAGTGGTAAATGTTTGAAAGCAGTTGTGAGAAATGAAGAAGCAGTTTCTGTGTACAAAGTAGGTACTCGGCAGAGAAGTAAAAGGTAGCAGTGAGGGTGCCTCTGGTACCTGGACCTTGTATCTCCATTAGTGTTGTAGCCCAGTCAGGAGTGTGCCTTTGAAGCAATGCTTTGGTGTGGCTCCCAAGGGGATCTCGGGATTCATCATTTCCTTTGGGTCAGTGTAAGCTGGGGTTTCACTCCAAGAGTTTGCTGTGGGCCAGCCACCTTCAATCCACAGAATGAGCTGAGAGCGTGTCCGGAGTAAAACCCTATTTCTGCCGTTAAAGAGGTGTAAGGCCCACGTGCATGAAAGCCAAACATATTGTCTCAGTGCATACACTGTCAATAGGACAAAAGTAAAAAAGTCACTGGAATTATTCTGTTTAAACTTTTATACACTTACAGAGTTGGATTCCTTTTTTTATCTCTTTTGATACTCGAGTATCTAGACTATGAACACAATTTTGCAGTTATTTCTTGATCATTTAAATGTTGGGACATTGCAATACGCTATTTTAAAATTTCAAGTGGCTAAATTACTTAAATTATAAGCATAACACTGATAAATGGCAAAAACAGCTGCATAAGCAAATGAATGCATGGCTCAGTTTCTTTATGAAAGCACTTAAGTAGATGAGTCATTCATATCTTCAAGCTTGTTAATGATTTTAATGGCCTAAAGTTTCAAGCTGTTACTGAAAATATACCTACTACAGCTTCAGTTAAGTTGCAGACTAAATTACAGTTGTGTTTCCGGCTGCTGATTAGTCTTGTTGGTAAACAGTTTGCATCCAGTTGTCAAGAAAACTAAGAAAAACAGTTGAGAAAAGGAATCTGAATATTCAGTATGTTGGAGTAAGATGTCATTGCAGTTTGCCTCAGATTTTTTCAGAGAAGTCTTCTCTGAAACTTTACAGTTAGCTTTACTCCTATAATGTTGTCTGTAACACTCTACTGTCATCCAATTACACTGAAAAATTACAATTTATATTGGAAAGTCTGCTCTTGGCTATGTATATAAATTGCATTTGCAACCTGCAAGACTTAAAAGTGAAAAGCTGCAATAATTAAAAGTCCTTTCTTCTGTTAGGATGCTTACCTAGGAGAGCAAGCAGCCCAACAGCTTAATTATCTGTAATGTGTCCAAATGTTTTCTTACACATTCAGGGAAGAGCCTAACAGGTAATTTGTACTGTCTTCAGCTTTAGATACATGAGGTGCCCCTGCATTGAAAAATCAGAAAAATTGTATGTGATTCGTGTATTCACTCTGTTCTCAGTACTCTTAGTCATGAATTACCATAATCTCAGTGTTTTCAATGGTCATGTGGTGTGTTCTTGCTAGAAATTGTGTTTTATCCACATACAGAAATGTAGGCACAAAACCAGATACATTCAGATGAACTGAAGGAATTTGTGGAAAGCAAGCCTCTGGGATTCTATTGAGTTTTTTTTCCAGAAACCTTGAGTAGCCCCTGAGAAGTTTTTCCTTTTGCAGAATTTTGCAAGGAACCCTCTTCCCAAATTCATAATGAGACAGATGACACTCTGGAAGTTCTTCCAGCCACAGGAAGCTGTTCCTATTTTCTGTTTTTTCCACTGTTTCCTGGTATCATGAGTTGTCCAGGGAGAAGGGATTCAAATTTTCAGCAGATTTGCAGAGATAGATCACTTACTATCTTGTCTCTATAATGTATAGCCTGGGTTTGTTCAGCTGTGGTCCTTTTTTCTCTGAGAGCCAATGCATCAGTATGTAAAACACTAGAGACTATGCAGTGATTGATTATGACCACCACAGGTGCAGGTGGGATGCAATGGATTGGGTTTGAGGCAATGGAGAACAAAAATTACAGGAAAAATAGATGTCATTATAGCAAGTCTACCCATCTCTGTGTTCTAGTGCTGTGGTGGTAGAGACAGGACCAGCATGCTGCTGGGTTTTTTTCTAAAAGTTTTGGGATATATTTGAGTGGAAGACAGGGAGAACAGGCAAGAACATGGGAGTGCCAGATGTGTCTCCTCAAGTTCTTCTGGCTCTCAGGTGGATGTCCAGGTGCTCAGCACTGGAAGCAGCTCCCATAACAGAGAAGATGAATAATTTCATATCCCTGCAAGCCTAATCTAGCATTTGTTTTGCATCAGGTCCTTCACATGATCATAAAGTTTCTGGTGTTTGATGACTGAGAAACATGAAATACTTGTATAAGACAGAAGTTCTCAAAAGGGCTAGAGGGGCAAGGTGATATTGCTGCAGTTTTTAGTATCGCCAGGGATAAAACCTCAGCAACCTCTCTGGATAACCTGTGCCAGTGCTTAGTCACCATCACAGGGAGAAACTGTTCCCTGATGTTCAGAGGGAACTTCCTGTATTTCAGTTTGTACCTGTTTCCTCTTGTCCTGTCACTGGGCACCACTGAGAAGAACCTGGCTCCATTTTCTTTACACTACCCATTCAGGATTTTGTATGTGTTGATTAGATCCACACTCCACTCCTACATCAAGAGCGTCTGAGGATCTTGAGACACAGAACCAAAGGCCTAAGTGAAGTACCCTCTGCTTTCCCCTCATTTACCAAGCCAGTCATTTCATTGTAGAAGGGTATCTGGTTGGTCAAGCAGTTTCCACTTGGTGAACCTATATTCAGCACTACTGATCACCTTGTCCTTCACGTGACTGGAAATGATTTCCTGGATCAGCTGCTCTTTCACATTCCCAGGGACTGAGGTGAGGCTGACCTTCCCTCAGTCCTGCTGTGGTTTTTAAAGGTAGGAGTGACATTTGCATTCCTCCAGTCATCAGGCACATCTCTGAACCATCATAATCTCTTAAAGACTGAGAGTGGCCTCACAGTGTCATCACCCACCTCCCTTGGCACTCGTGGATGCATCCTGTCAGGGGACATGGACTCAGGTACAACCCATTTGCCTAAGAGTCCTTCCCTATGCTGATCCTCTTCCACCAAGGGTACCTCTTCCTTGTTGGAGTTTTTCACCATCTGGCCCCTGAAGTTTTGTCTTGCTAGTAAAAAAACACTGAGGCAAAGGAGGCACTATTACCTCAGCCTCCTCCATGTCCTGTGTCACTGGGTCCCCTGCCCCATTCAGCAGCAGGCTCACACTTCCCTGTTTCTACATTCTCCCATGTCATTCTTATGGTCCAAGGCCTTCCTGTGGTGGTCCCCATCAGCATCTCATGGTCATTGCAGCTAAGGCTGCCTTTGGCCTTCCCACCCCCAAGCCTCTGCCTCAGTTATGCCTGGGATCCAGCAGAGCACCTATCCTCCCTGGCTTCCCTGTTGCTTGGGATCAGCACTGTGCAGTGCTGTGAAAGGAAGGCTGAGGCCCTACTGTGCACTGAAGGAGTGGGGAACATGGAGTAAATATTTGAGCAGTGTAACTAGGAGCTGGATACATACTAATGGACAGCACTGAAATGCTGGAGCTGAGCTTGTACAAATTCAGGTCCAGCACAACTTCCAGACCAGCAGCTTCTTTTGAATAACTTATAAACCCTCCAGAACTGAGTAAAAATAGGATGTTTCCAGTGTGCTACCTCTGAAGGGCTTGTTTTGAGGTGTGTTTTCCTTTTCCTTTTTAGTGTTTTCCACTGCTTTTGCACCCATCTGGGAACATTCTGTAAAGTTGCAGTACATAAATCTAGGTCTTGCTGTGCCCTAGCTTCTGTCAGTGGGTCTAAATTTTGCTTGCTGTCTCTTGCAGTGGGCTCGTGTTGCACCTGATAATACTCAAATAATGTGAGTTTTCTGTTGTCAAGAATAACCCAGCTTATCCTGTGATGCTGATCTGATCTTTGTCTGTCTTACTGAAAAGAAAGGGAGCAAAGTGATCCTCCCCACAGGGTCTGGTTGCCCCTGTTTTGTACAACTGTAAAAACTAAGGAGCATTTTTTTGTAAGGATAGTTTTCTGTAACAATATTTGATCCATAGCCACTTATTGAAACCTGTTCCAAATAAAAATAGCTTTCTCTAGATACTATTGATACATTGTGTCAAAGTATGGAAAAAAGAAGGGGAAATGACATGATCTCCTCAGTAGAAACGCTCATCTTCCAAAAGAGCTCAACAACAGTGACATAAACTATTACAAGCCTTGAAAGTTTTCCTTCACTGTACCTATTAAAATGTCTTTGATAATTGCTGTCACCCTCTGCAGAGTTTTAGTATTGCTAAATTATTTTACATTAAAAATAACCCCTCAAACTGTTACCATTGCCTGTGTTTGTGAAGTTCTCCTTACAGCTCTTCATGGATTTAACCTCCTTCCCTGTTCATAAAGGAAAATATGAGTTTTAAGGTGATGCTTTAGAGCCGAAGCTCAGGGCACAAGTCTAAGATGAATATTAGAGTGTAATGGCTATGACATTCATATTGCTTGTCCTAGGAATGTCTTTTTCTTTCCAGCAAAACACTTAGCAGTTCTTTTAAACTGGGGATCCCTTCTCCATTTCATCACTTTTCAATTTTTACATGGCTGGATATCTTGGGAGAAAGGCGTGTTTTTCTTGTGAGGATGAGGGAGAGTTTGAATTAAGAGAAGAAAGGAAGGTGGAGAGTTTGAATTAAGAGAAGAAAGGAAGGTAGACATTTTAGGGAACCTAATAGAAAAGATATGAATCAGGGATGATACCTTGATGTAAGGAACTGGATAGTTCTGGGGGATCAGAGGAAAGACAACCCAGCAAAATCAAATCCTAAAGACAATAAAGAGGAAAATACACTCTTGTAAATCAAAATTAGGTATTTTGGGTGTAAACCACCGCATACCTTCATGGCAGAGTCATCACTGGAGTTTCTTGCTGCTGTGGTGCACCCTTTCTGTGAATGGTACAACCCTTTCAGGGATAATGGGATGATTGCATTTTCTTTTATATATGTTTTTCAATGGCTCCCAGTCTGGAGGAAGAGAAGTTTCTGAATCACACTGTTTGAATGTCTTAAGAGTTTAGGTACAGGAGTGCCTGTCTTAGATATTCTGTCAGTTATTCCTGCTGGTAGTATTGTACAGCTCTGTGATTGGCTAGGCTTCCCATTATCTCAAGCCACTCTTCTAAATGAATATGCCATAGTATCTTTTCTATAAATAAAAATGTGAATGAATAATTCCCATGGGCTGGCTGAGGCTTTTGTACTCCCTGAATTCCTGAACACTTATTTTCTCCCTTCCACATCATCTGTCTTCTTTTTTTCCTTAGGCTTCAGAAAGTTGTCATCTGTTTCCATTACATAAGAGCTTTTAAGTAATCTTAAGACTTCTGAAAGGACAATTGATAAAGCCCTACCTTGATTTTAAAAGGAGACTGTCAAGTCTATTACACCCTTCAAATAGCTTCCTTTTAGAAATCAAAGTTCTTACCACATATGTGTATATTTATGTATGTCTTGATTGTCCTTCCTATCTGGGGATCATAAAATACGATAAGACAGAGACTGAAACTCGTCATTTCTTGGGCAGCAGGGACAAAAAGCTGTGTTCCACTAATAAAAAAACTCAAATTACAATCTCTTTAAGAAGAAATTTTAAGTTATTGCTGTCTTGTATATGTGTTGAAGATAAAACATTTTAAAAGCAATAGTTTTCATACTGGAAATTACTGGAAATTTATATTGATGTAAAGAGATCAGCTTTTAATGATATAAATAGTCATAGCTTCTATTCATCTTTGACAGTTATTTTTAAAAAATTGAAAAGGGGAAGGATATAGGCAACTCTCCCCAAAACCTAGGCATCAGTTCTGAGGGATAAACTTGCGTGCAATGGAAAGATCTCTGCAGTTCAACCTGGGCAGTTTTGTCCTGAAGACTCATTAGTGAATCTTGTAAGAAAAAGACTGTGTATTCTTAATAAAATATATTTCATTTGCTTGTCTGTGTTGTATATTCTTGGAGTGCCTATCTAATGCTTTAGAAAAGTATTATGAATATTAAAATCAGGAGATTTAAGAAAGGTATGTTGTGTGATTAAGTAAGCTTTGTGCTTGCAGCTCCATTTGGGAAGCACACATTGCTTTAGTTGTCTTTAACCTGATTCTTGATGGTGACATTTAAGAGGTTAAACAACAATGTTGACAGCCTGTAGCCCTAGGTTTCTTTAGAAATTGTATGTTTTTGTGTGAGGGAAATTAAAGCTATAAGAAATTCTTCATAGATGCCTTACAGAATACTTAAAAGAGATTACCTTTCCCTGCTGCCCATTTGTGCCTACTGAAGTATAACATCATGTTTCATATGAAGTTACTTAGGATTTATTTGACAAATGGGAGAAATGTGTAGATTTCACTAATCTTCAGAAGCAAAGCAGCAAAAAGAATATTGGTCACCAGAGAGGAACCAATGTGAAGAAGCACTCATCAATTCAAAATATACTTTATTTTTTTTTCCCCTTAAGGTATCTCAGGTTTTTCCAACCACTTTTCAAGAAAAAAATATAATGTTTTTAAAGGAAAATAAGAAGGTAATGTTGCAGATGCAAAACTACAACACACATGGAGCTAAGTACTACTCATATTTGTACATTTTTCTCCTTCACATAAGCATGCTCTTAATCCTGTGGAAAGCAGGAAACTTGTAAGCTGGTTTTCAGAGAGATACAAACCTCTGAACTGCATAGTACTTTTTCTCTCAAGTCCCCTTTTGTTTCAAAAAAAAATTTTTTTTTGCAGTTTCATAACACGGATAATAGTATTTCCAGAGTGAAGGAATGGAAAAAGTACGAGCCTAGCTTTGAAAATACTCTAGTATGATGAGCAGATGAAAAGGGGCTGCTTTTGCTGTCCAGAGTTTGCAGTAAGAAACTTAAACTCTGTTTTGCAAGACACTGAGGATTCCAACACGGGGGTTGTCATAGGTAGAACTTTAGGAGAAGCATCATCTTCATCTTGTTCTTCTGGCACCAGTTACTGTTCTGTAATGAAAGGGATTGCGTGAGACACAAATTACTCCAGAGCTGGTCTTTGACACCTGACTCTCAAACTTTCAAACTTGGGGTTGAGACTTAAACAAAGATGTGTTTGAATAGGAGTTCTTCAGTAAAGCTCTTCAGATTTGATATATAATTACCTGAAATTCCAGTTTTCCAGTCACTGCAGTAGGCTTACAACTTATGTCAAAATGGATAAGCAATTTTAATTCTTCTATGTATTTATATCTATTCTTGCTGTATTCTTACATGAAATACTACAGGACTCTCTTCTTTCTATTTTTCAGATATATCCTGAATATTTTCTTGATAAAACAGTTTTCCAATGTTGAAATTATTAATGTGCAAAGAAATGAGAAAGGGATTTCCCTGTGCATGAGAATGTTGAGATACTCAACAGGTTCAGTCTTCATTTACTGCAAAATCAAAACTCAAAATCACTGAAAGATTACTGAGAAAATACAGATCTAACCAGGTGTATTGCATGTTCAGCAATGCATAAAATGCACAGGGAAACAAAGGTGTGCTGATTCAACCACTGAAGGGGAAGGTCCTTGTTCTAAGACTCCCGACAAAAGTACATCATTGATACAGCACAAGTGAGAGATCTAAAGTTTGCTTCAGGAAAAATCACAGAAGGACATTGTTCACTTCATAGCTGCTTCTGACACGTTCTGAAATACTTCGAGTTACTGCAAAGGTCTAATATAATATCTGTTAAAGAGGAACAGACATTTGGGAAAGCCTCAGATCATTAACTGGATAAGGAAAAATAAAGTCACAGGAGGGAGCTGAGAGTGTGAACTTTCACACATCTAGACTATTAACTGCAGCTAAAATTAACTAAAGTGCTGGTTCACATTTCGATCATGAGACTTCAGTCTAGGTCTTGTATTTCTCTGTATTTCCTGCAAGGAGCAAATGCACAGCTTGTGCATGTTTGCTCAAAGTGTCAAGCTGCTAAATTTCCATTGCAGGGGTTTTTTTTTCCTTCTCTAAAATGGAGATTCTTATCCTCCAAAATGCTTTTAGAAAGTGAACTGCACAGTCTAAAGTTCTCAGGTTCAACCAAGCAAACCTTGGCACAGAATTAATGTTCACTGTTGGAGCCTGGGTTGATCTCAAGGCATCTCTTTAAGGTATAGCTGGGCCTTTCCCACAGTCCTAAAATGACCGGAGTTGTAGGTGTGCATATTATGTCCATGGCAGCTGTCCTAAGAGAGCTGGCTCTGCTCTCCAGCATGCAGGCACAGTGCTTTCTTGCCCTTGGAGGGCTGCTTGTGGCCTGCTCACAGCTGCAACAGCAGAATGGAATACATCCAGGGTGCTGCTGACTTGTTGCATGGTCAGTGGTGCTGATCTTGTTCTTGTAAACAGCAATATTATCACTAATACTTGGGGTTTTTTCATAAGTCTTACAAAGCAGGTGCCATAGCTGAAGTTCAGGAGGACTGAATGACTTTTGCTGATCTCTCCTGGGATGATTCTTTTTGGAAAGAGTATCTGAGTGTCCTGGGGTGACATGATGAAAATGTGTAAATGTGTATCCCCTCTTGTCTGCTCTAGAAATCAATTCTAGTGCCTTTCTGTGCTTTTAAACTGATCCTGAGAGGGGGAAGGAAAAAAAACTGAGCGAACTTTTCAAAACAATTGCTCAAGGACACAGACAGATCTCTCCGGGCTCTCAGCAGCAGGGAGTGTGGAGGAAGCAACCTTGCTATCCAGCCAGCTCTCAGCTCTTTTCTCTGGAGAGAGTTTTCCTGGGACTTTTGGTTGGTTTTTTTTTTTCCTTTCTCCTTCTCTTTGGGACTGTTTCACAACATCGGAGCGCACCAGGGGGGAGAACTTTCTTCCGAGGCCCCAGAGGGGGGCCCACCAACTCAGCTCTGAGGAGGAGGGTACATCATAGTCTACGGAAGGAGTCTGAAATCTTTCCAGGTTTTTCTCCACAGCAAGGGATTTTATTATTTAGCATTATTATCCTTTTCTGTGTGTTTGTTAAATAAATAGTTTTTATCTCTTTCACTTTCCTCTGAGGAAAATTTTTATTTTCCCTGAACCTGGTGAGGGGAGGGGTGGTGGTAACCTGCCTTCCCTCAGAGGATATTCTCCTCCAAATTTGGCCAAACCAGCACACTGAGCTCTTCTTCTTGTACAGTGTTCCTAAACAACTTGAATAAATGGTTTCTCAGTAAAATTTATATCTACAAAACATAAGCGTTTTTTTCACATCAAGCATATCAAATATAAACAGCAGTTGAATTTTTTAACTTTCTTTCCTTATTCTAAGAGATATTTTCCAAAGCCTTTCTCTATGGATATGATGTTGCTTCCTTTGGGAAGTTTCTTTAGCATTTGGTGGTATAAGTGAGGTGTTCACCGCTTAATCTGTCACCTAAATCTAATAAATTTTATGTTAAGAATAATGTAAGTTGTTATAGTTCTAAACAGATTTTTTTGATTGTTCGCCAAAAAGCTGAACAGTGGTGCTTTGAAATTCTGTGAGATCATTTAACATAGTTCTGTGGTATCTTGATGTTTCCCTCCACAATATGTAAATTGCCAAAAGACATACAAACTGCTCAAGGCTGCTTTTCTCACCAGGTTGTGGATTATAATACTTGTGTTTGTGTTAGACCATATCAGATGGGAAGCTTGAAAATGCTTTGAAATATAGTGTGGTTAGAGTGACCATCTGCCTTCAGCTTCTTTTACTGTCTAATTGTGAAAATACCTTGAAGTTGTTCAGATGCAATAATACAATATGATTTGGTCCACTTGTGTGTGTGTGTGCGTGCAGTTGTTATTACTTGGATTGCACTGATACTGTGGTTATACCTGTTAATTAATATAGCAATTATGCAATTGAGATCAGGAAAAGAAGTATCCTTGGAAAAGTGAAAAATAGCATAAAGTTCTCTTATTCTAACTGTTTTCAGTATCAGATTTGAAAGCTAGTTTGTCTTCAGATGTTTTTAATGAAATTATATATGAAGTCATCAATACCATTTTTTGGTCATGCGTTTTCCTATTTCAATGTATTGTATGTAGATTAACTGTGTAAGTCTACATGAAGCTTAAGGTCTAACAGTTCTAGTACTTCAGGGAAAGGAGAGACAAGCAATTAAAAGTTTGTTTGTTACTAGAATTAGGAAAGTGCTGGTAAAATATGTCTTTATTTTTCTCAATTCACTTTAAGACAAAATAGGGTTTTGTGCTTTTTAGTAGAAGTGTGCTGGTATCTGTAAAATTAACTGGGAAATCTAAGTTGCCATTTTTTCTAGGGGCAAAAGTTTGGAATCGTAATATAGGTCATCGAGCGTAAGAATATTTGCCTTGTTCTCCTCGTCTCCTTAAATGTGCTAATAAATGCTAAAGCATGTACAGAAATTGCTGTTATTCTTATATTTCTCTGTTCTAACTTTTGCTGTCTATTATGATTCGGGTACTCTGCCTATAACTTAGGAGTTCTGAGTGAAGTAATGAAATTGATTTCTCACTAATGCGTCAATGTATTTGAAATAGAAGTCTTTCTGCAGTCATTGCCTTTTATCACTGCAGAGCCATTAACTAATAGCTTCCATCCTGGGACAATGGAGTGACTAGAGCCTAAGGGAAAATAATTTTCTATAATATATCTGCAAGAAGCACCAGTCTACAAGAGCTGGATTTTTGTAGAAGCAGACTTTAGAAATCATTTGTTGCTGTCATTTTGGGAAGAGTGAGGGCTGAAGAATGATGAGAGCAATTCACATAATCAGAGAGAAAGAACAGAGAAAAGAGATGTGCTTTCTAGCAGAGGATTCTTGTTTAACTGAGGCTAGCTGAAGAAGAAAGTGCAAAGCAATAATAAACAATGCTTCAGCTTGGAGAAGAGGCCATATGTGGCAGGGAGGAACCTGGCACCCTTCCAGGACCCCAAACCTAGGCTTAACCAGTGATCAAGACTAAGGAGAAGAAATTAGGTCAACATGTTTATCTTTTCATCTAGCTCTGTTTTTCTTGTGCTTCTGCAGCTGAGAAGAGTTTGTCTCAGAATCAAGTGTTTTGTTTGCATTAATTAATATATCACAGTTAAGAGATCTGTAAAATCCATGTTGCTGAGGTCAAAGTTGAAGGAAAGTGCATGGGTTAACTACCTGGGAGTCAGAATAGCCCTGAGCAAGTCCTGGGAGTGTACAGCAGAGTTAGGTGCTTGTGGTGAAGAAGGAAGAGAGCTTGTGTTGATGAGATTCCAACCTAACTCTAATCCAGGGTACCAGGAGCTATCTGATCCCATATGAGAAGCTTCCAGACAGGGAGAACTCTTGATAATGTAATGCTACCCCTTTGAGCTTCTAGGTTGTGGCAATGAAGAGCTTTCAGAACAACACACAAAGGTCAGTTACCTGATGCTGATTCCTCTAGCCCAATTGGCAGAGATGCTGTTGTGTGAAATACTTCATTTAGGTATTCCTAGATCCAAAAAATGCCAAAAGCACAATTTAAGTTTGAAGAAATGAAAGCTGCAAGAAACTAGGATAATGGGAAACAATTTGGGAGTTACTAACTTGACCTGCATAATGGTCTGCGACCGTGAAGAATAAGCAGCCCCAACTTGCTTCATGTGATTGCCTGGGGGAGAGGGGGAGAACTAGAACCCTGAGTTAATTTAAAAACCTGAGCTCCTAGTGTTCACTCACAAAGGGAGGAGTAGGAAAACCATTTAATTCTGTCTTCAACTTCAGAGCACTTATGTCACTTATGGAGGGAACAGTTCCTTCCTCTGATGAAATCTGAATTCCAGTGAGAAACTGGAGCATCAGATTGTTTTGGATGTATTTCTGTTCCTGCACAGGAGTAATTAACAACACCAGGTTCCAGTATCCTGCTTCCACTCACATAACAGTTCTCCCAGCACTGTGTGAGTATTTATGGACTTATGATCTGCAGGACCACTACCCAGTTCCAGGAGTCCATAGATATTAATGTTGCTTTGCATCTGTGGCAAATGGCATGGGATAAGGAAGATGTAAGGCAGAAGTTCAGTGAGGCAAGCCTGTAACATACTGCTTTGGTTTGCCTGTTGGTGAGAGAGCTGCATTGGGAATGAAGAATAGCAGGGGTTTGCCCCTCAGGTAATTCAGGCAGCATTTTTTCCTTTAGTCGGATTGAATGCTTCACTGCAATTTATGAGCTATTAAACAAATTATGTTTTTCCTTAGTAAGATATGCGGATATCTAAATATCTCTTGAGAATAAGGAAACCAAGAAGTACATTAAGAAAGAACTGTCAGTGAGGGTTTTTAATCCTTCATTGTGTGCCCCTGTTGAGACCTAGGACATTAGTGGGAATACTGTAAGGCAACATTATTCCGATCAAGAAAAATAGCTCTAGTTTCCCTAATGAATTCTAAAAGTACTTTAAATTCCACATAATAACTAATGTGCATTAATCTTGATCGCTGCAAGTCTTTAATGGCTGCTAAACAGCAGTGTATATCTTCAATTAAAATGCCAGCTTGAAGCATGGGCTAAAAATGTTGGTAGAAGAGAAGCAGTGCTGCTTCTTAATGGAGGGGGGAAAATCTAGGAATCAAAATGGGTAGATATTCCCATTTCCAAGTAGGTTATTAATCACTTTAACTCCTAATAGGTTCTTCCATTGGGAAAAACAAAGATATTTTAGAAAACTTGAACTTGCTTCAGAAGACTGTTGTATCAAGCCAGTTATGGAGATTTGTCCCTGCATTGTTGTCAGCCATGCACGTGAAAAGCAGAATAGGGATGTTTTAATTCCCGATCCCACAGCAGATGCCACAGCGGTAAACGTGTCCTTTACTGTGTGACCCAAGCATATTGCCACTGCATTGCACAAAAGAGGTCCCTGTTTGCTGAGGGAAATGCCTCCTGTTCAGAACCTCCTTTTGCTGTTTCTCACACTACCACTGTGGCTTGAATGTGCCTGTAGCTATCCCAGTAAATATTTACTGGGAAACACAGTTGAATACATGACAATATATGTTTTGCCAGTTGCAGTGAAATAACCCATCAGACAAACCACATCACGTTAAATGTTCTTTCAAAGTATGTTCCTACTAGGCAGGGAACCTGTAAAGCTTGCAGATCAACAGAAAAAAGACGTGTCTCAGCTGATGTTGCTGTTTGCTTCAGACTGTTGAATGGTAATACAAGAAGGTTTTTAGTGTCCCAGGAGTTAGCAAGGGTGGGTAAAAACCACCTGAGCAGTGGGGCCAGAACTGCCTGCAAGATCTTGGTATGTGGCTGGGCTTCTCCTCTCTGCCAGGGCTGCGCACATGCGCTACCCTTCACCCCGAGGGTCACCTGGCTGTGAAAAAGCCAGGGGTATCTGAGTGAGGTCAGCTGTGAAATGTGTTCCAGCAGTCTCAGAGAGGGCCTGTAAAGTGTTTTCATTCCTGAAGTCAAACAGAGTGAAGTGTCTAGTCCCCTGCCTGGCATTTCAGACCTTGCTCCCATCCCTGCATCAGTGTGACTATCTCATTCTCAGTTAGCAATTAGAAAGAGAACAACTTGTTGCAGTCTCAGTTTTTGTTACATGTTTGAAGTGCTGGGTCTGTCTAGTCATTTGGGGCCCGGAGAAACACCTTTTCACATTTCCCTCTTGTGCACATCCATATATCCAGGTAAATTGATAATTGTACTTTATAGGAGCCTATGGCCAGTACCATTACATGGATAAGACCAGGCTGTCACGGTTTAACTCCAGACACTAAGAACCACACAGCCACTCACTCACTTCCCCCTGCCCTGTGTGGGGGAGAACCAGGAAAAAAGTAAACCTATGGCTTGAGATAAGAACAGTTTAATAATTGAAACAAAATAAAATATTATAATAGCATCATAATAATTGTAATGAGAAGGAGATAGGTTTAATTTCTCTAAGGGAAACAAGTGGTGCACAATACAACTGCTCACCACCTTGCTGCTTGTCCCTCAGCAGTCAGTCTCTCCTGTCCAACTCCCTCCAGTATATGTGCTGGCAATGATGTTCTGTGGTCTGGAATATCCCTTTGGCCAGTTTGGGTCAGCTGTCCTGGCCGTGCTCCCTCCCAGGTCCTTGTGCAGCTCCTCACTGGCAGAGCATGGGAACCTGAAAAGCCCCTGGTTCAGGGTATGCCCTGCTGAGCAACAGCTGAGCCATCAGTGTGTTATCAACATCATACTGAATTCAAAACATCACACTGTACTGGCTAGTGGAAAGAAAATTAACTCTCCAGGACACAGGCTCAGTAGCTGCCTTTTACTCTGGACTGATAAAAGTTAGTGAGCTGCTTCTCCTTCAGATGCCTTCTTCATTAGTGGTATGGGGAAGGCTGCAGCTGAATAATACCATGAATCTGGACTTTGGACAGCACCATCATAAAAAATTGCAACTTTGCACCAGAAAGTACAGATCAAGTATAAACTGCCTTTGCTAGTTCAACTTTATTCCAGAAATATCGACAGAAAAAATTGTAGAGCAGACTGTAGATGGGATCAAGACTGTGAGCCAGGAGAGCTGCGATCTGCTGCACTGGGTCGTTTGTCACATCCTAGCTGGTGTGAAAACAACAGGTACGGGGAATTCTCAGTGGTGTGATTCCATGTGGCACATAGGCTGAGGGTTGGCACATGCCTTTTGATCCAGATTGAATTTGTGATGCTTGCTGACCCAGTATTGTAGAGATCCAAATTTAATGAATGCAGACCCACTTTTTAGGGAGTTTGTTGGAATTGTACAGTAAAAGAAAGATTGGTTGCATTCTGTTTCAAATGTATTGCATGTATTTGTATGCTGTATATATCATTTATGCGAACCTTATAAAAATGTAAAAATAGCATCGTTCTGGCAGATATTATTACAACCTCAATTCAGATATTTTGTATTCGTAAATCAAGCCTTGACACTGCTTTGCTCAGTTTCTCTTGGAAACCTAGCAGTTTCTAAAACAAATTTCTAACAATTTTTTTAAAAATTTCTTATACTGAGAAGTGACTTCCTGCCTTGATGTCATTTAATTTTGTAACTTACTAGCTTTTATAAAACACCCTGTGGCAAAATGGACTGTCTGAAGCCAAGTGTTGACTTTTTAATAGTGATAAATTATTTTCTAGGTTCTCTGTAGCTTTGTATTTTAATGCTATTGTCTCTCCAAAAGAGTCTCCCAAAACCTGTTTTAATACATGAAAAAAATATTTATTGTGTTCAATTTCAACAAATAAATAAAAAGAAATCTAAGTTTTCAGAGCTAGGAATTTGGGGAAGAAAGAGTGAGGAGTGCCAAGATAACATGTCTTGCCATTGGAATAAAGAAATAAGTAGTAGAGAAATGTAATATTGCAGGAAGATGTTGTATGATTCAGAGAAGAAATCTTGCAGCTCGTTGCTAGATGGAGCATTCTCAGTCCCATGTACCACGGTGTAACCCACAGCCTCACAACAGCTCCAGTTCCTCAGCTGTTGTGCAGGAATACTCACTGGAAGCTGACTGCAGAGATGGTGGACAACTGGCTTACCAGACTGTGAGGCAGGCAGCAGAGCCAATGAACTGGGGGATTATCCAGTTAAATCACATGGCAGTGTGAGGAGGATGAAGGACTGACCATTTTTGGCAGGAGTGAGCTAGTGCATTTCATGAAAGAATATACCTGTGTGGAAAGGGGCATTGTGTATTTTGGCCCATAGAACACAACAAGTTAAAGGAATTTGAAGTCTGGTTTTTTTGCTTCAGTGGAGATGACTATTACCAATATCCATATGGCGTCAATGGTGTGTTTTGTCTTATTTTCAATATTTTACGATAAAGCAGAGATGTTCTTAGTTAATACTCTTGTGAGCAAAGCAGGGAATGAACATCCTAGAAGGATGTTTGGTTTACTTATTTAATCTCAATTATTTATTGAAAACAAGGACAAAGTAAGAGAAGAGTTAGTAAAAATCTGAGTTGAAGGTTTTGACAAAATCATCTTATCTTTCAGTATAACTTAGTGTATGTAGCCCATAACATATGTATTAACACACAAATTAAGATAATCTGTGGATATCTAATTTTAAAAGCTACCATATACAAAATCCTACTTCCAACCTCCTTGGTTAGCACAGTCAGCATGTTATCAGCTAAATTCCATCTTAAGAAACCAAACAACTTAAGAAACCAAATAATGCATCTTGAAGAGTGTTCTCAGTGCCTGTGAATGATGCTGGCAAATCCAATCAGGATTCCAAGCATTATTTTGTAGTGCTGGGTGTCTTCAAACTGGAGTTGGTTCTCCATTATATTGGCATGGGGGTACCTCCACATGCACATTGTGCTCCTGTGAGAAAAATTAAGTCAGTTTGGCTTTTTTCTGGTAAATCAGGTGGTGTTTCTTTTCCAACTTCTTATTTTGATGTATGGTTTTGAATTTTCTAAATTGCCCATACATCTTAGTTTTTTTGCGCACTTTTTATCTTAATGTTTTATTGCATGCTACCATTTTTTAAAACAATTGCTCATATTTAGATCTCCAGTGAGGACATTATTCTTCATCACTATCTGAGACTATCTCCGTCCTATAACAGAAATTAGTTTGAGGAACTAGTCCATTTTCAAAAGACTTTTTTCAAACTAAATCCCAGTAGAGTTGTGATTCAATGCCCATCCACGCACTGGGAAGGAAAGCTTGAAACTTTCTTTGCTCACTGCTGAGCCTTGGTGTCTCCTATTACAGCCTCCCAGAGCTACCCAGAATCTCTACAGAGCTATAGATCTACCATCTGACGTTTGTTGTCAGAATGGGTAACATTTGTAAACTAGAAGAAGCTGGAAAGAGAATTGATGCAAACAACAAAGACCTGGTTTAGCTTTCAAATAGGATTAAGAAGTGATATGCCAGAGTGCATCTGTGCATTTTCCATTATGAAAGTGTCAGGTAACAGTCTAGCATTCCACATAGTGAAAAGTATATTTAATTTTCTCTTGTCTTCTACAAGTGAATGACAAGATTATTTGTTGTGTGATATAAAACTGCCGCTGTCACCTTTGCCTTTTGAAGAAATAGTCATATTGCATGTTGTAAATGTCTTCTTATAACTACATGGATTATTTTTAAACAACTTGAAGTTAATAATAAGTAATATTTTAGGAATACAGTTTATATTTCTGTGATTTAATTACAGAAGTAAAATTGTAGGTTCAACTTTTTATTTTTCCATTATCCAATTTAATTATAATCTGGATCTAAATTAGTTCAATGCAGAGAAAATCGCACAGCAGTTAAAGTTTCATTGCTACACTGTTTGGTTTTGGAATATCCTAATGTTTAATTATTAAGAAATCATTATTTTCTTGAAGACATTAGTATTGTTAAGAAACTACTGTTGAAGTGATTTTCTTGTTGTTAAACTTTCCCTTGATCTGAATATTAAGAAAACACAGACTCGTCAATGGGACAATTTTCACAAAATTTATGAAATATCCTTATTAACACACTGTAGTAATTTCTGGATTTGTTTTCAATTTTCTGTGACTTCCTGACTTAAAATACTCTCGGTTTCGATGTGCATTGAGTGTTTAGTTCAGAGAACTACCTATCAAGCTGTTCTAAGATGGTTTTCAGTTTCCGGAATAGTTTCTCATGATTGGAATTGTGCACAGGTGTGCTAAATAGTAAAGCAGAAAGGCACTGAGGCTGTACAGAATTCAATTAGCTCTCACTTTACTGTTGTGTTAGTTAAAATATGCTTTGGAGCTGTCAGCTGGAACTGGTGGGTGCATGGAAGAGGTTTTCGTGAGGAGCATTGAAAGCACGCTGTTCCTCTAACTGCAGGGGCTCTGTCTGCACCCCGGGCCTGTGCAAGGAACATTCTCAGTGCATTTTTCTGCATATTAAATTTCTGGATCATCTTGTAATCCTGCAGACAGCACTGGATGAGTTCTTGAGGAAATCTATGAGGTGTCTGGCATTTGTTCGTGTGGCGCTAAATAGTGTCCTGTTTGTCACAGCACGAGCGTAAAGGGAAAACACACACTGCAGCTTGCCAGGAGTGCTGGGGTAGTGCTGTTTGTTGCTCCCATGGCTGTGTGCCTGGCAGCATGCTGCACTAGTGCCAGGGAGGAGCACCGGGACAGAAAATCCAGTGTTCCTGCACAGATGCACGAGGGAAATTGCCAGAGGGTAGGCACCTGAGTTACTGGCAGGCTATGGACAATTGCTTACTCTTGCATCAAGTGTACATAAAAGGGCACAGAATCAGAATGGTTTGGCTTGGAAGGGACCCTAAAGATATTGCCATGTATCCCATGTTAAGAAAACATAACTGCAAAACTTAGAACATCTCTCTGAAAATTTAAGCATCTTGTCTGTCTCATATAACATATTAACGCTCACAACGTCGATTTTTAGCTTCTGTGTTCTCAGAGCTCAAGGCATTGAAGCTTGTTAGCCAAGTACTGCACTGGCATCTTCCGAATGGGTTGAAGAAGAGTTTTACTGGATAACCAGCTGTAGTGGTTTAGTTCACTTATTTGCCTTTGTAAGATATGAATTAGGCGAAATGTAAAGCAGGGTTAAAAACTTTAAAGAGTATAAAGAAAGTTTATTATTACTAGGATTAAAAGAAAAAAGGAAACACTAAGAAAATAAAGAAAAAAAACATTCCCCTCTTTTTCCAGCAACACGCACCCCCCCCCTCCCTTTTCCAGCACTTCCCCCCAGCACCCAGCTTGCACAAAGGATAACAAAGATGGAATTTTTGGTCAGTATTAAAGTTCTTAACAAGTCTCTCCAAACCCAGGGAAAAAGGAGGTCTCCTCTCTGCTCCAGGGTGGTT
>VZRO01004060.1:1284228-1321091 GCA_013397915.1 Daphoenositta chrysoptera | reverse complement strand
AGGGACTTGTGCCCTGGAGCCGAGGGAGGGGAGGCTCGGGCCCGCTTTGAGGGTCGGGCCTGGAGCCATTCCCCACCCCGTCCCCTCCTTGCAGAAGAGCTGGATTCAAAGAGGAAGTTCCCACCTCCAGCAGGTTCAAATATGCAAAACTCAAAAAGCGTAATTGGATTGAGAAACTGTCAATCAACTCAGTTCCAACCCATGACACTGGCCCTAATTCTTCATAACTGAAGAATATTGCCAAAGAACCAGTTTATCTGAATAAGTTGTTCCCACAGTCAAATTCCATTTCCACTACCAAACGCTACATCACTTGTGGAAGGAGTTTAAAGCTGTCAAAGCTTTAAAAAGCTGTGGTCTAGGTGTGTGTGGAAACTAGGACAAACCTTCTACATGGAGCTTCAGAGGCTTGCCCGGGGCAGTGTAGGTTGTGTTGCAGGGCTGTGATGCTGTTGGAAGGCAGCATGCAGTTTCAAAATGCCCTTTTCAAACCCTCGCCTTCCAAACTACTTACGGCTGCTGTGTGAGTGTTCTTATTAGAGAGAAACTTGGCTGTATTTGGTAGCAAATTGAAGTCCTAATTTATAATGTCAATGCTGTAAGCTGATTGCTTGTAAAAGACTAAACACATTTAGTCTGCAGAGTCGACTTTGTTATTGTACTGATTTTATGAGCTATTGAAAAAAGCCAGGTCAACTTGCAATAAATTAGAGGTTTACTTATTATCGGAGTAGGGATAGGGATTGTGGGTATTTGGAGTTTAAAGGATATGTGAACATTTATTTAAATACTTAACGTAGTTTTCATTTGCAAGTTTAAAACAAAGTTTGGAAAAGATTTTAAGTTTGCTTTGTTTAAAGCAAGGATTATGTTGCCCTTTGAGGTCCTTTGCTAATTAGATGTTTCTATTTTAATGTAGCACTGTATTTCTTAAAGGGGTGCCATTGGGATGCAAAACAAACCAGAGACAATCTGCTTTTCAGTTACGAGAAGAAGAGTGTTTTTCCAACATTATTTTCAGCCAATTATAAATTAAGGCCTTAAGATAACAGAAGCAAGAAATACTGGACTTCTTTCAGTTTGTTCCCTATGGATCTCTCAGTGAACTAAATTTAAATTGAATTTATAAGAATGCAGTTTTCATTTGACCTGTAGATTGTAATCGGATTTTAGGGGTCATTTTAACTGATCAAGATATAAATAAATTTTCAGTAAGTTTTTCTGTGCTATTTTTACAGGCGTACAGCTTGTGCAGTTGCAACTTTGTAAACCTGTCTCTTCTTTTGGAATATCACTATTTCTCATTAGCATTCTGTAGATTAAATTTTCCTAAAAACTACTTTTATACAAATATAACTACGAATGTTTTTTTTCTTTTCATGTTTAATATCATTGTGAATTACACTTGTAATTGATTTAAATCTCTTGATGATTCATTTAAATATGTGAGAATTTTTGAAATGTAGTTCTCTTTTGAAAAGATTTTTCCAGCACGTGAGCTGGTGGGCGTCCTAGTGCTGGGCATTACAAAGGAAAAATACTTAATGCAAAGGGGAAGGAAATGTGAATTTTAGAAGCTTTTTTCACAGAGTTGTCAGATACTTAAAGTTCTGCATTCAGTGTTTTCACAGTTGTTCATATGTGAGGTTAAAGATACTCAGTTATTACTGACGTGTTTGGCTTTTAATAGCAGTCGAGCAAAATTCGTTATAAAAATGCAAATCAAGCTAATTGAAGCCTGCAACATCTGCTGACTCATTTTCTCTAAATAGTAAGAAGGAATCCTGTATGTGCTTAGCTTTTCCGTTTAAAAGTGCTACACACTATGGCTCTGAATCTGGAAATGACAAGGAATGGGCACAAAACAGTCAGGAAAATATACATCTAAAATTGTTTGTTATGTTAATAGATACACTGCCACAGGCATATACTGCTTTTTCTCTGAAGGTAGAAATTATTAACTGGATATTATCTCTCTTTTTTGAATTTGCAAAGCAAAAATGCAGCTCTGTTTTCCTCATGTCCTTCCTCCATACTTCTATCAGAGTTAGCTTTTTCTTTGATATCATAATACTTATTTAAATGTTTTTTGAATACCTTTGAAGTTGCAGTTTACAGTACACAAATACTGAAAGGTTTTTATATCGTAATAAAAACAATGCTAACATTCAGGAGAGGTTTTTTTGTTTTTTCTATTAGAGGGCTTATACTTAGCTGTGTTTTCTTCTTTTTTTTCATGGCTTTTTTCTCCCCATGACCAGGTTTTCATATGGAGATTGAACAGAGCTGTTATTATAGCCTTGCTGAAATAACAAGAACTGACAAAATAGATGATGGCCAGTCTTTTGCATTACCAAAGATACTGTTTAGTACAACTGAATGAGGGATAAAATATGGGAGAGGCATCCCTTAAAGTTTCTTGAAAGTATTTTTGTAGACTAGAAATCCATTCTTTAATTAACTAGTCACAGAGTATTTCAGATCCCTGTATTTTGTTGATTGTCCTCACTGAAATCTAGTTGCTATGAAGTACATTTAAATTTTAAAAGTTACGTTCTTGCATAAATGAATAATTTTGCTAGTCTTTGCCATAATAATTTAGTAAATTAACTGTTCTGTACTTTCAAGAAATAATGAACTGGCAGTGAGAGATTATTTCAGTGAGCTGTTATTTATTTTATTTCTTCATAGACCCTTTTTTTTCTTTTCCATGAAATCTGTGCTATTGATTTATGTCCCAGTAAACTTACAGTATTTGGGCTGGCTCTAAAAGCCTACTTGTCCTGACACATTCTTTAATACATCATCTGCAGTTATGTGAATATGCTTCATATGTGTAAATGACAACTGTCAGATTGTTAATTTAATTTTTCAGTGGGCAAATACCATCAGTTTCCATAGATGCAGCCTTACAAACAGATTATTACAAATGTTTTCAGCTGTGAGCATTGTGGTATAGATTTATATCTATAAACTTTATTCATCTTCATTCATGACTTTATTCATCTTTATTTCTCAGTTAGCACTGCCTGTGTACTTCTTATCCACTGCTTGTTAAAGATGCTCTACTCGTTTCTTCTTTTGCTGAGTAAGACGCTTTCAGGTTTCTTTAATTCCCAATTAGCTTTTCTTTGCTAATAGTATCATTAATGCCTAAAATAGCACCGTAGCTCTGAAGGCTGAAATCATCTCAAAGTCAGCAAGTGTTACTAAGACTCCATACATTTGTATAGCTTTTAACGAAAATGTGCTAAGATTTCTTCCAACTGGGCATTTTAAGCATGGGAGCTTCCTTGTCCAAACTGCATGCTAATAGAAGCTGTGTGAACATAATCAGTATTATGCCTGAGAAACTGCTTTTTATTGTGAATTAGGCTGCATTTAGTGCCCTAAAACTCCCTCAGCACACCACATTTGAGTTTCAGTAGCTAAGTATTCAGGAAATGCTTTTACTCCATCCTGTTTTTCCATGTTAGGGATTTAGAGCCCAGGGTTTCGGCCTTGCCTCCCTGGAATATTACTTCTACCACCCTATGCTGAACAGCAAAACCCACTTGACATCAGTGGGAGGAAGTGCCCTGTAAAGCAGCAGCAGTGTCTCTTTTTGTCCCACAGCTGCAGCAGAAGGGGAAGATGGAACATGGCACTGCTCACTTCCCATTTTGATTTGGACTCCCCTTTTGACTTCCCACCACACTTTGTCCATCTCCCTGAAAAGCTGAGAAAGGGCAGGTCAGGTGTCAGTCAACCAGCCCAAAAACCAAGCAGTCTGGGCTAATGAGAATTCCTCTTTCTTGGAAAACAGCAATAAAGGTGTTTGTATAAATAAAAATTGCTTTGTATTTCAGCATTGCTTACAAGCTCCCAAGTTTGACTGTTTTTTAATCTTTGCCTTTATTTCTTCTGGATATGTATAACTCATGTCAGTATTTATCAAAGGCCTTCCTTGCTATATGCTATTTCTCTGTGCTCTCAGAAGTAACAGGATTATTGTTAAAATTACTGCTTTTTGCTAAAATAGATAATTTTATTCGTTTTTCATGACTGCAAGTGGGTGCATTCTCTTTTTAATGAAACTCCACCCAACAAGGAAAAGGAAAGTTACTTGAAGCCTGCCCCTCTGCATGTATTTTTCTGCTTGAAATTTGATGAAATTATCCGGAAGGATTTTGAAGGTGTTTCTACATCTCATTATGAATTCTGTGCAATGCAAAAATCTCAACTTTATTTTTGTCTCAGAAGTACACGTCTGATATAAAATTCCCTTTGGCAAGGAAAAGAGATTTTAAGGATTCCACAAATCCAAATTCTTTTGCTTATGGCTACGTCCCAGTTGAAGCGTTAGATTTTCCTTGGAGATCTTTCAGAGCCAGGAACATGATTCTTTCAGCGGGGTATGGTGCACATCAGCTTCCTATTTAAACTGGTTCATTCTCCAAAGATGCAAAGAAATGTGTTATTCAGCCTGGCAGTACTAATCCAAAGAGACACAAAAGGGAAGGATGGGATCCCAAAGTTTGGAAGCGTGAAAGTGTAGATGCTGGTGCAGTGAGATTTGGTTAATCAGTTAAGGTTTTATTTTTATTTAAAAAGTAGAAACTTGAATATTTCAAAATAATATAACAACATTTGTATTTTGGTAATATCTCTTTCACATAATGGCTTGCTTTCTTTTGGGATGCAAGAGGAAAGTAAAGCTACTCATTATTTTCAGACAGCCTCATACTTTCTTCAGAAGAATGGAAGAAACAAATTAACATTACTTTACACTTACTGCTGACAGTACATAACAGCAATTAAAAAATGAACTGAGTGAACTGGCTCCTGTTAGTTCATTTAAAAGCAAGTGCTGTACTTTTTGTCTAGGCCTGAATAAAGATGAGTCCTTTAGCCTCATTTTTTCTCATTTTGAATATGAATCTCTCCTAAGCCCTGAGACACCTCCATTCATGGACCTTGTCTCTGTCTGTCCTTCCAGGGGTCACAAGCGCAAACTGGATGAAGATGACGCTGCCAGTGAATCCAGTAAAGAATCCAGCAATGAAGATGAGGAGGGAAGCAGTTCTGAAGCGGATGAAATGGCAGCAGCACTTGAAGCTGAACTGAACGACTTCATGTGAGATTCATGCAGAATACAGAAGTTGTAATTATATTTTACTTCTCATAAACAGATTGGACTTCAGATGAGTCCCTTATGTCAGTACTCAATGTTTTTCCAGAACGTGTGTGTATATTTTGCAAAGCAACTCAAGAGGTGATACGTTATTTTACAAAATCAGAAAAAGATGTTTTTAAGTTGTTTTACTAAAGGAAAATATACTTTTTTAAGCAAAAAAAGTATTAAATGGGACATGGTGTGCTATGCCAAAGACATGTTAGGAGCTCTGCAGAACCTTCATGTACGGGACAGTGGTACAAAGATTTGTGATTAAACACACATCAAGTTTCTAAAAATATTGCAGGCTGTGGTTTATGGGTTACAATCTTCAAATAAAAGAGGAGATAAAGGAGATGGAGTTGTCTGGGTAGTACAGCAGGAACCTGACAAACTGGTCATCCTTTTCCACAAATAAAGCTAGCAAATATAAAAGGATTTTTGAAATAAAAAAGAACTATTTATATTTGTATAGAAACAGAGAACATGATATGCAAGCTTTGTGAACTCTGCACTTGACCCACCTGTCATTTGCTTGTAAGAGAATACATAGTGATCAACATTCATGGTTTTAGGTTACTTTGTTGAATAGTTGGGTTCTTTAGAGACATCGTTTAGATTTTTAACCTCTCTGTAACCAGAAATTTAGCACAGCAGACTGTGTGGTCCTGTACTGCCACAAGATGCATATTCACCCATTCGTGTTGTCTTGGAAAGAACAAGTGCTACTTCAGTCTAGATAGAATTTAATTTCTTTGACAAGAGCAAGAGATCTGATGTAAAGTTTTTGTATATTCTATTTCATATTTGACCCACAAAACAGATTTTCTTTCATTTAATAAAGGTTCATTTTGTATGCTTTGTTTCTCTTTCCTGTTCATTTTCTTCCATCAAACGTAAGGCACTTTTCCCTATTATCTTTCCTTTATTCTGCATGAAAATAACGGAAAACATTGAAAGCAGGTGCAAATTTGTAGATTCAGCCTGAAGGACAGAAGAGAAACACTGGCTCAGAAGATTCATTGACTCTAACATCTGACATTTTCTCAGGTGTCTTTGGCCTCTGAAATTACCATGAGTTGTTGCTCTGGTAGTGAATCTCTGAGGCTAAGACCATGGTTTATTCTCAGTTGTTAGCAACTGGAGATTCAATCCTTTTAACAATATGTTTGCAAAAGAAGACTTATTAGTTCATGTCATGGTTAAAAGGAAGTGCATTCTGGTGCAAAAATACTGCATTTTTCCACTTAACAGTAAAACAGAACATTTCAGTAGAATCTCAGCTGCTTTACAAAAAGCACTCCAATTTTAAAGCTTCATAATGACAATAAAAGAAAGACTGAGAAAAAACAAGATCTTTTTCAGATTAATACTGCTTTTCCACTTCAGAATGCAAAGTCAGCACCCACAGACAAAACTAGTGGATTTTGTGAGAAGATGTTCAGTTTCCTGGACATTTACACAGCTACCACACAGCTGAATGCTACAGTGCCCTGCCTGCTGTAGCTCTGCATGAACAAGCAGGATGTCTCCAAGTGACTTTCATCCTATAACAGGAGAAAAAGACTAATGCTTGTAAAATGGGAAGTCAAAATAGTTTCTCTTTTTTCAGTAACCTGAATGCAGCCTCCCCAGCTACCAGAGGATGACTTCTTGCAATTAAATACTAAAATGTCGGGGGTTGTGAGGTGCCTTTTTGTGTTTTCTTAAAACCCCACTTGAAATAATGTGAAATAACATTGGCTTTCCGGGTCACTGGGATGCTGCAAACGAGTTGACAGCACGAATTCCAGCAGAGACTCGTTCTGGCTGCAGGTCCTTGCCAGTCACGCAGCTCCGTGGCAGCGTTCAAGCTCTGTGTGTAAGGACGGGCAGCGAGCGAGGCCGGGCAGGCTCTGCCCTGCTTCAAGCAGCTTTGCCAGCTGCCGCGGGCACTCCTGGAGGCATTCCATGTGGGCAGGCTCTCTGGAGAGGAAGGCTCTGTCTTCCTCCCGGTGGTGCTTTATGGGTGATGGTTTAACTGGCGGCAGGGGGGTCTGGGCAGGAGTCCTAAAAGCCATCAGCACTCTTAACAATCCCTGCCCTCCAGTCCTTGGAGTAGGGGGGATCTAGCACGGGGAGGGCTGAGAGCCGCCAACCCGCTGCTTGCTGCCAGAGCAGTCCAGAAGGCACTGAGCCTGCTTGCTGCTGAGAAGTAGCCCCCTGCTCATTCAGGTGGCTGTGTCCAGTGCACTGGTCACCAGTCTCTGCACAGGCAGGAAAGAAAAGTGGAAACTGAAGATTGATAAGTTAAATGAGATGATACGAGATGGTAAGTTACATGCCCATTCTAACCTGCCAGCAAGAAGTCTCTGGATGTATGAAGTTGTCACTCACTCCCACTAGCTTACACTTTTTTGAAGGTGCAGGAGCATCCTACGAAAAGCAACAAATGTGCTTTGTGAAATGACTTTAACTCTTTATTAAGTGACCTAGATATTTTGACTGGGTGCTTTATCCTGCCTTCTTGGCCTAATTCTGTACATTATGTAGCTAGCAAGGACCTGCTGCCAGCGAGGGCACTCTGATGGCTGAAGTGGAGACCAGATTCCCAGTGAGGCTGTTGAACTTACTGGGCAGTGCTGGTTTCTGAAAGGGTACGAGGTGTGGAAATGAGCACAGAAAGGACACCTTGCTTCATTAAGCTTTCTAAGCATGTACTATCACTGCTAGCCAGGAAAGATGGCTTCTAAGGCCTCATGGTTATTTTAGAACTGGTAAGAGCCATCATTTTGATTTAAAGACCAACAGTTTTACTTTCTCCTCAACTTGCCCTCAACAGTTCTGATGAGGATCATAGAATAGTTTGGACTGGAAGGGACCTTTAAAGGTCACCAAGTCCATTCTCTCTACAATGACCAGGGACATGTTTAACTGGACCAGGTTTCTCAGAGCTTGGTTCAACCTGGCCTCATATGTTTCCAGGGATGGGGATGAGGTGGGAGCTGTGATAAAAGCAAAAAGCATGGCATAGTGGCCAAGCTTTCCTCCTTGTGCCTGTGCCGGGGAGGGAGGAAGACGAGGGAGCAGTTGCTTAGCACTGAGACGTGGAAAGCTCCAAGCATGCAGATACTTTCACTGTTGGGTTTTGTGCATATGTGAAGTAGGCCTCGAGTTTTCTCAGTGTTAGATAGTAACATCCTCTGTGAAGGGTGGGAAGTCTCAATTTTCCTTCTTGGCACTACTGCTTGCGGAATAGGTGACTGTCTTACAAGTGTGAAAATACACATACACAAACCTGGAGCTGTACCTAAAGATTTCTCAGCTCTGCCTAATTTTACTACAGTGAACATTGCAGTAGATGACAAGTCAAAGAATAAATACATAGTGGTCTTGTTAAGAAAGTGGATCTCATCATGTAGCTAAAAATTCAGCATGAGAAGACTCCCAGTTCTCACTACCTGTAGGCAAGCTTTTTATACATTTGTTTTTCCTATCCAATCCCACCTTCTGTTGTCATTTCAGAAGTGTTTGGAGCCCAGCACCCATCTCAGCCTTCTTTCCCTTCCCTCTCTGAGGAACGAGAGGCGGCAGTATCCAATCCCCCAGGCAGCATCACCTACAGCAGGCATACATACCTGTCCTGATAGGCTGCAGCTGCATATCCTGCACTCTTCCTGCTGACCTGGCTCTGTGAGAGAGAGAGCAGGAGATGAGCTATAATAACAGCAGTAACAAATAGTACACATAAGTGAAAATACTGCCTTTTTGTGGGCTGGGTGTGAGTGCTTCCATGAGAAAGAGGAACATCTTTCTTCTAGGAATTTATTCCTCAGTGTCATACAGCTCATAACCATAAATGGAAAAACCTTTGCTTCTGCTCTGGCCTCCCATGTAGATCAACAGGATCATTCCCAGCATTGTACCCAAGAGCCAGGCCAGCTGCTTTCCTGGATCTCCTCAGGGCCCACATGAACCCTGTGATCTTTCTCCTCCAAGGAAAGAGTAAGTCTGTTGTCATCAATATATGCATCACAGAATGGCTGAGGTGGGAGTGGACCTCTGGAGGTCATCTGGTCTAATCCCCTCCTCAAGCAGGGAGGGTCACCTACAGTTGATTGTCCATGTCCGTGTCCAGTCAGTTTCTTGGATGTCTCCAACAATGGAGAGTTCACAGCCTGTGCTGAGTCACCCTAACAGTAAAAAGATACTTTTTTTCTTTTCTTTGGGGGGATGTGGAAAGGGAAAATATTAGCACAAGGAGCATTATTGCTGGCTAAGACAGAGGAGGCATAAAGCGTGTGTGGCCCTCACCCCTGAGTTTCTCAAAGAGGAGAAACTTTTGGATGCATGATTGCCAGAAGCTTGTTTTCTTTCAAGTCCAGAACCAGACTGGATTTGAATATATATGTGATGGGGGTTTGAGCCACTTGAGACTGTGTTTGGGAACAAGATTTGAGAAGGATGCCAGGCACTTGGAATACAGGATTGCTAGAACTGTGGAGAAACAGACATGAACTGTAAGTCAAGCCCTCTTTGCGCAAACTCTTATTTCTATTACAACAAATTATTCTTTTCACCCTTCTCATTCTTCATGACTTTCTGTTTTTGCTGGTGAGTGGCAGAAATGCCCCGTGACCTGATCCCACAGGAGGGTGGGGTTGGCATAGCCCCAACCCCAGAGCACTCAGATCATTTACTTGGTGAGATGGGGGCTGATTTTGACTCAGATTCTGTCGTGTGCACTGAACAGAGGGTGGTTTTTATCTGTTTGCATTACTTGCATTCCTGACTTGCATGAGCCCTTTTAAAACCCCTGGATTTCTCATCCCTGCAGGTCTCATGCCCACAGAGGTTGTGGTGCCACCCCATGAGTCAGAGCTCCCTTGGCAGAAGATGATTCATTCTCTTTTCTTTCCACACTCCATCCTAGCTGTCTTCCCTGAAAAGACAAGGAGCCACTTACATCTGGTAGATATAAGTATGTATGGCACCTCTAAAGATCTCCATCCCAAGATGAAGCTGGACTAGCTTAGTCATTGGGTGGGTTTAGAGGCACTTTAAAGGTAGAGCAGATGCTAACCTGTAACACCAGAGGTAAAAGTGTGTTTTGTTGCCCTGTGGGATGGACAGCTGTGTGCATGGATTCCTTCCATGTGCTGTCCTCTTCCCCTGAGCGGTCCTCCGTGAGTCAGTGTGTCTCGCCAGGAGGCTGGGAAGCAGAATAGAGAGAGACCTTCCTCCTGAGTCACCACTGCCATCTTCCTGAGCCAAACTCGCCAGAGCTGGCAGACAGTACCCGTATTGCAAAGCCACATAGGTTTAATAGGCGGGGAAGAACACCCATCCTTCTCTAAGTCTGCTCTTAGACAGAGCACGGCAGTTTCCCTCTCTCCCTTCTCCATCTGCCAGGGGAAGCCTTGACAAAGTGAATCCCAGTGACAGGTCTCTACTGACAGTAATCATGAGGGAGAAACCTTGACTAAGGGCTGTCAGAAGGGCTGGGTCCTCCTCCCTTTCCCATCTCTACAGGCAACCAACCTCTCTAAGTCCCCAAGACTGTTTGCCTGTCCGGTTTTGGATGTGGTTGTTCCTTCACAACAATCAAGCTGTTCTTGTTGAAGCACAAACTACCATTGCTATTGATCAATTGCAAGCAGCAAAGCCCGTAGGCAACAACTGCCTCCTCCTCCTCCTCATGCTGCCTTCAGACCAGGTGCTGGTGATTTTCTGGCAGGGAGCACAGCAAGAAGTCAGAAAAGCTTCTTATCTTTTCAGATCTACCACTATGGATATGTATGACCCTTTCGGGATGTAAGTATTAAATATGTCACTTAGTTCCAATATAAATGGTGCTTGGGAGGTTCTTTGTTTTAATTAAGTGGGTGAGTTTGGTCCTCAGAGAGCTCAACACATCCTTGGGTGAATAAATGTTTTAGTAATTCAACTTTGTCTCTCATAATCTTATAGCTCCAACCCACAGAAAAGCTTTCTTTTCCTTGACACTGAATACCAAATGAAGAACACTCCATTTAATTCCTCTGCTTTTTGCTTTCTGTCCTTGCATCCAAGCTCTCAGCCAGCCTCTCAGACCAAGGGGGGAGCTCCACCATAGGGCCCATATGCACAGCAGCCCTGTGCCAAGCCCACAGGACACAGCCATCAGCCACATCCTCCTTGGCTCTCCTCCCTCCAGGGGCTGCCTGTGGAAGCCGTGTCACCTCTGAGCCCACCTCAGAGGAACAACAGCTGTGCATCTTCCAGCATCCATCGACTTCACTGGCCATCACCTTTCTCTCGGTGGTGGAAAAGGCATTCAGCTTGCTGGCACAAAGCACATCTTCCCCTGCAGCTGGCTCCTCCTGTCAGCAACCCAAGACACTTTTCAGTGCTTTGGGTTTTGGCACTTCAAATCTCTTTTCTGTTTTAAAATTCCTAAGACAGCTAAGGAGGTGGAAGCAGGCCCCTGGTGGGCTGTGGGATGGAAAAGAAAGAAACTCAAGAGTCTGAAAGTTGTGCATTACCAGAAGAACTCATCTCTCACTACAGAGGCTATGCTTGGTGTACATTCATCTGAACATACCCACCAGGCAAGGAAAGGTGAACAAAGGCTGGAGACTGTTTTCTTACATGAGAGGGTCCTCAATCTACAAGGGGAAAGAAAGTGTCAAAACAGAGGTTCATCAGAACAGAAATTCCCCGCTATAGAATGTGCCCGGGGCTGTATCAGCCCAGCACCTCCTGTTGTCCTTGTAGCTGGAACCACAGCTTGTGCCCAGGCCACCGAGCAGAGCCCCTGGTTTGCTCCATTACAGGAGGGTGCCCGTAGGTGCAGCCTGGGGCACAGCAGGGGTTAATTTCAGCTGTGGCCTTACATAACTTTTAATTGCCTGCATTTGACATCTGTGAGGCGAAGGCACTAACAGCCACAGTGGTAGTGCTGAGGAATAGGTCCGTGAGTAATTCCTGTTTTACCCCCAGCTTATATCGTTTACCTCATTACGGGACTGCCTGCAGCCTTCAGCTGCTCTCTGCCTCCCCAGAGTTAATAGATTTCACATGTCTCTGTGCCACGTCCCTGTCTGAGCCGAACTCTCCAGGCAGACACAGCACAGCCTTCCCCACGCCCGCGGAGGGTGAGGTGGTGTGAACACAACCCAGGGGCTCTGGGACGGGGATGCAGCAGCTGCTGCCCGAAAATGTGCGGTGTTCAAAGAGCCTGGCCACGGTGCTTTGCTGTGATGCAGCACAGGCCGAGACCCGAGTGGCAACGCAGAAGCAGCTGCTGCTTTCAGAGAGCAAATAACAAAGATGCTGCCCGTGCTGGAGAGGGACAGACTGCAACTGCGCTGCAGCTCGCTCGCTTCGGGCTGCAACCTCCCTGCAGCAGCCCTGAGCAGGACATTTCGGGCCCCTCACTACAACACAGTCATTGAGACGCTAGAATGTGTCCAGAGAAGGGCAGTGAATCTGGTGAAGCGTCTGGGGCACAAGTCCGATGAGGAGTGGCTGAGGGAGCTGGGGGTGTTTATTCTGGAGAAAAGGAGGCTCAGAGGGGAGCTTACCGCTCTCTACAGCTGCCTGACAGGAGGCTGTAGCCGGGTGGGGGGTGGTTTCTTTTCCCAAGTAGCAAGGGATAGGACAAGAGGACTGTACTTCAAGTTGTGCCAGAGGAGGTTTACTTGGCTCTTAGGAAAAAATTCTTTACTGAAAGGATGGTCAGGCATTGGAACAGGTCGTCCGGAGAGAAGTGTTCAAAAGGCATGTGGACATGGCACCAGGAAACATGGTTTAGTGGTGGACTTGGCAGTGCTTAGTTAATAGTTGGGCTCAATGAGCTAAGAGGTCTTTTCCAACCTAAACTATTCTATAATTCTATGAAACAGCCCCTGTGTGCTCATCTCTGCCTGGGTTTGGGTGAAGCAGGTCCTCACAGTCAGCATGAGCTCCGTCCCCCGGCAGCCTCATCTGGAATCCAGGTCTTGGTATTAGGGGCACGAAATGCGTTGCTTTTCTTAGATCCCCCATTGCTTGTTGTCTTTGTGCTGCAAAGGGCTGTGGGACACCATGAAGCTCCCAGGGAAGCAACTCCTGCCAGGTGGAAACTGCTGTGTCTCCCTTCATGGAACCCCTGGAGCCCTCCAAGGAGCTCACACTGGCTGAGGAAGTGCTCTCTGGCATCTCTGGAAGCTGTTATGGACCACTTTTCAGATCAGAAGTAAGAATTTAAAACTAATTCAGGATCCTCTTCTGGGCCATTGTGGAAGTATTTGGAAACCCAGACAGCACAAAAGAAAAACTGCTTTCATTGCTCAGAGTTTCCTGACATGACATTGAAGGCTCAGTGCTTGGAGCTCTCATGCTATGATGTTCACTTGGCTTTCTTGGGAGATATTTAGCTAATCATTATCATTTAATACCTTTGTGTCTGTAGATGTTGCTGCACCACTCTTGTGACACACTTCTGCTACTGGCTGTTACCAACTCTCTTTCCATTTAGAACTGTGGAGCCTGCAAACTACAGGAATTTCAATTTGCACTATAAGAAAATGTGAATTTTCTTCTCTACTCCTTGAAGTTGTGAAGCAAACTTTGAAATCATGTCCTGGCTGCACTGTGAAAAAGCTCAGCAGCTCAGCAACAAGTATACCTGGTGATTTTTAAGCTAATCTCACAGCTTTGTGGGGGTTTACATGCAATTTTGAATGTGAGGGGCTATGAATAATAATACTAGTCTTGAGGCAACGAGGTGTAATGAGGTAAACAATATGAGATTTTCCCACTGAGTTGAAATGAGACTCCTTCAAATCTTTTGTGAAATTTTGACACAGCTCAAAGAAAGGTTTTCTGAGGAGCATGTGGGCTGCAGTATCGGGAACAGGTTCTTCCAGTGTCAACAAGTAAGGATACTGCCTCAGAAATTACATCCAAGCATTTTCAGAGTTGAATATCTTATAAATATATTCTTTATGTTCTTATGTGTGAGATTGGGCACTGGAGGGTGCATCTGTTTTCCAGCAGAGAGGATCTGAATGATGTAGTTTGAAGAGAGGAGCTAGAGCTCAAAGATGAAGTCTTGCTATGAAGTATCCCACAAAACAAGAAAGCTAGACCAAGATTCAGAGACATTTGGGGTGAGAGGGATGCAAATCACTCCAGACACCAGTGACTTCAATGCAGTAGCATGAATACGACTCCCTCACAAAATTCATGAGTATCCTTTGTTACAGACAATTTTTGCCCTCATAAAGACTACCTGAGATGCAGACTCTGAGTGAAAATCATCTAGGGCAATCAGTAGAATTTCCACTTGCTATTTCCACTTCCCATTACTTTGGCATTTTGGGCCAAATATTTTAAAATATTTCTAATGTCCCATCTTGAAGCTATCAACATGCAGTTCTTCATCAGTGCTTTCAAGAAGCCCAAGTTCAGCTGGCTGCCTGTGTGCACACAGACTGACTGATTAAAACAAGAGTATATTCTTGTTTGTACCTGCTCCTCCTCTGTCTTTTCATGCTTTAAACTAGAAGCCTAATGTGGCCAACAATGTTAAAAATTGTGTGAGGTGCTGCACCTGTGTGAGGGCAAACCACAGTACCAGCACAGGCTGGGGGATGGAGAGATGGAGAGCAGCCCTGCAGAGAAGGACTTCAGGGGGCTGGTGGATTAGAGGCTGGACATCACCCAGCAACATGCACTTGCAGCCCAGAAAGCAAATTCCGTCTCGGGCTGCACCAAAAGCACCGTGGGCAGCAGGGCAAGGGAGGGGATTCTGCCCCTCTGCTCCCCTCTGGTGAGAGCCCACCTGCAGTGCTGCATCAGCTCTGGGGTCCCAGCACCAGAGGAACGACACAAATATGGAGCATCTTTCCTATGAAGACTGACTGAGAGAGCTAGGATTGTTCAGCCTGGAGAAGGGAAGGCTTCAGGGAGATTGCAGACTTTCAATATTTAAAGGGGGCTTATGAAAAAGGTGAGAACAGACTTTCTAGCAGGGCCTGCTGGGATAGGACAAAGGGTAGTGGTTGTAAGCTCAAAGAGGTAAATTCAGACTAGATAAAAGGAAGAAATTTTTTATGGTGAGAGTGGTGAAACACTGGAACAGGTTGCCCAGAGAAGCTGTGGATGTCACATCCCAAGGGACATTCAAGGCCAGGCTGAGCAGGGCTCTGAGCAACCTAGTCTGGTTGAAGATGTCCCTGCTTAATGCAGGGAGGGTATTAGACTAGCTGGGCTTTCAAGGTCCCTTCTTCTATGAAAAACATCAAGGCCCTGAAGCTGAGCTTCTGCACCAAGTTGATTTGAAGAACAAATTTTGAAAATACAAAAATAGGCTTTTAGCAGCCTGCCTGACAGAGGCAGAGACATTGTGTGGGCAAAGTGTTCCAGAACACGGCTGTGCAATGGTTATTAAGCGCTGTACTTCCATAATAACAGTGCTGGGAGCTTTCCTCAGTAAAGAACGATAAGCAAGTTTCAGCTTCTTCCTTGCTGAGACCTGGAGGCAGCACTGTGCTTGGTTAGCTCTGGTGCATTATCCTGTAATAGCTAAGCAATATACTTTGAGTGAAGGTTGAATAATAGAGTGTTTTCTCTCCCCTCTCCCCCCCCTCCACCACTTTACTTTCAGAATAGCATCTTCCATTGTTGGTTATTGTCATTATCAACTGATTTCCCCAACGACTGCTCTAACCATCATTTCTAGCTTCTGGGCATTAAGCAAAGATCGCTGCAGCATAATTGGATTAATTTAGAGACTGACTTTGAACAGCATAATTGATTTGAATTTTATTCTGTTTCCTCTAGACACTTTTTCCACTAAGAATCACAACGCCTGTGAGCCCAGGCATGGACTCGAGTCCTCTACAGGCTTCATGAGTGAGAGCCCCTCCTTGCTAAGTGTGTACCTTCAGCCGTGCTCCGTGCATCCCTCCACGGGGGGAGGGGTTCCCTCTGGGCTTCGTGCTCCTTCCTTCTGCCACTCTTTGCAAGGGTTTTGGGTGCCAGGGGAGTCATGAACCGACTCACTTCTGCACCATCACTGTGGGGGTTCCTTCACGCTGCAGGAAGGGTTTTGTTCTCCGGCACAGGGTCTGTCACTGCTGTGACACGGGGTGTGGGTGATGCTACGCGTGGGGACCGGCCCGCCCAGCTGTCCCCACATGGGCCCTGCTTCAGGGCTGCTCTGAGGCACACTTGGTTCTGCCACCACCTGGGCCTTTCCAGGCATTTAGCTGTGCTGCTGTTGTAGCCAGTGCAGCAAGCCTTGCGTCCTGCCGTGGTTTCTGACTGGGTTTTGATTCCGTGTCTCACGGATGCAGGTGTGGAGAGGGCAGTGCCCTGCAGACACTGCAGCAGGGCCTGTGGGTGCCTGGTCAGGTCCCTGAAGCAGCGTGCACTCACCAGGGATCCCCAAAACACGCTTCACGGTTCACTCCCAAAGCTTTCTTTTTCTATGCAGAACATCTTCTCTTGCTTTTCACCACACATCTTCACAGATTGTTAGGAAATTAAAAGGCTTTTAATTATAAATTAGAATAATTATAAAAAACTCGACTGAGTAGGGTTGCTGCAGCCCATCCTCCTGAATAGCTCTGAGCTCCCTGTGCCATTTCAGCTCCTCTCAGCTGACTGCAGAGGTTGGCAGAGGTGCTCAGCATGTGCCCTTCCTGCTATGGAAAGGGGTTTGTCTGGGATATTTGGGCAGTGGTTTACCTCGAAGATGGAGCTGCCCATGCTAGGATAGGATCCTAGCATGAATCACTCTGGCTTGTACCACCTGTCACAACTTACACACAGTGCATGGGACTTTTGCATTCCCAACAAGCCCAAGGTTGCCGTCCCACTAATTTCAGCAGACCCAGGATGTCCTTGCCGTGCCTTTGGAGAGCACCTGACTCTCATATTCATGTGTGGCAGCACACTGCTGTGACCACATCCCATCATACCCTCTCAAAGTAGCAAAGGAAAAGGGATACAACTGTGTTACTGCTTCCCACTCCAGCGCCAAGAAACAACAGAACTAAAAGCAGTGTCGGCCCTTGTCCTTCCTATTGTTTTGGTGAAAGAGAGTGATGCTGCCCAACATACAATTCAGTCCTCTGAAAGCCACCAGATTCTGTGCCTGCAGCAACCTGGTATCCTATTTCCAAATAAATCAGAGATGGAAGGAATGGAGACAACTCAACCCGTATTGCCCAGCGATGGAGGGCGCTCCCTTGGAAAATCAGCTGCTCCTGAATGCCGGCAGCATCAGCCTAGGGGTGCACACCCCCTGCCCACACTGCTGCCTGCAAGTGCCACAAGGCAAAAAAACACCTGCCCCCCTGTTTTTCCATACAAAACTGCATATGTGCACTTGCACGTGGAGTTATGTCCTTTAGCACATAAAGGCCATGATCACTGTAGGAATGTTCATAAACACATAGTTGCTATAAGGCACACAACAGATTTTCCCACTTCTTCTCCTGCTTGGTATTATCTTGTAATAAATTTCTTGATGATTTAGCTGAGTTAGTGGAATATATCCACACTATCAGCATTAGTCTTTTCCTTAGAGTAATGTTTTGCTGGAGTAACACCCAGCAAACTGATGCCCAGAACCTCTTCCTTCCAGTATCTGAACAATAGTTCTTAGGGGTCAGCTTTGCCAGCTTTTACTAACCTTGCTGCTTCTACTCCTCAAATGCCAAGATTGTCACAAACACTTCAATCTTTTGTGCTCTTAGCTCTCAGGCTTTGGTAGGAGACACATCTTTAATCATTTACCTTTTGAGTTTTGCTACCAGCTTTCTAGGTTCTCTCTGGTAGCCCAAACGCAAGAAGAGAAAATGCAACTGCAGAAGTGATGCTGCTGGGCACGTACAGTGCCCCACAAAAACTTCTCTTCCCAGTGCCTGGAAAACTTTATCCCTTCCCCATGTTCACCTATTCCTTCTCTTCTGTCTCAGTTAGTCATGCTCCCCTCCTCAGATGCACACTTCTTCCATGCAGATGTTACAATTGTGCAGTCTGTAACGCACTGGAAGATTTCTTTTCCCTCCTCCACAAATATCTAAACTTAGCCCCAGCTACCTAGCTAATCTATCTGTAAGATCCAAATGTCCCCAACGTTTGGGGGTGTTTGGGTTTGGGATTCTGATTCAGGCTTATCTAGAGAAAACAGTGAAAGGTCACTGCGTTTTAATTCTTCCAGCAAATGAATCTTGAAGGTGCTCAGTGCTACTGTAGGAATGTGCTGCCTGAAACCAATATCTACTTGCAAACCTGGTGAGACTAATTCAGGTCTGAAGGAGTTTTATGTAAGTATTGTTTTACTTTAAATGTTCCCTTTACTTCTCATCACTTCTTTAAATCCCACCAAAGACAGCTTTTCTCAGAAGATGATGCCTTGGCACATTCACTCAATGATATTGACTCCCCAGTGGCAGCAGGGGAATAAACCAGGAGATTAAACTGTCCAATCAATTGCCCTCCTGCCTGTGTTATGTGCATTATTTCCAATCGTGCACATTCAACATTACGTTCTGTGACCATTAACACAGTGGGTGCTGTTAGACAATGAAATGTTAGACAGCAGCCTGCTAATAAAGGGTTTAATGAATAACATGATATCCTTACCAGCAGCTACAGAAGAGTTGGTCTGGAGAAACAGGGACTGTGTGCTGGGGCATGTTGTACATGAAATAGGGATGTCTGTGCTAATAAGCAAATGCTCCTTTATCACAGGGCTGCTGTGGGAACGTCGACCTGGAGAGAAAACTGAGTTTGAGGGAAATATCCCCCTGCATTAGTGAGGTGGACAGAGCAGGCATTACCTCCCAGCAACTCACTTTTTGATGCCATATGGCTTAACATCTCAGCAGGACATTAATGACAAGAAATTTAACAAGAATTTTTCTGCACTGCCAGGTTGCCAAGTGTTATTCCTTGCTCCCCAAATTTGCCATTCAAATCTTACCTGCTGCTGTCTTCTGCTTTGTGAAACGTGACACAAAACTGCATTTCTTCCCAAGGAGAGGTTTCAGCTTTGCAGCTGCCCTGTTAGGGCTTCTCAGTCCCAGCTGACACCCTTTCCCACTGATGTTCTTGTAGTTGCCAGGCTAGAGAACTCCTATGGGCATCTGCTGGACAGCCTGGCTTTGGCACAGCTGGATTTGTGAAACAAGTGGCACCATTCTTCTGGCACAGACTCATTGCTCGTCCAGGAAAGACTTGAACAAAGGAAGGGAAAGACTGACTTCTGATGGGATGGAAACTAATTCATGCCCAGAAGAGTTTCACAGGGAGTAAGAAGCAGTTACCCAGCCATGGGCAGGGCAGGAGCATAGGGATGCCACCAACCAGGGTCTACACATTCAACTGACTTGGTACTGCCTTGTGATGTCCATCTGGGGAGAACTGGAGGGCTGAGGAAGGGCAGGGGGACATCAGCCACTTTCATCTGGACAGCTGAAGCTGCCCACTCCTGGCTGTCCTCTCTTGCACATTTTTTCTCAGGTTTTTGATGGGCCAAGTGGAGTTTCTTTCCTTATGTCTCCTGCAAGATCACTGTGCAAGTTAATGGTAAGCTGTTAGGAAAGGGACTGCTGACATATAGTCTGACCTCCTCTTTACCCAGTCTCACCTATTCATATATGTTTGCTTTGAATTAGCTGGTGCAGTCCCTTTATCAACATTATTTATAGGTTTTATGCATTTCAAGACTGCTTCTTTGTTCCTAGGCTGTACTTGTCTCTTAATCTAACTTATCATCTAGTATGTTTTGAAGTCTTTTCATTCTTCCTCATAAATCAAATTTTGGACCTTGATGAATCCATTTGCTGTGCTGATCTGAATTCTCTCTCTTTCATCAGATCTTCTTCATCTCATAAAGAAGTGAACAGGCTATTCCAGGTGTGCTTGTGAACAGATTTCATCTATATATTCCAGTCTCATTTTATGTTTCTCTGGCTATTTTACCTTGTTATCCTGCATTGCAAGTATAGCCCCCTAAGATTCTTTCCATGTTGCTTCTTTGCAGGTTTATTTGATAGCACATGTCTGAGATTTTTCTGTCCCCTTGTGAGTTAGAACAGCTTTCATTTTGATTGAGTTTTAATCCATAAATAGTATCTCATTTTCTCACTTTCTCCCTGTATTTTTTATCTGTGTGAGTTCCATCCTATTTTTTTGATGTCTTCTTTGTATTAGTAATTTCCCTCAATTTAATATATCTGGGACTTCAATTAATATATTCTTTATTGTCCACTCTAGATAATTAGTAAAAGCATAAAAGAATAGATGTATGTTATTTAACAAATGTCTCTGCTAGTGTCCCTGCTGACCTATAAGTGGTTACTTCCCCCATTCGTTTCCAATGTTTAAATTTATTTATAAAAGACGTGCGATCATCTGTTAACCCTAGTAAATTATGTTGAGATGGAGATTTAGTGAACATTCTCATGAAATATTCTACAAATAACACCAAATATAACAGTAGGAGGAGGTCATATGAGATGACCATAGCAGTCTTGTTTTGTCTGAATAGTCTGTGTTACTCGTGTTGTTTTCCCAGAGCTGTTTGTTTTGTCATGTTGCTGTTATCACTAACCTTGACAAGAAGGGGTACTCAGAAAGGCATGGCATTTCTGTGCTTTGCATTGTTGACTGTTGTTTTACTTTTAAGTTAAATTTTGTGGCTCTGAAAGGGCATTGCCTTTCAAAGGAAAAATAGATGGTCTTCCTTCTGTGACAAAATTACACCAAAATACTGGAAACTAGAAATTACTTTTTCTAGCTTCAGAAGCTCAGCAAAGCCTTTCCATGACTTTTTGTGTTTGCAGTTGTCGTGGTTTAGGAATTTAGTGCTTCCACTGAAACCACGCGCCACTCGTGCTACTTCACTTCACACTCTCCCTCCAATTCTCCCCTGTGTCGACTGGAGAGGAGAACTGGAGACACAAAAGGCAAAGATCACAGGTTGAGATAAGAACAATCTACTGGAAACAGCAATGAGAGAAGCAAATGAACAGTAACATCAACAATATTAATAACAAAAGTGTAGAAGAGAGAGAGACAGAGTGATTCACATGGAAAATGCTCACCACGGAATCCGACCCAACCGCTCCACGCTTCCCCGACACGAAAAATGAGGTCAGGTGGTACAGAACAAACTCCAGGTCATAGCCAAGCCCTCTCCTGGCTACTGCAGAAATCAACTGTGTCCTGGCCAGAACCAGGACACTGGTGAAATTCGTCAAAAATCTGTTCCATCTGCTATGGAAGTCACCTCCGTGAAAGGTAAAATACTGGGGTTTACAGCATAAATCAGGGTCTTGTTTTTTGAAACATGATTCAGTTCTTCCAATAGCTTCTTGAAAAAATTATTGAATCCCTCTATAGTTTTCCTTTTTACAAATCTTATGTACAAGAATAAAAAAAATTTTGAATGTACTGTCAGTATACTGTCCCAGAACTGCAAAAAAGGGTCATTTTTCTGCTTCAAGAGGAACAAATTATCCCTGTATCTCCATTAATCTTTGTATAAGCAACAAACTAGTGGACAAGCAGTCACTCATATTGCTTTAGTTTATCTCCTCCTGGTTTTGTGGCACCCCCTGCTTACCATATCCCAGACTTCACACTACCAGAAGTGGTCCCAAGGCTTTCAAAGACCTGCATGCTTGTACAGAGAGTGGCTATTTGGTGTTCCTGGCTAGAGCAGGAAATATGATAATCCCAAACAACTTTTACTGATCTTTAACTGTCTGGAAAGATTTGGGCCTTCCCAAATTTCTAAAGTTTACATCTGTGACATGGTTTCTTAGCCCATACTCCCAGAGACCAGTTGGGTTTCATTGATTCTCACCATCTAGTGGGAAAAGTAGGATACTTTCAGATCCCTAGGACACACCTCCCATCCTGATGCCAAAGGACTTCTGCAAAATCTCTAAGTGCTTGCAAAACAATTCCTTATCAATATTTCTTTTAATAATTGGGGTGGGGGTGTTCCTGTTCACTTAGAAACAGACTAAAACAGCCCACACATCTCACATTACTATTATCTGCTTGTTTAGAGATCACACGTGCATTTTGTGGAAGCAGTGCACGGATATGACACCTTTCCTTTGTTATAGAAGATTTTTCTATGCAGCTATTCAGCATCTCAGCCATTCTCCATTCATCATTCATTTCATATCCTTTGTAACTTGTAAATTGCATTGCAGAATTGCTCACACAAACACTGTGAAAAAGATGATTCAAAGTGCATGAAGGTCTCAGCTGAGTATTCCCTATCTGTACAGATAGTTGTGCTGAGGGTAGTTTTTTAGGCCCTAAAATAGCATCAAATATTTCCAAATATTTGTTTCTGCACAATCAAACTCACAGCAAAAAACACAGTGTCATAAATGCCATAAAATAATGTAAAATAAACAATGAGACTGAAAAAAAAGGTTACGGTAGCACAGGACTGTCAGTACACAACTAAAGTGGTCCATAGGTAGCAAGAGGCTGTCAGGGTACATACATTTGTTTTAGACTTCAATTGCACAGACCAAGTGGATTGGTCTGACAAAAAATAAAAAACAACTGTTCTCACTCAATTCAGTGAGTATTTCCCACTGAAGAGATATTACTAAGTGATAGTGCATAATTTTGCTAGGGGAACTTGACCTTTTGCTTGTTTCTCCCTGGGAATAAGCAAAGCAAATTAATCCCACGTGTTGAGCTGATGAGTAATGGTTCCTTGTAGGTGCAATGGTGTCATATGCCAGTACATACATCAGCATTAATCTCTATTAATCACACAGAGAACAATGACAGTTTACTGAATTTTGTTGTTCAGTAAGCTCCACACCAAACCCTTAGACTGCTGAAACATTGCTCAGGAAACAGAACTACACTGTAAGTTGAAGAAGTAGATGGAAAATCAGCCATACTGCACACAGACCCGCCTAAACCTGTGCTGAGCTTCACTCCCAGCTTCACACAGTTTAGTGACTGCTTGATTGGAAATCTGTATCCCTCTTCCTCTGAGGTGCCATCTCACCTGTCTGTAGGCTGTCTTGTAAATGCAAGCGCACCCCTTGGCACACAATTTTTTTTAATGTTCACGTGCTCTCCTTTTTTGAAAACAGTAAAATATTTAAGCTAGAAAAAAGAAAATAAATGGAAACACATTCCCTAAAACTCCAGGAGCTGGCCTGCTCCTCTTGCACATTGGCAGACATTTCTTTTCTTACCTCCACTGCGGCCAGCTCCTTTCAATGTGAAATCCTCTCCTGGGTGCAGGGTGCAACTACTGGCTAGTGCTCAGTGGATGGCTCTGTCTGACAGACCTGGCTGCCAGGGGCTGCAAACACCAGGCCAGAAACACACTCAGGACCTCGGCTTGTTCTTGAAAACACAGGGCACGGGAAAGCGCTCTGCTAACCTGGAGCCAGGGAAAGGAGAGTGACGGTCAAAACGAGAGGGACATTTTAAATGCAGTTGATAACTTTGCATTGCACTGTGTCCCTCTACACGCAGAAATGGCTGGTAAGTCTCTCACTCCCCCAAGGGATGTTGTGAGCTGCTCCAGGCACGCTGCCGGCGGCTGCTGCTTCCCAGAGAGCCTGCATTAACTCTGTAAGACCAACAGCGAGCAGCTTTGGACGTGAGCAGTCAATTTGCTGTATCAGTTGCCCTGGCAGTCTGATAATTGCAATGGTGAAAACTGAGCCAGGGGATCCAGAAGGGTTTTTGGAACAGGCTTTCAGCAGGTTTCTGACTCCTGTTGTGGAACACCTTCAACATTCACAAAAGAACAATGACACTCTTCTGACTCCTGTTGTGGAACACCTTCAACATTCACAAAAGAACAGTGACCTAATTGTGAAAAACTGCTCTCAAAGGCCCCGTCTCCTGTTTGCTGTTTCATGTCATTTTGGTGAATTCTGCTTTAAAGGCATTTTCTTTCTGTTTTCTTGAAGCACTACTCTGGCTTTGTACTTACGCCAACAGCCTTTGGGCTTTGTCTGCACTGAGTCTGGAAATCTTTCATTTCCCTCTCCCCAAGCCAACCATGTTCAAACACAGCGCTTGTAGAGAGGTGCTAATGTGCTTTCCCAGGCCTCTTCAGACATGATTTAAAAGCTGGTAGTTAAAAGCATAACACAGAGAAATGCATTTGCAAAAGGATACATTTTTCTTCCACTTGGAGCAGAACTATCTAATTTTCTCTGAGAAACTGAGCCAGAAGTCATTTGACTTTGTGCATACTAGCTGAGTTATAAATTAATTGAGGATGTATTTTATCTCTTTTTTTAATCTTTTTTTTTTTTCACTGCTTCAAATTCTATGATGGCTCTCCTTCAGACTTTACCAGGCTCACCTCATGTCCTCTCCATCTGATCAGTAATGTGAGTAATGTGTGATGCATACTGTAACTGGAAGTGGTTTAGGTTCCATTTGGAAGATGGTGCTTTCCATTTTAGAAATAAAACTTTATCCTAGTTTTACATTGGCAGTTCCAGATTTTCTGTAATATTCAGCTCTTTGGATATTTCTTTCTTTCTTCTGAATAACTCTTTCAGACAATACATTTTTCTGTCTGTACATTCTTGTTTAACTAACACTTTGATATTTAGTGTTCTGTAGAAGAATGCTATTCTATGGCCAAGTTTTCAGCTTCCAGAGATTAAATAATCCATTCTTCCTTATTTCACTGAAGGCTTGGTACTTATTGAACTCCTTTCTTTGCTTCTACACCTTTGAATGTGCCGACACTACTTTTTCTTGGGTGAAGCTGTTCTCTTGCACTGTCCCAGCCACAGTTGCCCCTACCTCTCTCCAGCTCCTTGATACATTGTGCTGAGGGGCCGAGCAAAGTGGCCACTTAATGGCATTTGTTTTGGTGACTTTTATTATTTTCTTACCTGCCTTTAGCCTTTGGATATAGACCACTGATTCCTTTCATATTCAGCCTGTTGAGTCAATGTTTTGGTGACTTGCTACTGTCTCATTATGGGAAATCCAGTAGATTGAATACAGTTTAGCCTGTGCTGGAGCTTGAGACAGTGCCTGTTAGATCACAAGCATCTTGTGTTGCCACAAGCAAATCACTTACCATGAAGAAAATAACACACCTACATGCTTAGGTGTCTAAATCCCAACGTGAAATCCACCAGCTTGGATTCTCATCTCACCCTCACTGAAACTCTTCTGGCAAGGAGCAGGTCTGAAGATACCTTCAAGGGTCTGTGCTGAAATGTTAAGCTGCAAATGTTGTTCTAACACTTTCCCTGAGACTAGTTTTCTGCAGGTTCTGGAGTACGTTGAGCCTGGAATAGAATAGGTTGAACTTCCATATTAAACACTTTGTAACGTGAAGTGGAACAGTTTGGAGAAAACGCCATCTGTACAGCCTAGCCTGAGAAGTGATGGAGAAGTATCTGCCTGCAGCCCCTGTTTCTGTAAACTTGTTAATCAGAGTTTCCTGACTGCATGAATTTCCCAGGATGACCTCATTAGGCAGGTGCTTCCACCATCCCTTTTAAGGTGGCTACATGCCCCATATGTGAGCAAATATTGCTTATTTGGGAGCTAATGACCCCTAATTCATATGCAAGAAAGAGCTACTACAAACTATTTGCAGATAGAAATAATTTTCCCTGCTGTAATAAACTTCATGTGTTTGTGTCACAAATAGTGCAGTACCAGGGAGAGTGCCTCGAATGCAAGCTTTTAGTACAGGTATCTTTTGTTTGATAATGGATAGGGAGGATGTTATTCTCAAAGAGAAAAAAAAACATTATTTGTTTGGTTTAGTCAGCAATTTACTGAGTTAATTTACTTCCCATATATGAACATGTTTACACTCCTGGGCAATTGCTACATTATTATAGGATGGAAAAAAGGATTTGGATGAATGGTGCTTTATATGTGCAGAACATACAAGAATCTTGAGCTTTACTGTGCTGCATTTTTTTAATTGCTCTCCCCTCTGAATGGTTTCTTTTTCCCACAGACAAGCTAGTTGCTAGATGCTGAAGTGGCACAAGGGCAAGTCTGTCCAGTGGTGGGGCTCTGGTACATGATGTTCTTTAGATTTAACAGGGTGGTATCTCCTAGGGCTTTGGGTCAGTGAGAAGATAAACAGCTGACAGACTGATAGTGGCATGAATTCCCAGTCAGATAGCTTGGACCATCTTCCCCAGCTGTGGGAGGTCTTTTTTCCTCCCACAACAGTGTCCTAGGCAGAATGGCACAATGAGAAACACACAGAAAATTGGGATCATTCCTAGGTGTAAGCTGGGAAAACCTGTTGGCTTCAATGGGGTTATAGCAGAGCATGGTATTTATCTCAAAAACAGAAAAACAAATAAGGAATAGTATCTTTGGTAATACTGTAATATCGTAGATGGAGAGGGGAAAAGTCAATATATGTCTCTTAAGTAGAAATCATCATTAACTGTGGCTCTTCTTGGAATAAGCCTAGGGAAGATGGGTAGGAGGAAAAACTGTAACCCTGGAGGGCAGACTGTGTTGAGGCTGTCACCTGATGGCCAACTGAAGACCAGCTACTGTAGCTACTTCAGCCCTTTCCAGGAACAAAATCTGAACCTCACATTATCATGGTAAATTCCTGAGCACCTCCAACTCCTCTAAAGCTGAAGGGCTTCGTGTGGCATATGAAGAGCAAAGGGTGTCTTCTTTTTTGTGCTGCATTAGGGTAGCTTTTTTTTCATAACCAGACTTAAATGCCTTGTTTTCTTAGTAATTCAGCTTCAAAGTTAATGGGTACCAAGAGATTAAAATGCAACTGTTTGCTATGAAGAATAAAAATTAAAAGAAAAAAAAGAAGTAGATGGAGCTAATTGATCTACAACCTCCTTGCTTAAAGTTTAGGAACCCCTTGGAGAATGAGATAAGGGTGTCTGAGTAGTACTGCCTTGAGAAAATAACAAAATGCACACAGTGAGTAGTCACAGAAATTACAAATATTTGGAGGATGGATGTAGAAAGAAAAACATTGTCCTTGCCTCACTGCATTGACTTCCCTGGCAACACAGGAAAAGTTTCCAACACCTTAGATGGCTTTCTATTCTGCATTGGAACAAGATTAATAGTCTCTCAAAATCACCAGGGACAGGACTGCTGACCCAATGGTGCCTACCACCCACCAGCAAGGCACTGATTCTCTCTAGGGTTTTGACCTGAGTGCTTTAACCATCCAGTTTCATGTGTAACATGGGAGTGAAGCCCGCTTAAACTTCCCAGACAGCATCTTTGTAAACCAGGACATCCTTCTCTGGACTCTCTCAGGGGTAGGAAACCTGTCAAACTTTTTAAGACAGCATTTCTAACTTCTGAAACACTCATGCTCAATTTCCATGCAGCTTTGGGCAGTCTATTGGGTGTTTAATCAATTTTCATTTCCATTTGGGCTTTGAAAGGGTGTTTTGCAATGTGTGCTGTAAGGAAGCAATAGCACCGTTGGGCTAAAATAGTGAAATAGGATTTAACAGTAGATTTATTATAGTAAGATGAATCTTACACATCTCCTGAGTCACTTCAAGAGACATTAATTAAAAGGAAAAGTGCAAAGGTTGTTGGTGACATTTAATCTGTCACTTTGGTTTTAATGAAGACAGATAGCTAAGGACAGGAAAGAAGACCTGCTACAGGTGACGGTCTTCAGCCAGGCAAACTCCCTGCTTCCACACTGTACCCAGAGCTGTCTCAGCTGGAACTCATTTGAACGTTTTACGCATGCTCTTGGGCTCTAAATGAGCTGCCACTTCTCCATTAAAACAAAAATGCTCAAAAAAAAACAATATGAAAAGGATTGTTGGGTTCTCTTTAAATTAACAAAACTGCATGTCCAAAGTATCTGAAAGAGGGCAGTGGAAAATTAGTGAAATTTTTTACCTGCATGATTCATCTCATGAATCTCATTTACCTGGATGATTCATCTCATGAAAGCCCCAGCGTGAAGCATTGTTAGATCTGCCTGGTGTGAATGCAGTCGGTCAGGTTATAACATGGATAAGTAAGTCAATTTTGCACTCCCAAGCAGTTTAATCTCTGTCATGACCATTATACAACAAAAAGCATTTTGCCAAGAAGCAGCCTTATCTTCTGGCTCAGGTAATTAATTATTGGTCGAGGAGGGGCAGCCTGTCAGCTCCCAAGCAGCACAGCACCTTCTTTTTCCTGAGCTACTTTCCTCTGAAACTGGCTCCATTTCAGAAAATGAGATGAAGGCACCCAAGGAGGCTGCTGCTCCTTGAAAAACTGCCTCCCTCCCTCTCCTTGCTTGTCCACCCTTCTGGTCTGAAACAGTTTCCCCACCGTGGAAGTGAGAAAGTTCCTTCATCACATTGACAGAGAAGGAGCTGAAGGCAAACAGCTCTTTTTGGACACCTCCTGTTGATGCAGCCTCCACAGGTGCTTCTGAGGAATCACCTCAGTCCCGTGAATTCTAAAAATCGTTTTGGTTTGGTTTGGTTTCTTTGTTGCCAAAGATACCACTGACAACTCTGGGCATTCATTTAGTGGTAATTCAATCACTCAACTTTCCTGACCATTTTTTGTTTGCTTGCTGTCAGCAGCTCCATTGCTATTAAGCAGTAAATGTGATAAGCAGTGCAGATAAGACATCAGTCTTGTTCGTATCAAGACTAAACACTGTGAAAAAAAACCCAGTTATCACACAAATCTGCTTAAATAATTCTGCAGGTCCCGTCACTGAAATTACTCATGTTCTTCACTGCAGTGGCTTTGTTCAGCTTTGTGCTATAGCTCAGCCAGTGGCATCAAAAAAAAAGAAAAAAATTTAGAAATCTTTCAATTTTACAACTGATGTAACATACACCAGACCTCCCTTTACATCCTTAGCGTCAACCTACTTTGTTATTAGACACACTGCTAATGTGACCCATGATGGAATTAATGGGGTAACCACATTCCCTCCCTGCCCTCCAAACCACCTTCCTCTGGATTCAGCACCTGCACCATGATCTGCACATTCTTACTCTCCCTTTTTAAAAAATCCACAACTGACAGAGTTCATGGGTGACACTGACCATATTGCTGCCCTAGCCTCCTCTTTCCATCAGCCTCTCCCACCTTCCTCATGTGCTGTTGTCATAGGGAAGAATAGGTTAGCATCCATGTGAATAATTTACAAACAGCCCACTGGTTGTTCAAAAGCCACCTGAATCCCAGAAGGCAACTGTGGCTTAGGTGGATATTTGAGGCTTGTGTACAGCTGCTTGAGACCCACCTGTGGCCATCTGTTTTTCTCTCAAGCTTAATTGCTATGCAAAGAGCAAAAGCACTTTGGCAAACTTCACAGTTTTCTGTAATCCATGTTGCAAGCTGCTGGAACGGTAGCTCGGTTGTTTTTTCATGAAAAAGATGCCACACATACCAGCAACACGATACTAATGGCAACATGAGCAAACCATTTACCTGATTCCTGTCTGTGGGGTGATTAAGTGGAAGCCAAAAATAGCACAGCCCTTCCTGACCCCTGAAATTTGTTTCAAAAGCTCCGCAGTAACTTCAGCTCCCACTAAGAAGCTGGGAATATTTTTAATAATATAGAGTCTTTAAAAAGAACTAGTCAAATTCACTAAGCCCACTGACCTCTTGTTTAGTGAATTCTGTGCGCTGCGTGCTCATTACATACAGGAGTTTGGCGTTTCCGATGTTACTTAATTTACTGTTTCTCACGGCAAACAGACTGGGGCAAGAAAAGCTTCGGGGCCAGTTCTCAATGCAGTCTTTATAATGTGGCCTTCCCCACAGAGTGCTGTGCAGAGTTAGTTCTGCATCAAATGCTGTGACAGACTGAATGGTGCCATAGGCATCAGTCTCATGAGTGATTTTCTGCATCCTTTTTTCCATGAAATGAAAAATACCAACCTCTCTGCTAACTCAGGGAGTCCCACAGCCACTCTCTAGCAGGTCCCCAGGACATTGGTTACCCCAGACTCACAGCACATCGGGCTGCCATCAGACTAGCCCTTCTGTGAAGTCCTGCTCTATTTCAGAATATCTACACTAGCACTGAAGGTCAGATTATTGTTGATCCTGCCCATTTAGTGTGCATTTGTCTTGGGATGACTTCATGATGTGTATCCCCTATTGCCACTCTATGCCCAGAAGATGAATCCTGTGCCTTTCTGTGCCTTTAAAACTGGTGTGAGAGAGAAAAAAAGCCAGACAAACTTTTCCAAAGCAGTTCTGTGCTCCAAGGACACTGCTATCCTCTCAGCGTTTCTGTTGCGGGGACAAGAGCAGAGAAAATCATCCTCCAGTTTTTTCCCAGCTCTTGGCTCCTTTTCTCAGAAGAGAGAGACAGAGAGTTAAACTTTTTTTTCTGTGACTTTGGTTCTTTTTTCTTCTTCTTCTTCTCTTCTGGACTGTTCAACAATACCAGAACACACTGGGAGAACTTTCCACCGAGGCCCGGAGGTGGGCCCACCCTGACCCACGGAAGAGGAGAGAGACCACACCCACAGAAGGACCCTAAAATCTTCCCAGGTTTCTCTCCAGAGCGAGAGATTTTATTATTTAGCATTATTATCCTTTTTCTCTGTGTTTGTTAAATAAATAGGTTTTTTCTTCCTTCACTTTCCTCCAAGGAAAGTTCTTTTCTTTCCTGAACCTGGTTGGGGGAGGGGCGACTGTAATCTGCCTTCTATCAGAGGGTATTTTCCTCCAAATTTTCCTTAAACTGGCACAGCATTGCTCCACACTGCCCAACCAGGGTCTTTCTGCAGGAGCTAAACTGAAAGCTGTGCTTCAGCCAAGAATGGGCTTTGAGTCCCTGGGAACACACTGCAGGAAAAGCTCCAGAAAGACAAATGTTGGATCCTCGGCACCATTTTGCTCCTAATGCAGATGCAGCCATCCTTCACCGTGTGGGCTCTGGTCCACTTTGCAGCCAAAGTGCTGCAATATGTGCACAGCACGATTAACAATACATCAATTCTGCCTACCTGGATGCATGTCGACAGAGGAAGTTCCTGTGAAATTAGTGAGGGGGACTGGGAACTTACTGTACACTAACTCCTCCTGTAGACCACTCCTAGTGCTAATTCACTCTTCCCTGGAAAAGGCACATTCCCTTCAACAAAAATTTAAATGCTTATAGCATTTTTTATAAGCACATTTAATGTGCTTATAGCACATTAAGATTCCCATGCTCATAAGCCTCCAGACAACAGGAATGTTGGATGATTAAACACTAATCTGAATGAACTTTCAGAGTGATTTTGTTAAACTGTTTTTAAATTCTGTGTATTGACATTCGGAATTAAAGGGGATGTACTTTTTTTTCAAAATAAACTACTGATAACTGTTGAAATCTTAGTTCCGAATCAGACAGCCAATACAAGAGCTTACCTTGGTTTAGTGATCCATTTCAAGAATCTGGAACTAGTGAATTTGGCTTAATTTTTTTCTGAGAAGAACAGTGCAGATAAACCCCACAGAAATCATTCTGATATTATTTGTCTCTCACTGTCCTTGATTTTCAGCCAAATGGATTAGGAGAACCCTTCAGACCACAAAGCATGTATTGAAGCAAATATAATACTTTGAGGTGGGATGTTAAATTCACACAATGAAATGTATTTAAGAGGCAATTTTTCTCAAAGCAGGGGAGGATCAAGCTTAACACTGTTGGATTCATTTTCCATTTGTTTGGCTGCCTGACCATGTCTTTATTCAGTAAGTATGGTTTCACCTCAGAGCCTTGGGTGCTTATGTTTGGTTTGAGAGAAAAATATAATTTCCAAATTGCTTGCAGTTTATACTCTGTATTTCTTCCCATTTATAGAATGTTTTCTGCCTTGGTGTTTTGAGTGGGCAAACCCCCACACTAGCAAAATATCTTTTCATCCTGAGCATGGCTGCTGGGATTTGTTATACCAACATAGAGGAGGACATATGTTGATTTTTACCTCCAAACCCTTTGTAGACAAGCAATTTCTGAGCACGAGGTGTGGCCTGCAGTCAGTGCCATCCACCTGGGTGCAGCAGCTTGGTCAGATCTACACAGGGACAGTTTTCAGCCTGAGTTTGCATCTGACCTGGAAAAAGTTGAAATCTGACTCCACGTGTTGTTGTCATAAGGCTCCTGTTCCGGTAAGTGTCAATGTGCACACCTGGGTCTCGCTGGCAAATCGAAGAGCCAAGCAGCTCCATGTCTCTTGCTTGGCAGAGTTACTCTCCCCTCCACCGACCCCATGACTCTGGCAATAAACAGACCCAGAAGAACATAAACACCTTTGTACATAACAAGCTTAGTGACGTTTCTGTTTCAGGGTAGATTTGCATATACTACCTTAAAATTTAGTTTAGCTATAATTGGAAGGTGACTCGTTTGCTGTTTGTTACGACTGTGCTCTTGCAACTTGATGCAAGAGATTACAGAGATACAGATTCATTGCTGTGACTCTCAGGAAAGCTACGAAAACATAACCTGATGTCTAACAGAAGGGAAATACCAGAGCTGTAACTCACAGCAATTTTATTTCCACAGAAAAAGGATACGGAGTGTTTATAAGCCATCACCACAGTAGCTCTATTACATCTTTGGTGACTTTCTTGATTTTCTTTTTTTTTTTATTTATTTAACTCTTGTGATTTTCTAAGCTGGGTAATTTCCCCTGAAATAATTTGAAAAATCAGCATTAATATAAAAATATACATTTATTATAAAAATAAAAATATTAATATTAAATAGAATATAAAAATCCTGCTTACAACAGGTTATACAATTTATATAAATAGTTTGCAGAGAACTCTAAATTCTCCTTCTGATAATTTCTTATTAGGAAGAACTTAAGTACACAGAAAATACTATATTTATGTAATATATACACATGGCCATATTTATGTAATGTATACACATGGCCGCTGTTGTAATAGGTCATGAATATTTTGCACATGCACATGACCACTTTACTCACAAATAACTTGAGGGGAAAACTACTGCATCTTCTGGACTGCTGTCATTGATACAATTATATTATCCTTTCCTACTGCATTGTTATCTGCAGTATAATTTCTTAGCTCTGAGAACCTTGTCCCGATCAGCTGCCCCAAATGGAATCAGTTGCAGTCATGTAAATAGAAGTTCAGCTTAATTATTTTCCTGTTTGAAAAATCACTTTTACCTGAAGCAAGGGATGCTTCATTTCCCTTTCTTGTTTTCCCACCATCCCCTTCCCTCCCTTCAGCTACAAAAATAATTACCTCCATGACAGGTACCAAAATTTTGCTATTTGCCTCTCTCTCCCTTCAAAAACACACTCAGCAGTACTTTGTGACAATCGATCAAAAGTATTACAATAATAGTGTTCAACACAGTCTTCACAGACACATTCACTTACCCATCTCTGGGATTTCAGTCTGCTATGAGAGCTGAAGAGTGGGAGTCAGGCTTCCAGGAGCTTGCTTTTGTTCCTGCCACCATATCCAAGGAGCAAGTTTCTATAACCATCTCCACAGTCTACACATACCCCAGGTGCCCAAAGTTCATAGTCACTATCACCTCTCTTTCCCTTTTTGTGACACCTTTTTTTAGGTAGACTCCTCTTTTTAACACATAGAGTTCACCTCCTGCCTGATGCCACTGTTTTTAGGCACACCCTCTGCAAAAGCTTCCAGTTTTCCACTTGGTCCCTTCCAGACAGATGGAGACAACGTTTTGTACCAGTTTGTGGCTAAAACATCTTGGCTGACTGGGAGACCAGGGGGAAACTATAAAATTACAGCTTTAGAACAGGTTCTTACTGCCTCTGGCCATGTCCTGTTTCTTTGGTCATCGATGAACTAACTTACTGTGGTGGTTCAGCTTCTCCATCTGTAAAACACATGTACTAATACATGCATAAACTCTTATCTCTAGTATTGCTTATCCCAAAAGAGCCCTGAGAAGCTGAATGCATTTGAAGAGTGCTTATTGACACTCAGCTGAAGCATCTTATTGGCCTGTAAAATCCTTTCTGGATTAGATGACACAAATCCTAAACCAATTTCATCATGGCAGTGTAACAACTGAGATGCTAAAATAATCCAAAAAAATCAACAACAACAACAACACAATGCTAGGAGTTATTCTGTTGTGAGTCTAAAGGAAAAGGTATCCTTTCCCCCTTCACTGCTCTGGGATAATATTCCAGCTTTTCTCAGACTTCAGATTTTAAAAAAACCCTAAAGTATTCCACTTAAATATGCTTTTTTTTGCTTTATGAAAATAGGGCTTGGTGAGCAGTGCAAGCAAATAGCTTTATGTTTATTACTTTTTAAAAACATTTTAACATATTTAAGAAATTTTAAACTAACTGAGGTGTGCCATGTCTTCCATGTTTGCCATGTCACTGCCACTGAAGCTGCCACCAGTGGAACAGAAGCAATAGCAACACTAGTGGGATGGATTGGAAAGAAATGGGTAAACACACCTGCAAAGCATTTAATCATACTCCTCTGAAATTGTTGGGACTTCGGCTGTGATTTCATTTGAAGCAGGACCAGGTCCAAGTAGAAAATGAAATTTTTTAAATTGGAAGACTGATGAGGCTGCACCCACGCTCCTGTATAAAGAGAGCTCATCACAGAAAGCCATATAAATGTATTTTTAATTGCAGTAGGAAGGCTTGACTGGAAATCAAACTCAATTGTATTTACTCCAAGCAAGCCCAGGAGGAAGAGTAAGAAGGAATGGTTGCTATCCTACTCTTCTATAGGCATGGGCATGAAACAAAGCTGCCAATTTACCTTTTGTGGCCCACTTCTGCTGTGAGGGTCTTCAGCAGGATTGGAATGGTGCCTGTAGCCTCCCTGCTGCAGCTGTGGGTGCTCTGTGAGTCGGGAATCACACACATGACATGGCCTTCAAGGAACAGGAGCACAAAGCAGCACCAAAGGAACAGCACTGAGAGGAGAAGGCTGGAGCCAGAAACCCAGTTTTCAACATCAGTTTTGCCAAGATGGTACCAGTTAACTGCTCCATGCAACCTTTTCCCCATTTGTTTAGAAAACTGGAATTGTATTCTTTGTAATATGTAATATGTAAGTGGCACAGACCCCATAAATAACATTCTGCTGTTGATCTTCACTATCATCAGACTTTTTGCATATAGTAAACTGCAACTGAACTGGGGGGTGTGGGAAACTGAATACTGTTTAATATTTTGGAATTCTTAAAAGTGGAATTACACCTGTCCAGTCATGCTCACTCTTCACTTCACAATTAATCTCCAGGGCAAACTGAAAGGTAACCTCTGAAGATAATAGTACCACATCAGTTTGTGAATAGAAGTGAGATCCTAATCTCCACAGCCTTGTGAAATTACTTATTAGGAATTGGGGAGGGGCGGGGGGAAGAAACAAATACATGCCTCTGTGTATTTTAACACAGATTCTTTTGAGGAAATACAAGATGTATGCAGGTGGGATAAATCCATGCTAAATGAATAAACAGAACTGGCACAGAAAAGTAACTGCACGAAAATCTCATGCCAGTGGAAATATGTTCCAGGCTATCTGTGCTGTCAAGCAGCAAAAAATGAAAATAAAAAGATCTTGCTGTATGAGAAAGACAAGTCTTTTCAAATAGTTCTTTAATACTGATACAAACAAGGTCAGATATTGTGATGCCCGTCTCACTTCCAGACTTCAGTGGGAGAGCAGAGGGGAATGATTAATGGAGAGCATGCAAGAAGCAGTGCCGAGATGGAGCTGAGAAGGACGTGAGCAAGGTCCTGTTTGTTTGTCTTTTCATAGTGCAAGACAAACAGAATATGAAATGAAATTAGAAGGCAATGCACTTAAATTGCCAATTACTTCCTCACTGCTATCTTGAAAACCAAATAGTTCAAGAGCAATGAATTGCTCCCTTGAAACTTGATAGATTTTGTAGTGGATGTAAGCAATAATTAGTAAAAACCATGAAATGCATATACATGTACAGAGAGAATCTCCCTAATAGCTACAGATAATATAGGCAGCACTATGTCCTGCTTTCTCTGAGACAGAGTTGGCTCCTTGCAGAGACAAGGGGCTGCCTGTGACTGACAGTTTTTATCAAGTTTGACCTAACAAATTCTTGCAGTCGATCCGCTAACTGAGGGAAGAAACTAATTAACACACACATAATCTTTGCTTCAGTATAAAGAGGCAAAAATCATGACAGACGCCAGAACTAGCCAGAATTTTCCCCAAGGGGAAGGGAAGGAAATATTTTTTTAAATACACCAAATATTAAAATTAATGAATGCCAGAATCCACATTAAATACAATAAAATGTGTTAAGACTGACAAAAATCTGGAGTCAGGTACTAGCAATAGAGGCATTTTGAAAAAGCTGGCAGGAGGTAAGAGACACCTCAGGAAACGCATTTCTATCCTTACAAATAGGTTGTAACTTGGTACCGATGGGGGGGTGGCAGGGGGAGAGACAGGAGGCGGGGTAGAGCATCCTCGTTACTAAACCCATAAAAGTTATGAGTGTGGCGTGCTTTTTCTTTGCCTGGTGGAGCGGCATCCTCGGATGCCCGTGGAGCGGCGGTGTACGTGCGGTGTAGGCGCGGGCAGAGCCTGAGCACTCATACCGGCGTCCAAAGGCTCAACATTCCCCCAAGCGCCCGCTCGCAGACCGGAGACATCAGGCAGGGTAGCGATGTCTCTGCCCGGCCGTCTGTGACCGTCGCTCCCCACTTTGCGCCCCAGGGCTCCCGGCAGC
>VZRO01004060.1:1161216-1283572 GCA_013397915.1 Daphoenositta chrysoptera | reverse complement strand
GCCGTGCGCGGGGCCGGGGCGCTGCCAGAGCCGGGGCGGAGCGCTGCCGCCTGCCCCGGCCCTGCGGAGCGGAGCGGAGCGGCACCGCAGCCGCGGGAGAAGGTAACGGGGCTGGGCGGGGGCGCCGGGAGATGCGGGCTGCCCTGCCCGGACTGCCCCGGAGCGCTTCTTTGTTCCCTTGCCTGCTTGGGGCTTTTTGGGTGGCGATTCGCTTTCGTGACAGAAGCGGGGTGTGCGGAGCTGTCAGTGGAATGACGGTGGTGTGCCCGTGCATGGAGCTGCACGGGAGCCCCACATCCTGTGGTTTTTGCTTAGGCAGAGCTCCCGCTGATTTCCCGGGTCTTTCTCAAGGTTTACACAAAATTAAGTCTTCAGTCAGGCTGCAACATCTCCTAAATAATATCTTTAGCAAACGTGTATATGAATTTCAGTTTGGATCCTAGTCAAAATCTGCTCTGAATAGCCATAGCAGTCATAGTTAATGTTTGCTAAATGCATTACTATCAATTTGAGTGCATATTATCAGTATGATCAGACCGTAAATTCTGAAGGAATATGAAGGGGCTGTCTTGATTCAGAGCTACACCGTATGGTTTGAATGCTCCAGCTTTGCCACTGACCCTGAAAACAGTGGTTAAGGTTTGTCCCAAAGAAGAAGGTACTTGACCGTAAGACCCTTGACGAGCCTCATCGCTTCTAGTGGAGTCTTTCTGAAGAGGCAAGCTCTGCTTTCTTTGAAGCGCTCGTGCAAGAACTTCTTACTGCATCTTCCTCCTCAGGGTAAAATTGGATAGGTCCATAAAAAGTGGCAAACCTCCACCTGAGGGCATTTTTTTTAGTTCAGCATGAAGCACCAAAGTTACTTGAGAAGAAAAGCTGTCTTTTGAGTCTGCTTATCCCAACCCTGGCTGTTTCCACGGTTCTGAAATGACTCGAGGGTGACCTTCAGAGAAAGAAGTCAGCTTTGCTCAGAGGATTTAAAACCTTTTATTTTCCCTTCTTAAGGCTTCTCTAAAACAAACAAGCAGAGCATTTGGAAGGAAACCTGTGATTGAATATTCAGCAATTCATTTCCCTCGGGTAAAAGCTGATAGATGTTTTCACTTGTTTTGGAAACGTTTTTAGCCAAGCAAGAAAGATCTGATTTGACACTGCTGAAGTAAAGCATGAGGTAAGGCAGAGGAGGGTAGTATTTTTTTTGGTACATCACTTCTGATGTGGGGAAACAGGTTAGAAACTGGGTGGACTGTTGCAGGGCTTTTTCCATTACACTTTTGTTTTGGTGGGTTAATCAGTGTATCAGTTTCTGTGAAAACTCAAGACTCCTGCCTTTTAAAAAACATTAGCAATATCACCGGATATTTTCAGGCAGTACATATCTGAGACACTATGGCACTCGCCAGGAGATTAACAGCACTTGGCCTTGTGCCTCTGGGCTTGTGCCTAATAATACATCGCAGGAGCACTGCACTAACTGTCAATAAATGTTTGCCATCACTTCGGGCTTAAGTACGGAATGGCTTTAAAGCACCACAGAAAGAAGAGTTTCAACTCACTTCTTAAATGTGACACTGCCCATTGTATGACTAACTCTCATGGTGCCTGGATCAATTGTCAAGGTCCCCATTAATATACCCAGCTTTGTTTATGTGGCTTTGGTTTTGAAGACCTAAAACGTGTGAGTTTATTTCTTTAATTTCCCCTTAATAGCTCCGTGTTGATAAAACAGATAAGAGAGGAGTTCCATTAGAATTGCATTTCTTTGCTGAACTTAGGCAGGACTGTGATGGTCTTTTAATACTTCCCATATTTCCCTTCCTTTTGTCATTGTGTTTGATTCTGGGAAAAATCCTTTTAAATGCCTGACTATGGTTTCAGGGCACTGTAAGAAATTGCCCCCAGGTAGTCAGATGGTGCCTTGCACTGACCCCAGCACTGTCTGCAGTCAGACAGGATCAGTAATCAAGCCAGTGTTGGATGGATTCTTAGACACTGTGGAAACCCTTGGACTTCCCTAGCACAAGACCAGTCTAACTGGAGAAGCTTGAGCCAGAAAAGCTGGTGGGAACTGACAATACTGTAGCTGTACCTGTGCTTATATTGTGCACTGGTACTCTTGGTACTGGGTAAGTACCCGGGTGGGGAATTATTCCAGAGTATTGTCTTCTAAATGCTCCGCATAGCTTTTAGCTTGTGAACTTGCATGCACACAGCTATTTGATTGCTTGTTTTGAGCAATCGGGGGAAAGACTGAGATGGATTTGATCCCTGTGTCCTCCGATTGTTTGCAAGGAAGAAAAGGAGGCAACATTTTAAGACTGAATGAATGATAAGAAGAAATGTTCGATTTAAATGGTATTAAGAGAGGAAACAGAAAACTGGAGATAGTGGAAACTCCTAATTTTTAAAGGTTTAAGTGATTGAGGAGCCTTTCTCTTATTTTAAAAATGACGTGGGCAGTCAAGGACCGGAGTGTTAAATTTGTGATGCAGATGGGTTTCAGTAAAGGGTTCAAAAACTTTCAGATGCATGTAAGCAATAAGGATTGAGATTATTGCTTTTCAAACGTTTTGCAGTTCTACTATAAAAATGAAGAAACCTTATCAGCTCTGGTGCAGTACCTGTTTAAATACTCAGTGTGCCTTGAATCGCATGGAGTAACTTATTTGCTCAATTAAGACATTAGTTTTGAGTTGCCCGACTTGCGTGTTTCCCTACTTAGATGAATGTCTTCATCAGGTTATAAGAGGTGTCATAATCAGTCAAGGAACTTTAATGCTTTGTTTGCATCAGGCATTTTTAAGAACCAATCAATTAAACCTGACGACTTCAAGTTGCTTGGTACTGTTCCCTGGTGTATGCTGCCTCTGCACCACAGACACATTCCATTTCAAGAGGCAGTTTAGCCCCGTGGAAAGTCAGACTCTGTTGCTTCTGTTCCTCTTGTGTAGTGTTTTGCCTGTGGGAGACGTTTTCCTTGCTCCTCACTTTGTTGTGTTCTTCACTGGACTAAGATACAAATGCAAATTAAGATTCTGCACTGTGGTTAAACGGTGAGCTGAGTGAAAAAAATAATGTTTGTGAAGGTTCTGGTGCTGGTCATATTGCCTGATGTAAGACAAGTGGCTTTTCCCTGACTTCCCAGTGGAGAGGGTGGACAATCTCTATGTTATGTAAGATGAAAGAGGGGCTAGAGTCACTCTGCTTTCTTAATATTGTCTTTCTGCCCTTGATAACTCAGAAATCATCTCTGGTGGTTTACTGAAAACTGATGGGCTTTAGGATGAGTGCTTTGCATCTTCAAACTTCCAGTGATTTCACTAACCTTATGCGCATGAAGAGCAATTTCTGGAGCATTTTTCTTCTTATTAAATATTTAAAATCTCTTGGTTTTTTCACCCTGGAATTAAGGTAAGAAGTATGCAGTCTCCCAGCTCCTTAACATGAACTAGCCTCTCTGATAATTGTTCAGGTTCTACCAACAAATTTGTCATTTCACAACCATTTGGTGATAAAATCGAAATCTTTAAAGCAAGTCAGAGGTTTGTGGTATTTTTTCCAAGTGACAGAAAACTAAAGGAGGAATTTCAATTACTGTAATTGAATTAAACCACTCTAGTGTATTCCTATTCCTGAGCAGAAGAGGTCCCAAATTATTTCTTTCTTCTTCTCTTTCAGGGTTCTAAATAACTACTCTAAAAATAAGGGTAATTAAGACTGTAAACTGTGATGCCAGCTATTGGTCAAAATAAATGTAAAACCACTATGTTTTGCAGGATATCTGCACAAATAATGGTTCTCCATGCCCTTGCTACTTGGTTAACCAGTGTCTTTCTGAGCTGTCAGTAGAATTTGTGAAGTTTGTTGAAAACAAGAGATCCAACTAAAGTGTGTTAAATTAGAGTTCTGCACAAGTTGCAGGAGGAAAATCAATGTTTGGCAAAGGGGAAAGAATATGAGCATTTAAAAGAAAAAATGTACTCAAGATTCTAGGAATATTAAAGCAACCAAGATGAAACAAAAATAAAGCATTAAAAATGTATCCTTTGAGTGTTGTTTCAAGAAGAATTACACATGTTGGTGTTTATGGAAATTATTCTCTTTTTTTCAGAGCTTTGTGTTTCTTGAAGATACAGGTAGTATTTAGACTGAGATGGTACCCACAAGAAGCACTTTGTAAATATTAATGGTGTGTGGGATTTTTGGCAATTGAGTTAGAGCCGCTTGTCTCAGACATCTGTAAATGCTTATATGAACACAATAAATAGACTGATACCAACTGGGCAGGGAGTAATGGGTATCATCCCTCTTTCTCTGTGTGCAGAGTAGTGCCAGGCTGCCCACTGCTCACCCTTGGTGAGTGGGAGCTCCACAGGAGCAGTTGGGGCCATGCTGGTGATACCCTTCTCTGCCTGAACTCCACTGCTCCTTAGGGGAAAACGGGTGCTGACACACAGCAGAATCATAGAATTATTTAGGTTGCAGAAGACCTTTAAGATGATGAAGTCTGACTGTTCACTCTACCGAGTCCACTACTATGCTGGCTTTGTTTGGTACACCTGGGATTTGAGCATGGTCCTGTGTGAACTTTGGAAAGGATTTATAAACATGTTTATTTGTTGTTCATTATCATTATTATATATCTCTTGCCATCTTGTAATGTTTGTTGGGGTTTCTTGTAATGTTTCTAGTCAGACACGTTCTTGGGATGGACTGACAATGAGGTTTAGATGTACTGTAAAGCAGTTGTGTGTTGGCTGTGAAGCAGGTTCCTCACATAATCATTTTATGCACATTTGCACCACTGAGTTACAAGACATCTGGGATTTTAAAATGTTTAAGGATAAACTGGCCAGATTAAGGCAAAAGGAGGAGAGGTAAACCAGATTTATGAAAAACCATCCTCCAGGGGTTTTGCACAGCTGGGAGAATAATTTTTTTGTGCCTAAACCTGTACCCCTGAAAACTAAACCTAACTTCTTCAAGTCTAGCACATTTCTGAGACATTGGGATTTTACCTATCCAGGGTGTGGAACAGAACTGAATCCTGAACTGGAAGCTTGCTTCCACTCACTTGTTAATTTCTCAAGTTAGAACTGGACCTACACTATTGCTTTTAAATGTTTGTCACATCAAACCAGCTTTGAATCAAGGAAAATACTGCTTGGATACCCACTGGTCTGAAAACGGGTGTCTCTCAGTGCAGATCTACTCCCTTATGGTGACTTCGAGGGTGTAAACATTTGCATCCTTTCAGAGTCTCTCCCATTTGCCTTCTCTTCCCCCTCGGTCCCTCCCGTGCTGTGGCAGGGCATGAGCTGTGAGCCCTGTTTTCTGTGCTGTGTACCACTCCTGGTTCAGGTGGCTTTGGCATTACTGGGCTGTTACTGCCTGAGCTGGAGGGAGTTCATTCACAGCTAAACTCTGCATTTTTTTACAGCCAAAGCAACACTGATCTGCATGAGCCATAATAGAAGAACACCACATTCAGAGTCAACAACAACGGGAATGTGCTGGTTTAACCACACAAGTGATGCAGGTTAATAAAGGAAACAATATGTGATTCCCATTAATGGGTCGAGGTCATGTTTGTTTGTACGAGTGGTGTGAAGCAGTGCCAGCCAGGAACCTGTCCCACTGTCTGAAGATGGTTGTCATAATGATGGACAGATTCTTGCACTCTATAGAAAAAAAAACTGCAGGGCTTTGTTTGGTTTTGGACTTCAGGGTTTTTTTGGTTTTTTTTTTTGGAGGGGGGTGTTAATATGTTTCTAAAGATAGGAACATCCTGCTTTGGAAATGAGATGGAAACTATTGCGAGGAAAAAGTGCATTGTCAACGGTGTAAATCATTGAATGTTCTAAATAATAGGATGAAGGATAGACCGAGCTTGAGGGAAGATAAGGGGTTTTTGAACTTCTCAGAGCGAAGTTTGAGAATCATAGGTACTCCATGCTGAACGGATTGTAATGGACGTCAGGAAAAACAGTTGTTTTCCTTCAGATTATCAGTGCAAATTTTTTCAGCTGGTAAAGCCAGGAAGCCAGAGCCTTTATGGAGACTCTGCAATCACAATATAAATTCCTTCAACAAAACTCTGAGTGAAACCCAAGCCTCTTTAGAGCTTTTCAAATATTGTCCCAAGGCTAAAGTCTGTATGGGTTAGAATTCTACTTTATTCTGACCTGTCAGGATGAAATTTTTACTTGGTTCTCACAGATTAATTCTCTTCCCTCACAAACTGCTTTTGATAATGTTCCAAAGTTAAAGGAAGAAATACTTGAAAAAGCAGATATTTCCCAGGACATGAAGCACATCTCATAAATTTTAGTTTCTAAATCTGACATCAGAAATGATTGCTTTTGGAGATCACTATAATGTGCTTGTAGTTAATGAAGGTTATGGTAGACCATTGAGACTGATTCTTGCAGTGAAATTGCAGTTATAGTTTGATGGCAGAGACCTGCTATGTGTCTCCATGGACAGTGTAGTACCACTTTGTTACCATTACTGGACCTTTTGCCATCTTTTCAGACTGCAAGACCTTGTTGTTCAGTTGAGCTGTTAAATTTGATTGCAATAATGCACGCTGATGTACAGTAATGCATGTTGATTGCAATAATGCATGTTGACATAGTTCTGAACTTACATCCGTGCTCAGAATAATGACCAGCCTTACCTGCCAGGCTCAAGCAATCAACAAAGCCACAAGAGGCTCGTCTGTGGTTTCTGTTGATGTGCATGAGTATGCTAACTTTGAATGGTATCATTTATATGATGGCTTTCACTATACAGAAGCACACAGTAAAATCGTGACCCTGTTTCATTTAATCAGACACAGTTTCTGTGGCGGTACTCAAATTAATATATTCAGTCTAAGTTCCCAGCTAAGTTTTGGGGTTTTTTTCGGCTTGCGTTCATTGCTTAAGGGAAAGTCATATAAATTCCTTAAGAAAGTCTCCTATATTCAGCCTACAAGAAGGCAAGAACAACTCTAGTTACACCAGTTCTGCTTCAGATAAAGTTGATTTGCCATAAATTCTGTACCTAGAATAATTTTATTGCTGTGTTCTTGTCTATTGTGTTTTTCAAGGTCATTTATTCAGACGTTGAGTGGTAGTTTTTAATGTTATTATATGACTGTAAAGTCATCAAAGGTGTTTCAGGAAGGACTTTTCTGAGTATGACTTTAAAGCCTCCAAAAACCTTTGCAAATATATATGGATTAAGGAAGCTGATCAGGGTTACATATGAAAGAGAGTGAAAAAAAGAGAAATTTTGAAAAATCTTTTCATGACAAGTTTAAGTAGTCTAGAAGCAGGTATAAGGCTCCATTTCATATCTACTGATTTAGAAACAAAAGGTTGAGTCCTGTGAGGCTTGGAAATGCACAGCATACACAACCTTTTCTTTATCCACCAGGAGCAGAAGCAGCATATTCTCCAGGCTTTTGAGAGTCCCAGCATTTGGTGATTGTAGATTGTGAATATCCTCTTTTGCGTGTATATTCTTCAATGTAAATGTCACTAAAATATTTCTCAGTTTAGTATTGCATTTAGTATTTCCCTAAAAGCCTGGTTTTGAGTTCAGCTTCTCCTGGTGGTTGTATGAGGCTTCACGCCATGAAGGCTTCCTGTGGCAGTGGAGGGACTGGAATTTGTTCTGCAGACTGCTGTTCAAGGCTCTTAATTGAGAGCAATTCCTGGCTGCATGGCAGGAAAATGTTCTTCTTGGCTGTGCTGTGGTAAATCAAAGGAGCCTGTCCAGACCTACCTTTGTGTAAATGAGAGCATGCCTCAGCCCTAGGTGTTTGTACTTTTATTTCTTTGTACTTGTACGGTGGTCTAAAGTTAAAACCCTCAGAGTTATGGATTAATAATATATTACCCTTGAACTAAGCAAGAGGAAAACTTCTGATTTTATTTCTTTTCTAACTTAAAAATAAAACAAATGTGAAAAGAGCTTACATTCAATATCTAATCCTGACAGACTTCACCCTTAGAATCATAGAATCGTGGAATATCTTGAGTTGGAAGGAATCCACAAGGATCATTGAGTCCATGGCAACAATTTGTTCTATGGCTTCTCAATTTCCACTGCAATCTGCTGGTGTTCTTGTGTAATTACTTTTCAATTAAAATGGGTGATTCTCACTTGGCTTTCTTCCTTCACTTTGAGTTCCAAGATGATGGTTCCTCAATTGGGCCAAGTGAGAGCAGCCTCGGGACTGCCCAGCTTGGTCTGTTTGTAGACGCCTATGATCAGGGATGCACCTTCCATGTGGAAGTCACTTTGGCAAGCTCTGCTTTTCTCCTGCAGGAAGGGAATCGGCATAAATACCTTCAAAACATGCACTAACTGGGACTTGGCGCAGCAAAACTGTGTTTTCCGTAGGTGAAAATTTTAACTGAGCAATTGCAATCAAAGATTGGCCACTTCTCTGCACTATCCCAGTGGCATTGGATAATAGAATAGTTTGAGTTGGAAGGGACCCTTCATGACTAATTCACACAGACAAACTACAGTACATTGGTACATGAGTACATTGGTGTCCTGAAGCTGATGGACTCAGAAAAAGTAAGGGGTTTCAAGAGTGTGTCTTTAGAGAACATTGAAAAGCCTTTTATTTATCAAATTTCATACATTCTAATGACTAGTTCACAGTTCTTGTGCTTTGTCATGTTAGTAAGTGCAGTGAATCATTTTTAATAACCATTGCGTTTCTCTGTAAGCTCTGATAGCATCTGTGGGGGACTGTGACAAATAATACCTGTTCAAATGCTGCACATGTGGGTATGCATGCTTTTTTGTTTCATATCAAACATGGCTCCTTGTTCAACAACCTACTATAATTCTAAATACTGGTTTTATTCTTTTTTTTAAGATTATCTAGAATTTATTTATTCCTCAGATGAAGGGATTCACCTTTAGCTTAAGTGACAGAAGACTGGTGTGTGATCCAAACCTCGTACTTTGATACTTTTTAATAAACTGGATTTACTGAGTTTCTTATAAAAAAGTGTTATAAGGGAGGCACATTGCTCTAAGCCTGTGTCAGCATGAAAAACCAAAGTCAGATGAGGATTTGTCATGTGTAGTGGCAGCCACCATTTTCTGAAACCACAGCAGTCAGCATTTCTCTGGGCTCTGCTTGTTTCCTTCTTGGTCGAGAAGATTTTTCAAGCACATTCAAACTATCAAAGAAGTTTAGTGACATGATTCCTTCCCCACATTTTTGCTTCCTTGGCATTCTTTATGCCACTCTTGGCATTCTCAAAAGTGGACCATTACTAAAAAGAAAAAATAATTGTACCACAGAAAGATCCTACTCTACAATTTTCACGTTATTCTATGCATCACTTCAGGGAAAAATCTTGAAGCAAGAGACACAGCTGAAGTTAAATTAAATAGCATAAGAAAGGTATAAAAGAAATCAGACCCTTTGTTTTCAGAATGTAAATGAAAATGTAGTGTTGGGGTTTAGGGGCAAACTGCTCCCAAAAACAGGATACATCATGAATGTGCAGTAGGAGGTTCTTTGAACCTTCCAATGAAGTGTTCTATTAACTACTGATTTTGTTATCCTATTTCCACCTATGAAAGCTACTAGACATGGTCCAACTTTGAGCCATCCATTTGTGGAATTTCATCTGGCCATTAAATGTATTCAGATAGTCATAACAATCCACTTTCATTTTAAAAAAGTTAGTGTAAAATTACCAGAGACTGGTGCTTTGACTTAAAATAGTGCTAGGTGGATGTAGAACAACGGTGTTCAGGCTGTTTATCTGTACAGTTTGCATTATTTTCTGTCCTCTGTTGTCACAAGCAAGAGTTTTTCTCCGTTCATTTTGTACATTCGCCTACCCTTTCACAGGGATAACAGGTGTCACCAAAAGTGGTGTCAGAGTCACCAGATGCATGTTCATAGGACTGTCTGGGAATAAAGATGTGGGTCCTTACCAGCTAGGATCAACAATGCCTGTCTTCAGGTTCCTGGATGAACTCCTCAGCCCTGTGTAGGGGCTGGATGAAAGGCAGAGGCAAGAGGGAGCATGGCATTGTGCCCTATGTTGGTGGTGGCATGGAGCTTGTGTCTCATACAGTGATAGTGAGGATGGAAGATAATGAATGAGTGTGATAAGGAAAAGAGTGTACCTCTGCCTTTTCCATAATTTCATCCGAGCCAGCTGGTAAGGGTTGGAGTGCCAGGAAACAACATGTGGGTTTCCAGGGATCCAGTAATGGATTTTAAAACCTTTTTATGTTGCTTATTTGCCCATGTTATGTTTTTGCTACACAGGTGGGTTCTCAACAGCACAGCAATATTGGTACAGTTATGGTTAGGGCTTCGTAATTATGTAAAGGCAGTCTCATTTTTCAGGTTTTATCTCCCACCCACATTCCATCCTTTTGTTTTTGTTATTTTCTTGAGTGGAGTGGCAGGCATGAGTGTAAGAGGCAAGGCCTTAGTAGCTCTGCAGAAGCAAAACATGTGGAAAGTGGTGCCAAAGTCCCTTTGGAGAGGAGGACAAGGCAGGCAGCCGGGGGGTTAGGAGTGCCTCCTTTGAGCTGGCATGCAGGAGTGGCTGGAGAGAAGGCTTAGGTGAGGCTGCAAGAGGGAGGTCTTGGCTGGAGCTTCATTTCAAAGCTTTTTGAGCCCGGGAAGGGCTGGGAAGCTAATGGCTGTGTGCGTGCGTGGCTGGAGAAGATCCAGACCAGGCTGTAAGAGCTCCATTATTGCACTGGGGAGTCCTGACTCCTGATGGGCACTGGTGTCACAGAACGCTTCAAGGAGTCTCTCTTTGTACAGAAGGTACTGCCCAGCCCCCATGACACGTCCTGAAGCTGTTCTTTTTAACATGTTACAGGGATAGATTCAGGCTGGGCCTAGCAGAGCTCTTCTGCCATTGCCTATCCACCCGCTCCCTTGATGCAGTGCAGGGGAATCAGAACAACACTGCGGCTTCCCTCCACCTCCTCAACCCCGTGTGCTCCTCACAAGAAACCAGAGACCAAAAGAGTGTCACATGCAGAGCAAGAATCTGTCACCTCCCCCCACCAATCCCTTCATGTCTGTGACTCAGCCTGCCACAGGCCCTCAAAGGGTCATGTGTCCCTGTCACATCACCTGGTGACACGTGTGTGGAAAAGAAGCATCTGGTCTTAGGCACTCTGAAGAGTGCCTAAGGCACCAAAAACATATTTCAGCGCCTTGGGGTGGAGTGAGAAGACATTAGCCTGCAACTAAGTAAAGTGCACACCATTTTGGGGAAGGCTGAGCCAGTGGACTCAAGTACCCAGAGCTGGTTTCCTCCAGAGAGGATGTGAGTGAAGGAGGGATAGGCAGCAGCATATGGCAGCTCAGCTCTGAAAAGGCGCTGTGGAAAATGGCACCTCCTTATTTAGCAGATCAGCTTCCTCTGTGGGTGCCCTGACTGGATTTTGTAGAAGACCTAATTCTTTCCTTGATAACTGAATGGATTTGGTCTGGAAATAGAGAATCTCATGGTGCCTCTAACTGAAGATTTTTTCTGAAGTGGAAAGACACTATCAACTTCAAGGCAAATAACATATGTTTGAGGAGAATTTTAGGAGCCAGCATATCAAGATTTTAGGCCAAACCCTGAGAAAACATTTGGAAACCATTTCAGATATAAGTAAATGCAAAAGATAGAAGGGGGGGGGGGGGGGAATGTCCATTTACTTTCATCTGCTCTTTAGCTGGACAAAATCAAAGGAAAATCTTTGCCTAATCATGGACACGTCTTGGAAACACCTCCAGGCTGATGCTTCAAATAACCTCCTTCCTCCTGCTCTGAATGTTCTGCAGGCTGGAATGGGAAGCACAGGTAGGATGAGACTGGGGCTTAGGAGAAAGAGAAATTGTGTTTGGTCTGGCAAGTTGCACATTTTATTGTCATTTGAAGCTACCTTAAGGTCGATCTCGTACTGTGTGAGTCACCTAGAAGAAGTCATGGAGCACTGCCAGGAGCTGGCAAGCAACTGATAGTAAGTCACTGACTTAACTAGAGTGATATAGTTGGAATTGACCCAGAAGGCCAGATATGACAAAAATAGCTCAGTGTAACTGACAGATTTTGTTTTCCTATGCACTTTTATAGCCACACAGAGTTATTTTTCGTGTTTCAAATCAGCATAAGAAGTATTAAATTACAAAGCAAAAATTAGAGCAGGAGGCACGCAGAATATTTCTTTGCATTTTGACTTCGCAGCATGTTCTTAGTCTAGTATATAATTTGCTGGCCTCAGCCTACAGGAGAAAAAAAGAAAACAAAGAGGTGTTGAAATTATCTATATCCATTTGCCTTAGGCAAAGCAGTCAGGTAGTGTAATTTCACTAAAAGTAGTTGAAAAAGTGGTGAAGGGAAGAAATGTTGAGGAAATGGAAAGGAGTATATATTTTTCTAGTGAAAGAATGCACTTCTGGTTTTAGGGTTGTGCACCCAAGTTCTACCTCTCGGCATTGAATGACAGCTGAAGTAAGACTGGTCAAGAGGTACACTCAAAATTTGTAGTTATCTCTTGTCAGGGTGAACCTTATGTCCTCTTGTACTAGTATTGACTTTCAGCTGACCAAATTTTGAAAGGTTTTACAGCTGCCAAGGATAATGAAATGAGATAAATCTGGGGAGGGAAAAGAAGTTGAGGGATCATAAAAAGTGCTGACAGTTAATTTAGTAAACTGAAGGCCTAAGGGGTTCACATGCTGCCTAGCAGTAGGAAAGAAACCTAATTAAAAGAAAGTAAGTTTGATACCAGTCCTTGTCCTAGAAGGTAAACAAGTATATGAGCAAGAGGGGCATATGGAAGGTTAAATATAACTATTGCAGATAGTCATTGAAACTTTCAAGGAGTGAAATATTCAGAATTAAACAGAAAGAAAGGAGAGATTTAAGATAGCCTTTATTGGAAAATAAAATAACTCATTGGAAAAGGTTTTAAGAAGAATAGATGTATGTCTGCAAAACAGAGTGACTCTGAAATAAATTATGAATGTACCAATTATACAGGTTTGCTTGTTCTGTTTGTGGAAGCACGTTCTGCATTTTATAATAGCCTCTGACCAGATTTATTTTCAGTGGATCAAATGTGATTCTTTTCATGCAGAAACTGAAAATATATAAAGGGATATCAATAATTTACACTGTTGCAACTTAGAATGTGTTTCTTAATATGCAATATCCTCTAGATTAAACAGCCAAATCTTCCTTTGGCTTCTGGTTTGTTTGTTTACTGTCATTCAGGTATGAAAAATCTACATTTGACCGTGTACAGATGCATTTGAAAAGGCATTTGAATAGCTGCACAGCTAATTAACTGATACAGTTATGTGGACATATTTTGCATGTACAAATAAGGAGGTGGTGAAAATGTAACCTTAAATATAATTTTTTTTTGTCACTGTTTTGATAATTTAAAGAGCTATTTGTCACTGCTTGTTGAAAGCATCAGGAAAGCTTCATTTGTTGCCCACATATTCCCTGTGTTGTAATAGTTGCTTACCAGCCCTGCTGTGCTGGCACACGCAGCAGTGAGCAAGGGTGGAGAGCAGATGACATCAGTGCACAGACCCAGACATGAAAAGGCAGGGCCAATCTCAGCTTCTGAACCAAGCACCAAAGAAGGTTTGCCAGATAGGAAGGTAATTAAAGAATTGTTTCAAAAATCAATTTCAAGGCCTGTGGGGATGAGATCCCAATAGCTTTGAAAGTAGGACTTAGGTAAATAAATTACAAGTTATTGTTTCCAAAATGCAGCTTCAGTAATCCGTATTCAGTCGACTTTTGACTTAACGGCTTAAATTTGATGGCTAAAAGTAATTGGGATGAAGGTTTGCAGTAGATAACAATTGCAGGACATTTCTTTAGAACATATGACAATAATAGCTGATTTATATAAGCTATTTCACATAACATAATTATGCAGGTGTCTGCAGGATTAAAAATGGACCTGGTAATGAGGAGCTGGAACTGATGCATGGTGGGTCAATACTGCAAGACATTTATTTGGGCTGAAAGAGTCCTTTATAAGAGCAAAAGTATGTTGCTCTAGCAAAGAATAGATTGGAGAGAGTAAAGAAACTACCCAAAAGGAAAAGAGATCTACCAGATTATGGGAAGTAGGAAGAGATACCACAAGTTTCAGTATTAGGAAAGCAGCAAAAACTGGGCTAATGGATAAAGGTGTTTTATTCATGCTTTAGAAAAAAGTGAATTTGATTTGAGGGGATCACTCATTAAAAAGTGGCATGGACATAAGAGCAGATATCTGTAATGGAGGTGCTCAGCAACAACTACAACACTTTTAGGAGAATTTGGAATTAATTTGTCTGTAACTCGTATAAAATTCCTCCCCACTCTCTCTTTGGGACGGCATGACTGGGTTTGTGGAGTCTTCACTGCTCCTGTCTTTCTGGGTTGGAAGTAAAGGTGTTAAGGAGTGTGAAGTGGGGTGGAAAGGAGGCAACATGCTGTAAACTCTCTCACCTTGTCCCCATCTTGTCCCTATAATTTGAGACTCGGTGCTCAGAAGGGCTCCTTTGTAGTGGTTTCTATATTCCTTCCTCTTCCTCCTGTCATTTGGTGGAACCACACAGAATCCAGTAGGTCTTGCTAAAGCTGAGGAAGCTTTGGTTCTCTGTGCACAAAATCACCACAGTCTGAAAATCTTAACAGGTTTACATGCAAAAAGATGTTCTGCATCTTTCTGCATCGAGAATTAAAACACCTTCTTAATTTAGGTGCATGTAGCCTGTCCATACTGCAGGACTTCAACTACAGTTTGTAGCTGTGTATTTATAACTCTTTGTGGCAGTCTGATAAACACACAATATCCAGGCATTCTGACACAGCTACCAGTGAATGCTCACATGATGCCTGTACATGCATTATGAAAAGTAGCTTGCTTTACTCTCACAGACTGGCGAATTAAGTGGTCCTGATTTTTCTCTCACTGTAACAAATTCCCAGTTGTGTCAAGTCAGTGGGAATGCAGACTATGCAAAAAACAGAGGTGGGAGGCCAAAAGCACGAGATTCTAGCATATGAAAAGGATATCTAGGTGATTAGGTTTAATTTATTTTTCATAGCTGGGCTTTGGTTTTGTATAAAAAAAAATAAGCCGTAGAATTTCTAGGGTTTGGAGGAAACTGGGACTTTTTTACTGTGGTTAATAGAGAAAACATTTTAGTTTAAAATCCTCCTTCTTCACCAGTCCAGGATCAGGAAGGCTATTTGCTATTTTTAGAAAACAGCATTTAGCCAGCAGCAGAAGAGGTAACACCAATTGACATTAACCCTTTCACTGGCTTCTCTTTTTCCATTTGGCTCTTGGGTGTGTGTATGTGCTTTGGAAGGGTGAGGACTGTCAGGTTCTCCATAATGACATTGTGTGACCAAGGTATCTCCCCTCTGAAAACACCGAATAATGTGCTCTGTTTTTCAGCTTGTACACATGTTCATGCACACATTATAACTCTGCACAGACTTATTTCCAGCTGGTCCCCATCACAAGTACCTTTGTATGAGCAGACACCTGATCAAGCTACAAACACTGGAAATCAGCATGCACAGGCTGTGTACGTGCAAAACCAGTATCTGCAGTGATCACATTTAACTGAGAATTGAGGAGTTATGCTCTGTAATGCAAATTTCTGAATGTGCTCAGCTTGGGTAAAACATTTAGGAGACATTTAGTAATAAATATAGCTGTCTAATGTGAATGTTATGGAAACTTCTTCCAGGATAGTGTTTAACTTTAATTACAGAAATTTTCAGGTTTACATGCACCAAAGCGTGGTAGGAATCCACTATTTTTTTAAACAGCACTTCTGCTGTTTCAGTGAGTATCTTATCTCCATGGAGAGATCGGTTGATCCGCAGCACTGACTTTTGATGTAAGAGTGCCATACTTACAAAAATTATGAATATGGAGGATCTTTTGTCGCTGCCAAGAGATTAAAAATAAATCCCCAAAGGCTCTGTGTGCAAAGATTCTCAAAGGACCTGTTTACCTAGGGTAGTTCTGGTTGCCCATAGATGGCTCTTTTATATGTACTAGCACATCATGCTTGGCATCCAGCTGATGCTGTTGTGTCACATCTGCTATGCTCAGATATCCCACGGTGTCTGAAATTGCACTGGGTACCTCTGTGCAGGCACCAGATTCAAGCTTCTGTTTCCACTGGAAGCCAGTGAGAGCTGGTGACTGATTTGACACTCCTTGGTGCTATGTGGCCTTGAGCTCCTGAGGGCTAGTTTTGGAGACCCACATGCATTTTGTGTTGCAGATCCCATGTCTGTCATTTCCTTGCCTGTTAGGGGAATATATGGATATTTCCACAGATATGCATATACACGGGGGAAAATACAACATTTTCCAGGGCAGTGTGTATATGTATTTAAGCATGGGCTTAGTACCAGTTATGCATTTACTTGGTAATGGTTTTCTTAGGTGATGTAGCAGACTGAGATCCTGATTCTGAGAGAGGAAGAGAGCTTCTTACAAGCTGCTTGGCACTTGCTAACTTACATGAAAAGTGCAGGGATTCAGCATATGCTTGAATTAGGCTCTAAAATAATGAAGTATCTGCTTTATACCATATTGGTCTCTACCCTTTTATCCTTTTCCTCTTCCTTCACACTGTAAATTACATTTTTCTTTTTGATTTAGTAGTAGTAAGCATAAAACCACCAAGTGATTTTAGTTTATTATCATATTTTATCTCAAAACAGTACAATTTACATTTCTTAGCTGACCACAAGAGGTTTAGCTAAGTGCCTTCTCTCTCCCACTCTCTTCTGTAAACCCATCTGTGTTTGCTCATGTCTCGTATTTATTTCACACTTCATTTCCCTTCCAGATCATGAAGCTATCCTTTACAGCCCCAAAAACATCTCTATAATGGTGACAGAGACACAGAAATTCATCTTATGAGCTGGATTTACTGTGTAACATTGGGAGGATCTTTCCAGTTCTGTCCAGCAAGCCCTCCCAGGGGCACCCTCCACTCCAGCCCCTTGAAAGCTTGGGGATGGACCTCTCTAGAACCCAATTCCATAGCCCATTCAATTCCTATTGATTCATTTGAAGCTAGGCCTTGTGGAGTATGATGATACACTTCAGGACAGGGTTTCTGAGACCAAATGGGGCTTCAAGTTCCTGCCAGGATATAGAAATATTCACCAACCAAATAAAATTTTGCTGTTGGAAAGGGGACTGATTGAACTGGAGAGCAGCTGCCTAATCAGAGTTTAAGCTAAAGCATTCTGTATCAGTGAGCTACTGAGACTGAATGCATTAAATAAAATAAGGTCATTTCAAGTGTAAAATAAATAATACAAAAAGAATTATGCAGTACAAATCAGATTACATGCATTCCTTTTGAGCATCTTCATTAAGTAGCTGATAGCTACTTATTTGCCGATCTTTATTCAGATTTTTAGTTGCTGATATCTGTGCTTACTTTTTACTTGATGAGCAAGCAAATTGGATATGAATTCATATTTTATGAGATGTCTTTAATTAAAGAAGTTCAGGAGGAGAGAGAATGAAAGGTTTTTTATTGCCTATTTCTTCAGTGTATCTTTTGTCTTAACAGTAAAAGTTGGTTGTTAGCAAAAAAAACAGTAATAGAATAATGAAGGTTTGTTTGGAACAAATGCCCTAGGATAAATAAAACTGAGGTAGATAAATCTGGGGTGTTCTGGTGTATTGCATGATACAGATATACAGAGCTGCTGAGCACATAAGCCTTGTGCCTGAGAATCACTTCTATTCACTGCTGTCACTGTGGAGGGAGACAAAAGAGTTCTTGTAGAGACCACGCTCCAGTGTAATAGATAAACCTTATATTTACCAAAGTACAGGCTTGGAATAGAGCTGGAGCCCAGCTTTTTGTTAGTACCTATGAAACTCCTCCGTTCTGTGATCTTTCTCATTTAGCTGCACATCCAGCCTTTTGTCCCTGACTGTGCCAGTACTGCAGTGCCCTAGCAAACACGACCTGATGAGTTAGACCAACTTAGTCATCTCTAGAGCACCTTCCAGGGAGCTCCTTTGGAAGTCAGGGAGCATAGTTGGAAAGAAAAAGAGGTGCAAAATTTTTCCTGCACTTGCCATTCTCCAGCTTCTTTGAGAGCCTGTCAGATCTTCTGGCAACACAAGAAAGCGAGAGCAGCTTTCCATTGCTCAAAGTGAAATAGTCATGGATATCCTCTTAGCTGTACAGGGAACTGGCCAGTCAGGTAAAGGTGGAATGAAGAAACAACTTGTTCAACTCTGCTGGCCCAGTTCACCATCTTGGTCTCCTTCCTGTTTTCCATTAGTAATGGAATTGCCAGGGCCCTTTGTAGGCCTAGTTCTGAGCAAAGCCATGAGGGCAAGCACTCGGAGTGGCAGTTCTGCACAGATCTCTAGCGTAACCCAGGTGTGGGGTGAATTGGTCTGCCATAACCAATTCTGGTTATGCTGCTTTTGCTGGTGTTTGTGAAAGCCTGTTTGTGTGTCTGCTAGCACCCCACAATCAGCTTTTCTCACAGAGCGCTGCGGTAGGAACCTGCAGGGGGAAGTTTAAAACCAATGAGGCGACCATGAGTGAGGCCTGGAGTGAAGTCTTAAACACCTCCTGAACAAAGCCCTTGGGTTAATTACCTCCTAACTGGGTTTTTAATGTGAGCACCACAGACTGTGCAGCTCATGGAGCCTCCCTCGTGGAAGGGAAAGGCCAGCTGTCAATGAACTGAAGTACCTTGAAATTCCTCATCATCTTTCTGATGGTAATAAGATTTAAAGCATGACAACACAGGGGAAGAAACCAGCAGCTTTGGAGTGTGCCAGAGACACTGGGATCTGGCAGTGATTTATTGTTTGTCTCGCTTGCAGAATAATGTATGCCTTATGAGTAACAACATGTCCTTTTGCTGCATGAAAATAACTGCTTAGAAACAAAATCCTGTCAGTGGTGGTGATGCTGTAAAAGGAATTCCATAGTGGTATTTTATCCCAATGTTTCTGTGTATTTGGTGGTATTGCAAGTAGAATGGTGGTGAGCAATCTGGCAGAAACTGAAGGAACTCTGAACACAAGAGAGCTTTCTCATGGAGAACAGGAATTGTTCATTTGCTAGTCCAACTGCAGAAACAGTTAGTGAATAAGTAGCCTCCCTGACCATCCTTAAAGGTCCGGATTGTTGTCATAAGTGTTGATGTTACTGCCCACTTTCACTTCCCCAAGAGCTCACCTTGTTCAGTGGCACATATAAACCTATGGGTCAAAAACCTCCAGACGGGGGGGCTGGTCTTAGAACTGAGCTTCTCACACTTCTGTCACTATAGCAGTTCTCTGGACATGTTACATCAGAATGTGTCTTCATGATATCTGATCTACCAGGGTTCTCCAGCGAGATATCAGTGAAATGTTTTCATCTATTGCATACATTAATTAGCTTGTCAGCCTCCCTCTTGTATCTGTTCCAGTGTTTTTGAAAGGAGAGGTGATTTATGAAGGGTTCAATATGATTGTTGAAGATATTGCACATAACTGGATCAGTCATATTTTACCTGATTTTAAAGCCATCATCTTCACAGTAGATTCCATTCATTCCCACTGCATTGCATGGATAAGTCCATTGAAATTTTATAGAGAACAAGGTCTTAAAAATGCTAACATCCTCACTCAGTGAGCTGACTGAAATAATTGCATTAGAGAAAGTGCACAGTTTTTGAATAATTTTGATTTGTTATGAAACATTAAAACTGATAACATTATCAGAAAATCCTTTAAGTGAATGAGTGTTTAGTGAAGTTAAGTGTTTCTCTACTGAATACAGCAATGACAATTCAGTGGAGGGGGAACTGGGTTGCTGGTGAGAGAAATTACAGATGCCTTAGACTATTTCAGATAATTTTCATCCTCTTCAGTAGCAGGGTAAGAATGTGGAAATGCATAAACCCAAACTGCAAAAGGCCTCTACCTGTTTGAGAGGAAAAAATATGTTTATATGTCTCCTGCCTTTCCAGATACCAAAAGAATCAGTGCTTCTACACAGGTGCTGTGGCTTTGTCCTGTCAGCTTTTGTTGAGAAAGTTGATGTTGCTACCGCATTTGTTTAGGAGGAATTCAGGACAGAAGATGTAATGAAATTGACATTTCAAAACAGAATTTTGTGTTAAATTGATAGAAATACATGAGGGATTCGTTTTTAGTCATAGTATTAATTTTTGTATTTAATTTAGCACAGATTTTAATTTTTTAATTTATTTCAAGCTGCTGCAGTATTTCGAGTTCACCAGAACTGAAAGCTGCAAAATGTAGATGTTCCTGAGTAAGGAAGTGACAGGCTCTGGGAGCTTCCCACTCCAGGCAGTGATGGTCGTTCCCTGTGGAAATGAGAGTTGTGTACTGGGCAAGATCTGGAACACCTTCTTATTTAAAAACACATCTGGAGGAAAGGATTCCTGACCTCTGTCCACGGCAGGTAGGGCAGGTAGTGCTTGCTGCACCAAGCAGCAGTTATTAGCACTGTGTCAGTATTCCCAGTGCTCAGTGTGGACATCGTGCCATAGAGTTAAGAACCCTTGTTTCAGAGTCACCTCTTCCACGGGCTCTGGAACCACAGCCACATTAATCTTGTGCAAAACATGTGTGTCACTGTGAGTGTGGGTAGGGTTATTGGGACAAACAAGGCAGAACAAACTCTGGGAACACCAGATGTGCACAAAGAGAGTGATGAGCTAAAGTGGACAGACTTTAGACCAGGAGCTATCCTTTAACCAGAGTCTCTCTGAGACAATTCTATTGCATGTGGAGTTTTGTTTGATCCAGTTTCTGTTAACTCCAACCATGAATTAAATATATAATCTTAATGAGTCTAAGTTTAAAAGGTATTCTATGCAATGATGTTAATAATTAACTGAAATCATGTTAAATTCAGAGGCAGAATTGTGTTTAAGTAGAGATGGGAATATTTTTGAGGTCAATGCACAATTCACTTATGAAACACATGAGAACAAGAACATCATCTGCAAAAAAACAATGAAAACACATAAAATCCAGTGTTCACTAATTCAAGCTAACAAGAGACGCAAGATGCATCTGTATACAATTTATCTTTTCTGCAGAGGATTTCATGTGGAAATTAAAAAGGCTAGATCTACATCTAAAATCTGTGAGCAGTTAATAAGAGCATTTATTCATAGAATAATTTAGGTTGGAAAAGACCCATAGGATCACTGGGTCCAACCATTAACCCAGCACTGCCAAGTTCACCACTAAACCATGTCCCCTAGGTGCTGTGTCTGCAAGATCTCCAGGGATGTTGACTCAACCACTTCCCTCAGCAGCCTGTTCCAATGCTTGATAAGTCTTCCAGTGAAGAAATTTTTCCTAATACCCAGTCTAAACTTCTCCTGGTGCAATTTGAGGCTGTTTCATCTCATCCTTTCACATTCAGTCATGTGTATCTAACAGCCATTCATACAAACCTGTGAATGGCCTTGAAAGAGACACAAGGACAGGTACAAATATTAGGAAATGTTCCCCAGCAAATCTTTATGAACTTCTGAATGTGAAACTGGGCCAAGAGTGGCATCACACAGTCAAACCTTCTTATTTCTAGTCAGAAATCTAGTTGCTGTACTCTGTACAAAATCAAGCATATTAATCCTGTGGGTGGGAAGCTGCAAAGTATAGGATTGCCAAAACCAGTGGGATGGATCTGAGAGAAAAGATCAGTGTTAGGAGAGGACCAGAGCTCATGTTAAAAACTGCTTTTTCCCCCTGCAGTGATCTGCAGACCAACTGGAACACTTGACTGATAATTCTGTGGTTTTCAAAGACACCAAAATTCATTTAGTTTTTTGTGCTTCCATAATTTTGGCAACAGAAATGAGACAATCTGTTTAATTTCCTGGGTGAGAGGGATAAACAATGCTGTTTTAAGATACTACGCAGTCTGTCACTTTTGCATTTGATAATGCTATCACATTGTATCTTAGGCCAGCTGTGGGTATGTAATCATGTCTGGAGCAGATACTTTAAAAACTGGATTTTAACGATTTTTATTCTGACATACACCAATCTAGGAAGAGGGAAAGAAATATTTCAGATTGGCAACTAGCTCATAGTACCTTATCTGACTGGCTGATTAAATGGGAATCTAACAGCATTAATCAGTAAGGCTCCTAAAATAAACTTGTGTGTGATTCATGGAAGGATAAAAACTTCACCATCTAGTGGCTGCTAGTAAGGGTCAAAAGTACCCAGTTCACAGGGCTCAATCACTGACCAAGCAAGTGCAGACAGAACACATTTTAATTTTAAGCTGTTGACACTGTATACTTAATCCAAGGTTGCACTTAACAGGAACAGGATCAAACAAATCTCCATGTCCAATCTAATCTTCCCAGAGTCTGGGAGGTACAGCTCTGCTCTGAAGTCTCTTCCCTTTAGCACATCACCCACTTCGTGCATATCTGGAGTCTGTTCAGTTGTTCAGGAAATACGAACTGAGGATGAAAGCACATTTTACAAATCTGTTTTTCTTGTAACCAAACGAGGGTTAATTCACCTAAACAAAGAAAGCATGGTTTGAACATGATGCTCTGTTTTATTGTAAGTAGCAATAATTCTGAGGGGGAAAAGGGAAATACATGGTTTAGGACCTTTGTGAAATCTTGAAGCTCACTAGCCTGAACAGAATTCTGTAATTGTGGGTAGAATGCAAAAACAAGTGGTGCTTCCTCTGCCTGTATTTTACCTAGCATGTCTGCCTTTGTCTGCTGTGCAACTGAAGTGTGCAAATAGCTTCATAGAAATAATGGTTCTATTCTATTGGGGTACAAAGATAAATGGGCACCAAAAGCTTGTGGAAGTGCAGAATAAGATTGGGTTAAGCTATGAAGATACAGGTAAGGATCCCATACCTTCATGTAGGTAGTTAAACCAAATCTCTGATTTCTTAAAGATGTCACAATGTTCATACTTCCACTATAGAACTCTGGCAAGTGCAGTGACACAAGATAACTCATAATCTGTCTAATGGAGACAAATAGCTATGGACGCATGTCAGAATAATTAATGTTGAGTCAAGTTAATTTTTTCATTTAACAAATTGAATTGTTTCAGCTAATTATGTAGTGTGGCATGAATGTGATGAGGAATGTTCAGAAAAGAAAATTATTACTTTTTTCCTCCACTGAATTAATGAAAATATTAAGGAAAATGTACACTCAGAGTATGCAACGATGTCCAGCTTCACATGCTGAATTTTGCAGCCTTCATTACAGCATGGGTCTCATGGGCCTCTTGGACTAACTAATGCAGCATCCTCCTCAAGGCCCCCAAAATGCTCTCTGGAGAAGACTGTCTTGGCTATTGTGCTCCCTGCCTATACAAGAAACCCTTCTTTCTCTGTTAGATGGGGACATCTCAGCTAGGTGTGTAAGGTGGTATCACTGCTTCCTGTTACTCTAATGAAGAAAGAGACAAAATGAAGGGCTGTTCAAAATTCTAGTACCTTTTCAACTTCTTGGGTTATTGCCTTTCCTAAGCAGGGGCTTAGGAGGTTAGGGAAATCAAAGTTTACTGATAATAAATACATAAATATGTCAAATTCGACCGTGTCCAAGCTGTAGTTCCCCTGAAAGGAGGGTGTAGCGAGGTGAGGTTCAGTCTCTTCTCCCAAGTACCAAGAGACAGGACAGGAGGAAACAGCCTCAAGTTGTGCCATGGAAGGTTTAGATTGGATATTAGGAAGCATTTCTTCACTGCTGGTCAGGCAATGGAAGAGGCTGCCCAGGGAAGTGTGTGAGTCACCATTCCTGGAGGTTTTTAAAAGACCATAGATGTGGTACTTTGTGACATGGTTTAGTGGTGAACTTGGCAGTGTCAGGGTAATGGCTGGACTCAGTGATCCCCTAAGAGTCTTTTCCAACGTAAATGATTCTGCGATTCTGTGATAATGAGTATGTAGGGAGCCATCATCATGTTCAATGTGGACAAACTCAGAAGCTAATTCCCCAGATCCCATAGAGTCTGCCTTCTAGGCTAAGCTGCATCTGTTTTACCATATCCTCCCAGTCTCCTTTTCAGTTTTGTTTTGTTGAGGTTTGTTTTGTTTTGTTTTTAAATATGTGTATTTCTCGCACCCCATCTGGTTTGCATTTTACAAGCCTCATGGGCAGGTGCTCTCCTCTCCATGTTTCCACAGTGACTGGCAGGGATTCCTTATTGGGAGTCCAAGTTCTACTGGACTGTAATAAGTACAAGAGTAACCTGAATCTCCTAAGCCTCTTTGTCCATGATGCTTTGAGTGGCTACCTAGAAACAGAGACTAGACAGGAATATGGGAATAAAGGTAGGTATTTATTTGAAAGGCCTTCAAAGGTACACCCTGGGAAGCCAAAGGATACATCCAAAATTGACCCCAAGATGGACCAGGAGTCACGGGTTCTTCACACGTTTATAGGTTTGGTTCGTTTGCATATCAGCATAAATTCGCCAATTAAACCTTCAGTTAATGATGTAATTTCTCTGAGCTCACCCCCCTTCTAAGATGTTGGTTTACACATTTTTGGGCCCAGGACAGCCTGGGTGTCCTTGGAGAGCAGGCCTGGAGAGGCTTTGTTATCCCTAGAGAACAGAAGTTAGCAGGCTACAAGAAATTCAGAGCTCCACACTAGGCAATACAGGGTTTGAAAAATATAAAAGTTAAAACCTGAGGCATCATCCACAGTGTTAGCTGTAATATCACCAAATGTATGGTCAATTGCATGTGTAAGGTTTAGTATTAAAGTGGCTGTGTGTGCTGTGATTTATGAATCACATCACAGTCAGAAGTGGGAACTGCTTTGGTCCCAGGCAGCAATGCCAGGTTTCAGCACGTCTCTGACTAGAAATGGCTGAGCACTGCAGAACAGATTCACTGACTCAACCCTCACTGGAATTGAGAGAAAACATCTTGTGGTCACCCCAATACATGTTTCATGTTTGTGGCTTTAAATTATGACACAATTACCTGTTCTCCGTCAAAATGTGTTTCATTTCACAAAGGACATCTTAAAACATTAATTACTTAAAGGTCTTATGGCTTCCTCTTGCTACTGTAGCATAAATGTAAACCTTCAATACTTCGTAATTTACAGCAGCGTTAAAAAGAGACTGTTTCCAAAACCACGGAGTAGTTGAAGTAGAAAGGGACCTCCAGAGTTCATCTGATTTATCTCCCACTGCTCAAAGTGGCATCAGCTAGAACAGGTTACTTGGGACTGTGTCCAGATGGGTTTTGAATATCCCCAAGGACAGAGACTCCACCACCCCTCTTAGCATTCTGTTTCAGTGTTTGACCACCCTCAGAGTAGCAGTTTTCTTCTGTGCAACTGCACAAAGACCTCTGAATTCTCCCTGTTTTCCCCCCTGGCTGCCTGCTTTAGTGTACAGGCCCTTCAGAGCCACCTGGTCGGGCTGGTTTCCCAAAGAGGGGTGAGCGCTCTGCCCACGACGCTTTCCTGTACCCTCATTTACGTGCACATGATTTATATGGCCACCCTTGCTCACGAGGTCTCTTCTGCCATGGCACCCTGCAGTCTCCGCTCCACTACTGCCTCCCCTTCATCACTGTTTTCAAGCTCTCCTGGCCAGGCTGGTCAGCCTGTTGGTAGGGATGATTTTGCCTCATTTTTCATTCTTATCCAAGGCAACTTGAGACCAGGGGAGCCACGTGCAAAATCAGATATGACTTAGATGCAGCAATACTGATAGAATGAGATAGTGAGGAATGTTTGTGTGAAGAGCAGTTCTGGGAGCAGGCAAAGTGAAAAGGCAGTAAGCAGGGAAATAGTCCTCTCTCCACTGGGGAAACAAATCAACAACAAGAAGAATATGAAGCAGATGTGTGCTTCTGACATTCATTGAATCTTCAAAATCTTTGATGAGAAATACCTGTATTTTGAAGATCTCAGCTGTCTGCTGTTGACAGAATGTGGCTGAACTTGTGTGTATGTGTAGACATGTACATGTGCATACATAGATGGCCAAAGAAAGTACTTCTTAGTGAATAAAAATTGTTTGACTATACTTAAAAAAAAAAAAAGAATCCACACTATGTATGACCCACCCTGCATATGATGCTCAAACTGAAATATACAGCATTTGTCCCACAGCACGTCAAAATTATGAACAACAAATATAGAGTCAAATTCTGTCCTTCATCCCTGTGATGGGCAGCTTATTCCAGACTGTGTTTTAATAGTCTTTCATGCATCCATGTGTCAGATTAAATAGTAGAAATGCCAACAGGATGATAATGTAGTATCATTTCTGGAAGTATTGGCTTTTAATGTTAATCTTCAATGGGATGCTTTACTGCAGGCATGTGCATACATTAGATAACCCTGGCATGCAGAGAGTATTTTAAGACCCACATGATTTTGAAACACCCTTTAATATTTAGTGGAAGTCATGATACATTCCATGCACATAAGATCAGAAGCAGGCCTTCCAGGCTTGTTTTACTTCTCAGGATAGATGCCAAACTGGGAGCCCACAGTATTTTGTTTTTCTGTTGGACAGTTAAAGCAGCACCACAAGTTGTTCCACTGACATCTGAGCGCGGTCTTGGGCAGCCAGCTCACAAGGTGGAAGTGCCAAGGAGAATAATAAATACAACTGTCTTCACATGCTTATGTTTTTATCTGAGATTAAATATGAGATTTCCAAAACAAATGCTGCCAACTATTATGGATTCTGGGATGTTGAAGTGTGATGTCAGAAAATTCACTTCAGTTACTAAACTCCAGCATCTGGTGCTACCAGCACTGTCCAGAATCAACCTGTTAAACCACAGGCATTATTATTTTCTACTTCTATAGCTACTTCTCTCTCACTTTCTATTTATCCCCTGATGATTGCAAAAAAAAAAAAAACGAAACAAAACAAAACAAAAAAAAAACCAAACAGAGAGAAAAAGAAAAGGAAAAGCTGCTTCCTTATGCTTTAGATTTAAGCAACATTATTTCATATCCACAAAATAAAAGACCAACCCTCTGTAATTCAGAGATTTTGTAGCAAACAACATGCTAGATTTTCACATTGAATTAGCTGCTGCTTAGAAGGAGGAAGAAGTGCATGTAAGATTAGATTCAAAACAGTTCTGTGAAATGTATCTGGCCCCTTCATGCAACAACCTGCTACACGGGGGAGAGGAGAAAAACAAATCCTGGCCTTGATGTCAAAACAATGTAAACTCCTTTTAGTATGTTGACTTGTGGAACAAGCAAGGCATGAAAACAAAAGCGCAGAGCCCTCAGTAGTGACAGTGAATATTTTATCTTACCGAGAGAAAGCAACAAGAGACCAAATCCTTAAAGCATATGCCGTGCTGACAGTGCGCTCTCGCTGTGACAGTAATGGTATTTGCAATCCCAGCTGCACTCGAGCCTGTGCTGTAAAAGCACCCATTCCTCAGAGTGCTTGTTGCCCTTTACTGGCCCTTGGCCAGATGAAGGAGCTTTTCTCTGTTACTCATGTTGCCCTGTAGAAAAGGATGTTTAAACAATTATTTCACTTCCCCAAAGTGAAAATGGAGAGATTTTGGCATCGTTAGCTCTTCTGAAATTTTCACAGTGCTGAAAAGTATCTTTAGGTGACTGTAGCTTTTTGCACATAGACCAACCATTCTCTGGCTTTCTACAACATCTCAGTGTTACTCTGAAATTCAGGGACTGGATCCTCATAGAAATGTTGAAGCAAAAGTACCACTGTTACTGCAGTGTTGCTGTTTGAGAGTGGTTGGTGAGAGTGTTTAGAGGGTGATTCAGGGCTGTGACTAAATTATTCGCCACTCTCTGTCAGAGATCGTTTTAACTAAGTCTAATGAGCTAGGAGTTAGTGAGCTGATTAAAGATAAAGGAAGATGCTCCTCTGGGAATATGTTTGAATGTGTGTGCTCTCCAGTTTTTCCTAGCACCCATTTGTTTGTTGTTCTCTCCCGGTTGAGGCATGAGATTCAGCAGGAATTGGAGAATGTTGCTTATAAATGATGGAGTTACTGCCTCATGATTATCTTTCTGTCATCAAAAATGTCAGTTCACTAGTCAGCTCTTTCTCGGTTTCTCCTTCTTCTCAGTTTCTCCATCCTCTGCTTAAAATTGTTCCCATCACCGCATCCATTCCCAGCCCAGGTCTTTGTGTGGAGACCCAGTCATCCTACACTGACTTCTTGTTTTCCGACTCCATATTTGAGCAATTCGGGAAATTTTGGGCGATTCACAAATGCGATTACATGGTAGCATTTCAACACATCCCAGTATTGCTTTGGAGAGACAGCTTTGAAGAATGCATGTGATGAGCTTTAGAGAAAGTGAAGAAGCAATGGTGTGGTAAAGGAGGGATAAGCAGGAGGCACAAATTAAATCCTGGAATTATACATAATTCCTTCTAAATGTGACCAGTTGGGTTCTGTGCTACCCAGAAGTAAGAGCAGCAACCGGGTCACTTCCAGCTCGGCTTCATTCTGAGGTTTAATCTCCTGATTCAGAGCTGCTGACAGGCTGCTTGGAACCCTATCTGCAACTGCAGCCAAGCCCACAGCAGAGCTTCCAGCAGCCCCAGGGTCCCAGGCAAGCTCTGGTTTCAGACCAAACATGCCCTCAGCTCCCATATATTCATGGCTATTGCTACCTAGGCTTGGTGAATTTAGGCTAGGAATTACCCACATTTCTGCCATTACATTTCTGATTGTACTGTAAGTATCCATTTTATCCTCACCCTATAGGGTTTTTGTAATAGGAACATAATGCAGATGGGCCAAAATAATCAAAAACCTATTTGCAACTAAGTTTTTTTATTAAACTGCTAAACTGTAAATTGCCATTTATCCAAATGACTAGATTTCTCTTCCAGTATGCATTGATGTGCAGGATATACCTTGTACCTCTAGAAATTTCTGAAAATGGTAATACACTGGCTTTGTTTCCATTCAATCACTAACTAAACCCTCTAGAAGTAACAGCATGGCTTCTGACCTGATTGTAGTGTAAGTTCTTTCCCCAAGTGACTATCAAGCAAAGATAGTCCTAAAATAATGGGGCAAAAAGTAACGCCATGGAGAAGAGTTTCTTGGGAATGAGAGGATAGGATGGTTATCATTTAAGAGTGCCCTACTTTTCTTGTAATTTTAAAATTCTGTTTTACAGATAGACTTTCTGGTCAAGCTCCAAATGCTTTTGTTTGAGTAGCCTCAACCTCCCTATGGACTCAACAGATGTACCACGAAATGGCATTGCTCACTGGGAATGCAGATCCTGAGTTCAGCTCCCGCTCCTTCAACAACTTGGAAAACCTGTGTGAAGTGCAAACCAAGAAAGGATTCTTCTACAAAAAAGCCAAACTTCTGCATCCTGGAGAAGACTTGTGCTGCTTAGCCCACCTGGATGACCGGTCCAGGTTTGTGATCATCAACGTGGGTGGTATAAAGTACAAAGTTCCCTGGACCACCTTGGAGAACTGCCCCTTGACCAGGCTTGGGAAGCTAAAATCTTGCAACAATTATGATGAGATCATGGACATCTGCGATGATTATGACGTTAGCTGCAATGAATTTTTTTTTGACCGTAATCCTAGTGCCTTCAGAACGATCATGACATTCCTGACAGCTGGGAAGCTGAGGCTTCTCAGGGAGATGTGCGCTCTTTCGTTCCAGGAGGAGCTTGTGTACTGGGGGATAGAAGAGGACCACCTGGAGTGGTGCTGTAAAAAGAGGTTGCGACAGAAAGAGGAAGAGGCAGCTGAGGCCAGGCTGTTTGAAAGGGAGATGGTGTTTAATGAAGCTACGCAATGTGCCTTCCAGGACAAGAGCCGACTGAGTTTGTGCATGCAAAAGCTCAGGGATATGGTGGAGAACCCCCACTCAGGGATCCCAGGAAAGATCTTTGCTTGTATTTCAATCTCTTTTGTTGCCATCACTGCTGTCAGCCTCTGCATCAGCACCATGCCAGATGTCAGAGAAGAAGAGGATCGGGTAAGTGCAGCTTTTCTCCGCGTAAAGCGTGTTTTGCGTTGTCTCCTCAGGGAAGGTGACAGGCAAAACCACTCCAGCAGATATGCAGGTATTGTGTTCAGTATATACGATGGGGAGGGCTGGCTGGGTAGAGCACATATTGTCACTTGAAACTGAGGTAAGATTGGGCCAAACTCTGCCCCGCCAGCCCAGATTAGCCAGTTCACACCAGCAGATAGCCTAACCCAACAGATTTGTTTGCTGACATGTCTAACCAGTTGACAAACTAGCTGCTCTGGGGATAAAAACCAGCCTTTTTTGTGGTTTAATGTTTTGAGGTTAGGTTTAGAGCTAACAGATCAAATTTCCCTAAAGGTACTTTAACAATTTGAATGAACTCTCAGTGTGCCAATGTAAAAACTGCATCTAAAATATTTTGATGCTATAGGGTGATGTAGAGGCCAGGGAAGCTGAGGCAGCAACTTAACAGTAGAAACAGAGCAATTGTCCCAATTTTCAGACCTGCTTAGTATTCTCAAGTGTAAGCTGTAGATGATTCATGCCCTTGAAAATCAAGTATTACAGATATTTTGTTTATTCTTTAGTTCATCAGATTTCCTAAGGGTTTAGTCCCTTTTTTGTGCAAGCAGTTCACTTTCCTAGGATTAATTGTATGTAGGCCAGTGAGAGCTCATCTGAAAAATGGTAGAGGAGGACATTCACATTTTCTTCACATACATGCTGAAATGCAATGTAAAGGGTTGGGGGCTGGGGAGGTTTTGCCCTCTCGAGTTTTACCCAAGCCCAAACTTGACACTAAATGTTAGGGCTTATGTCCCAGCCCCGTGGTCATTAAATGTGGTTGTGAGCTTCAGCCACTAAGACACTACTGAGCTGAAGGCTGAGCTCTCCTGGAAGCAGCTGTTCCCATGTGCTGTCACCCAGGGGCTGGATGGTGTGTGCCCCTCTGCCACGAGCAGAAAAGAGGGTGATCATTCTCACACCGGAGGCATTTACTGTTATGTCACCTTGAAAGTAAAATGCACGCTGATGGAAAACGTATCCAGCCACTCCAGAGAGACCCCTGCCTCTGACTGAGCACCCTGCGTGCAGTTAAACCCACCCTCTGCTTGTGAGGTCTGCTCAGGTTACATCTCAACTGAGCAGTTTGGTTTGGAATCAGACTCATTCAGGAGCAGCCACGAAAAAAGATAAAACATTTGGTATGTTGACTGATCTATGGTTTATTACCATATCTTTATTTTAAGGGCTTTTTCCATTTTAAAATTTGAGGGTAGTAGTACTGGGTACTAGTTAACACTATGTTGTTCTAATAATTTTTTTAAAAATATTGTTTCCAAAACACATGCCTTTTACTGTAATTAACTGTCAGGGCTCCAGTATCCTGAATTCTAAGCACAAGGGATATTTTACTGTTGAAAACTGAGATGTATTTAGTGTTTAACTGTTCATAGGTTTAAGTGAGAGCTGAACAATTGCTTTTAGAATTATCAGAGTTTAGGAACCTTATGTTTTTATTAATGGTCTGAACATAAATAGGCACTCATAATAATAGGGTAATAATGCTTTTTGGGTGGCACAGGATAATAATGAGGATAGAGCAAGCATATGAGAGAAGCATGGATTTCTTGGTAAGCTGGAACCACTAGACAGAGCACATTTTCACAGTCAAATGCAAAACTGTGCAATAAAGATGAATGCAGGCTTGCACTTGTAAAAGCAGGGATTCTTGGTTCCCAAAATGAGGCTCTAAATAATTGTACCCTAAATAACATTTAGGGTACAAGCAACCATTAATTCCTACTGCAGCATAAAGTCAGAAGGGTTAATGCCATCCTTGAATATCTAAGCTGGGGGCTATTAATTAGAAGCTGGAAGATTTTTTGTGCCTGTATGCAGCATTGGTGAGACTGACACTAGAATACTGCAGTCAGTTCTCACATTCATATTTTTAACAGTGTTTTGAAAAATTGGGAGAGGGTTAAAAGACTGTAAATCTTAGGCACCTGTAGAAAATGCCATACAATAAGAAACTTGAACATTTCAGTTGATTTAGATTATTGGAAGGAAGGTGAATGGATTAGGCATGTAGTGGTTTTTTTATGAGGGGAGGAGAACTGTATCATCTAAAAGACCTTTAAATTAAGGATGGGGATAAAAACTGAATCCTTATAAATTCATATGGGAAACTATATGCCAATATTTAATACCAAGGTGATTAATTACTGGGACAGACTAGGAAGAGAATTAGTGGATTTTGTACTTGGAGACATTTTCAGATAAAAGCTCAGTGCCCTTTTGTTTAGCCTTCAGCTGAACAGACTCTACTTCAATCAAAAGAAAAACATCAAATGCAGATCAAGTTATAAAGATGAAATTCTTGCAATACAGAGGAGATCAGAATAAATTATCCAATGGTCTTCTGTGTCCTTAAATTCTAAAAGCACAGAGCTCCTGCAAATATCTTTGTTCTGCTCTTTGCACAGGGAAGGTCTGTGGACAGACTGGAAATGGTTATTTTGCTTGAGACAAAGGTGACTCTCTTGCATGGGGGACTGGTGAAGGATAACTTCTGGCAAGGCAAGGAATAGGCATCTGCCCACATGGAATCACTTGTAGGGTCTGGGACTGTGGCTGCAGACTCCCTTGCGTGTACTCTCTACGTGGCTTAGCAAGCTCTTCAAGTAACGTGTGGAGAGAAGAGAGCTTATGTGAATTCAGATTCATGGTAATCATCCTGAGCTGTATCCCCGGTATCTCGATTAAAATTTGCTCCCAGGGATAGCTCTTAGGTCTGGCTTTGCAGTCTCCTAACAAGCAGAAAAAGGATATGCATCCTCCTGACTAAGGAACAAATAAATTGTAAATACTATTTCAAAGACACACCATGCTCAGTGTGCACATTTTCCAGGCTTCCTGGCTGGCATTCCTGTTGTTATGGTTCTGTGTCAGGGCTGTCATAGGTACTCTGGCTAACAAACAGTGGCCTTTCCCTTGAGCTGGCATTACTACAGAAAACAAAAGCTGTATGTGCCATCTATCTGTCCTGTTACTGCTTTAGGGAAGGACAGAGAAGCCAATCATGAAAAAAAAACATGCTGGGGAGCAATTTTCCATGCCCTGATCCTTCAGTGCCATCTGAATGGACCAGCTGTTACACCCAATGATGTCCTGCAGAGGTGTAAACGACCTCACACAAGATGTTAAGTGTGGGACCTTAAAAGTTAGAAGTAATAACCAGGTGGGTGAGGAAATTATTTTAGGTACTTGCCTATCCCGTTTTAAAATAGAGCAGAAGAGTCAATCATGCATTCTGTTAACTTTATTAGCTGCTCCAGGTATTCTGGATGACAGTGGCAATCCCTAGTGGTTTAACAGGAGTGGGAAGGCTCATGCTCCCCTGTACTGTAGATGTCTTGTTCTTACTGAAGGTCACCTTGATTCACCTTGAGTGTTACTCCTTTTTGGAAGTAGCATCGTGTATTTCAGATGCTGCACAATTGTCAGTGGAGTTAACAGAATCAGATCCTGAACTACTTTTCACGTACCAAAGTAGGATATATGTTTAGTCACATTTTTTTCTCCTTTAGCTTTTATTTACTGATTAAACTAAATAAAATCCACCAATCCAGTGATGCGTATAATAGCTCCTTCTGGAAATTTCAGGAAAGGGACACTTCAAGTATGTGAAGAAAACAAACATGTAAAGATGGTCAGGTTCTTCCACGTAAAGGAACAAGACAATGATAAACTTTTTATTTCAAAATTTTCCGAATGGGAGATTTCAATGCCAGATTTAGATCTAATGGTGAAAAGTCTCCTGTAAAGGTAAAAACTGCTGAGAAAAATTAAAGCAGGAGCCTTCAGGCACCAAGCTCTTTCAAGACCACCACAAAAGTCGTATCCAATACATAAAAATAGCCAGAGGAACAGAGTATCCTCAAGGCATTTTAGGCATATGCTACCTTTAAGTGGACTTCTCACCTCTCTAAACAAATGGCAGGCATCGAGTGACTCAAAGAAAGCAACTAATACATCAGAGAAGTCTTAAACCAGTCAGGGATATATTACAGCAAAAGCTTTCAACACACAGTAAGAGCTAAACAGCCAAAAGACATTGAGAGATTCAGCTGAAAGCCAGATGGTCACCATACTAAACTCTTCATTTTTTTCTTGGTGAAAACAGAAATGTCAGCTACTTCTATCTGAAGAAGAATCTTCTCTTTTTTGTTAGACAGCAGCCTTTGTCATTACAGAAGAAAAGGTAGAACTTAGAGAATAATATCAAACATTCTGTCCTGATTTGCAAAAGCATTTATAGGCCTGAGTCCCCCGAGCTCAGTCATTTGTAGCAGCACAGTGCAAAACAGGAGAAGCAGATCAGAGTTTGTTCTTCATTCTTTACCATGCTTCCTAACATGTTGGGAAAAGCTAGCCTAATTAAAGATGCTGTGATAGGAAGTTACAGTTCAATAACCTTCAGCTGAAGAACATTACAACAAAGAGAGAGACTTATAAATAATGAAGTTAATAATAGCTCATAAAGAAGCCAAAACTATTTAACCTTCTAAGCTCAATTTAAACACGGTGCTTCAACTTCCATAATGGTGAGGATGGGGAATAGGTAAATTGTGAATGTGCATTTTAAACAATCTTGTGACTAAAGGTTTCATTTCACAAAGGTACACACAAAAGTAATCTCAGACAAGGTTAAGAGAGTCTTGTATAATGATTCTCAATAGCTTTTCACAGACAAGCTGTTCTGTGAAAGGCTGGATGAGCAGTGAGCTTGACTGAAAACTGGCTGAATGGCCGTGCCCTGAGCATGGTGGTCAGTGACAAAGTCTAGTTGGAGGCCAGTAACAGTGTGCCCCGGGGGTCTATACTGGGTCCAGTCCTGTTAGTCCAGTTCTTTATTAGAGGCCTAGAGGATGAAGCAGAGTTTACCTGCAGCGAGTTTGCTGATAACACAAACTTTGGACATGTGACTGATAGGCCAGACAGTTGTGCTGCTGTCCTGAATGGCCTTGACAGGCTGGAGAAGTGGGCTCAGGAAGCCTGTGGACCTCAGCAAGGAGAAATGCAGAGTCCTGTGGTCCTGGTGAGGAGCAGCCCCACACACTAGTACATGTTGGGGGCCACCTAGATGGAAAGGAGATTGGTAGAAAAGGACCTGGGGGTCCTGGTGAACACCAAGTTGACCACAAGCCAGCACTGTGCCCTTGCTGCAAAGCAAGCTACCAGTGCCCTGGGCTGCATCAGGCAAAGTGCTGCCGGCACATCAGGGGAGGAGATCCTTCCCCTCTGCTCAGCACCAGGGAGGCCACACCTGGAGCAGTGTCCAGTGCTGGGCTCCTCAGTGCAAGAGAGATACAGACATGCTGGACAAAGTCCAGGAGTGCTTGCTGTCCTAAGACGGCACTCTGCTTGAGACTCTGGAATTACTGGAGAGCTAATTTTTTGTGACTTTGTCTCTTTTCTGACTGTTCAGTTATTGTTCTGCATGTGATACTGAGACCTTGATTTTAACTTAGTGCCACGTGTGATGCATAGATGGTTTGTTTTCATGAATGAAAGCATTAATAAAATTGCAGCTTATGTTTTTACTTTCTTTGTGGAATAAACTGTTCTAGAAATTACAGCACAGTCAACAAAAAACACGTATTTAAAAAAATCATCCTGCTGGTGTTACAGATAACTATTTATAGTGTATAGGCACTGAGGGTGACTTTTTATAAAAAGAATCTTGGGGAATTGGACTAACTAATTTCCCTGGGGACCATCTGAGAATTTGTTATACCACTCTCAGCTCTGCTGTTTAAATGCAAAAAATCATAAGCCGTAACAGTATCACCAGTTTTGGCATCTGATCTACTGTACTTGTACCCTATATTGCTAATCTGCATTTTGTGTCTGCTCCAGACTCCTCAGGCCACAGCTGGCTGGAGGCCAGGGAAAGACCAAATGACTCAGTAGCAATTGTCACCTGCCTTTTCTACACCGTGCACAAGGAAGTTCCTGAAGGCACATAAGATTCATATTCAGTTTCACATTCACATGTCCTTGCTTAAGGAATGTAGGACTCAGAGCACTGCAGAACTCTATTTTAACTAAAAGTAAGGTGTTTCTCTTTTTCTTCCCTTTCATAAGCTTAAAGTAGGTTTTCTCCTCAGATAGTACTTAAATCAAATTGGTAACACACACTCTGAGGACATCCTTTACTCCCAGTTTCAGTAACCAGCAATAAGCAAATGTTTGCTTTCTTGTTGAAGTTCTCAATTGGCCTCATGTAGTTCCATCACCTGTTTCGTGTAGTCCTGCCCTTAGGCTGTGAATGCTTTGGGACAGAATGTCTTAAATACAATGTCTATGGCCATCATAATAACAGAAATAAAAACTACATCTACCTGCTGTTCAGGTACATGGGCACCTTCCTCATGCCTCACCTGCAAGATATGTTTCTAGGCAAGGAAATTCTTTTTGCAACTTAGTTCATGCTGAATCCAAACAGGAGTAACTGCAAAGTTCTCAAGTCTGAGTCATCCTAACATGGTCTTCCAACTCCTCTCTGGTGGTCAGAGACATTTGCTATGCAAGTTATCTGTCAGACAGCTCAGGTTTGTCTGAAAGCAATGGGAAGTGATGAGGTTTGTTTTTGGTAAGTGATGTTGCTCCATGTGTCATGCAGACAGCGTTAAAATCACGGAGCCGAGAACCTCTGCGCTGATCAATCTAAACCTTAAATGTCAAGTTCTGTGAGGCTTTCTGAGTGGTGTGCATCTTTTATCTGACTCCCACAGAATTTATAACTGTGACCAATGGCAAAACGTTCTTCGCAAATATCAAGGAGTGGTGATCATGTCCTTTGATCATTTTCCTGGGAACTGTTTGTGAGCCATCTGAATGATACAGTCGCTAATGTAAAAGAATACATTTATTTGTTTTTGCTATGTGGATCTGAATCTAAATCCCTCCTTTCCTGGCTGTTCAAATCCAGCTGTTATATGCAGCATATCTCGGTATCAGTTTATTTTGCCAGGTTCAGGATTGCTGTGTTCATGCACTGAGGAGACACATTGGGTACCTCTACACCAGCACTGCCACCACTGCCCAGGACCCCCGCTGCCTGCAAACCCCCTGGTCAAATAGGACACCATGTGCCAGCTTTGCCAACTCTTTTACGAGACAGTCCTTCCCCTTTGCAAGGCTGCCTTAAGCTGCTAACAAATAGAAAACATTTGAAGGAATGATTGGTTGTTCTTAATATTGGTTGTGTGGACAGAGTGTTGGATAACAACTGGCTGTATTTAGTTGTGACTACATTTGGGGAGTTCTCACCATTTCTTCTCCTTGGCTTGCTTGCCCTTCCTAGGAAAATAAGAAATTGCTTTCTGCAGTCCTCCCACCCCTGAAAAAAAAACCAAAAATCCAGCCTTCCTGCTTCACTGAAGCTCTCTAAACTTTAGCAGACATACCTGGTTGTTCTGTCATGGCAGCTGCTTCAAGAGAAGATAAAGGAAGCACGGTCCCAGTAAGAAAATCATTCTTACTGGGGGAGGAGGGTTAGGAGGAATGGTGTATCTTCTTTCACTAAGAATTGCCCTTAGACTGGGGGTGGGAATACAGCCCTGTGTAACAGGTTTACACTGTCCCTTAGTGAGCCTGCAGAGCTTCTGCTCAAAACTCTCCCTCTCAGTGAAGTCACCTCCTGAGCTGTCCATGCCTGGCGCTTCCAAACCATCTCACTGCAGCGCCTTTTATTGGGCTGCTTTTCCCAAGTAAAGAGAGAAATCCCTATGGGTCAAAGAGTTGCCCGGGAAGATTTTGGGGAGAGTAGGTTACAATACAGACTTTGGGAGCCACCTGAGATTCTCTGCAGTGTTTTAGGCTTAAAAGTTAAAAAATGGAGAGTGTTTCTCTGCACTGCTTGGAAACAAGGCAAGAGTTGACTAAGATAAAATTACTTTTGACTTGTTAATAACTTTATTCTGTGCCAATGAATTCTTTCAGTCTGCAGGATATTTTCTCATGAATAAATAGCAAGCTTAGGTCTTCTTTTAAATATTATATAAATACACTGCAATGTAACATTAGTGATAAATAATTAAACAGCTAAAACTACTTCATAAAACTTTGTCACATTGTTAACTGGTTTACATTTGGTGCAGTGTGGCTCCCCCAGCAAAGTATGCTCCATGTTTAATTTCTTTTAATATCTCTCTGGTTCCACCACCATAAGTATCTATGCCTACCAGTGGGTTTATTCTCCAGACTTCCAGGTAAATCATCCAGGGAGTCTCTGAAGCAATCTCACGATAACAGTCTCTTGGCCTTCAGACATGTTTGTAAAATTACTACAGCTACTCATCACAGCCTAATATCCTGGGGCTACAGCACAGCTCCTGTATTTCATAGATTGCTCCACTGCCTTTTGCAGGAGAGCTTGTGGGCTTATTGAGTACTGTCCCAGTGTTCTGAAAGAGAGAACTCTTTTGTTTATTTGAAATGAAAATATCATCTGGAAATTTCACTTCAGAGCTCCAGGATATGTTGCTCTCAATTCTGGAGGTTTGGAATGAAAGCAAGCAGGCAGATTTACATTTGGCTACACCTCATATAGCTAGGCTGAGGTAATGAGCTGATTCATGTGTACGGCACTTAGAAGAATTGCATTAAATCATTCAGCATTATAAATGCTAGCATTTTCATTGCCTAGAGTGTGACAATGGAGATTAAATATAAAAGATTTTGAAACTGGGGGATTTTGCAGCGTCCGTGGAGACATTTAGATTCAAGACAAATTGACTGGTATACAGATAGGGAAAAAAACGGTTATAAGATTTTTTGCAAAAGTTTTTAAACAAAGGCTTGAGAAAGGACCAGGAGAAAATTATAAAGCTGTTGGATTTTTTAACGGTAAGCATGATATTGGTTCCAAGTAAAAACATCAAAAAGATGGTACTGAGTACAATCAGTCACATTTTTGAGGACACCAGCATATATAATTCTAGTCTGTGTAGACCACTCATTAATCAAATTTAGTATAATTTTTTGAGGTTATAAAGTTTTCAGAAGAAAATAAGTTCTGATGTAGGTCAGTTCTGTAAGACATTTGAATTAGTGCCACACAACATTCTTCTCTAATAAAAAGGCATTTTCAAAAATTAGCTTCCTTATTGTTTTAAAAAATTCTCTTATATCTCATAATAGCAGAAAATCAATGTAAGACATCATGAGAGGCTTGAGATACTGAGATCCAGATTGATAACCATTTGGCAGGCAAATTGAAAAAAAAGTTTTAAAAATGGTTTAAAATCTGGAAGTTCTGCTTTATAGTGAGACACTAGAAGTGTTTTTAATGCAGTGAGAATCATAATAAGATAAGTCTGTGGGCAGCAGTGACCTGAAATAACTGAAAGCTGCGGCTGGACAACCTCATGCTCTGAATTAAAGTGTGTTACAGGGTGGGTAATTAACAATGGAAACCATTTATCTAGACATGCCTGCGTGCATCTCACAGAGTTTTTAAATACATTCTGTCAGTCCTTCTAAACATTACCAGTCAGCTCAGTTGAAGCCATGCATATGATTCATGGGCCACTTGGCAAGATCCTCTGCTCCACAGGGGATCAGCTCAAGAGCCTCTTCTGACCTTCCAGGGCGGTGAGCCATTGCCATGTCCCTGACTCGCTGGTGCAGGAGGTGCCAGCAAGGATGCTGTACATCTTCTTGCTGTCTGGGGCTTCCTTGGCCCTCGTGAATATTCAGACCTGAAGGCATCAGTAAGATGAAATGAGCAGAGACAGTTCATAATTGTGATTAAAGGCAAGGGCAGCCAGAAAAAGCTCAGAAGCCTGGAAGCTCTCTGAAGAGTGATGTGGCATGAGTCTGGTCCCATTCAGGCAGCATCCTAACCCAGGTGTCTTGTCCAGCAGTGACTGTGTTTGTAGGGAGTGCCACAGGGGCTGGGACATGCTACTGGTGGGGCTTAGCCACAGCTGGAACAGGCCGTTCACCAGGACATGTGCCAGCCCACCCCTCTGGCCAGTCACTCACTGTACCCTCACCCTTCCATAAGTCACACACACACAAACAATCCTTTTCCCTCTGCCCCATCTCATCTCCTGAGCCAGGATTCAAATAGGAAATACAGAGAATAGTGTGAAGGTCCCAGCCATCCAATACATCCTGAGCTGTGCTGGGAACTTGGCACCTGGTACGTTGGTAGAGATGATGACAAGAGAAATTGCAGCACTCTCCCGAGAAGTCCCTGCACTGACTGTCTGTGAGCAGATGCTGCAGAGATTTTCTCCCAGTCTGCAGCTCGTTGCCTTCATACACAGTAGAAATGTTGGGTGTTTTAAGGTAAGTTCGTGTATGCTGCACTGCTGTCACAGAAAGCAGTTTTTACTGTTGCCTTGAGCAGAAAGAGAGCAAGTGAAAGCGTGTGTGGTTTCACCGGGGTCACATCCACCTGGTAAAAATCCATCACAACGTGGAGCATTTCAGTGCAAGGGCACTGCGGGAGCTCGCTGCCAGCTGCGCCTGAGCCGCTACCAGCAGGAAGGCAAATCTTCCCACAGGCAACACACGCAAATCCTTCCCTTGCTCTCAGATAAGAGGATAAAGGGAAACTGAGGGGGGGGGAGGTAGAGGTTTGGAAAAAAATGTAAAGGGAAAACAGTAAGCTTGACTCTGTCCTTCTTTCATCGAAGAAAAGAAACAGACACTCCCAGATCCTATAGCAGGTTACAGGGTTGCAGGAACCAGTAAAATTAATATGGGTCAGTAAAATAGAACTAGCAGTGAGTGGGAGGCAGGAGAAGAGCTTCAAAAACTGATTGAAAGGAGAGAGAAACTGGCATAAATAAGAGGGAAGATACACTTTAAAATGCTATTAAGAATCAGTTGTTCTTCTAATATAATTAGTAAGTGAGAGAGAGAGGGAGAACAGACTGAGATTCCTTTTTAGTGTGAGACAAACTTGAGGAGGAGAAGATGGAAAGAGGATGCTGGGTTTAGGAAGACCACAGTTCTAGGCAGTGTATATCTGTGGATATCTGTGAGCACAACCAGGTCCCACCTCATCATCTTTTCCCAGCTATTGTGTAGGTGTGAAAACATTGGGAATGCCACTGCTTTGTCACACATCCCTGTCTCTCTTGGGCTGGTCCTTTTGGAGAGGTGTGCAGGTGTTCCCATTCCCTGGGGAAACTGCTCGAACTGCACCTTGGCGAGAACTCAGCCCTGCTCTGGTTCTGCAGATTTACACTGGTTTGGTTTAAGGGAGGTAGGCCTCATCTTTATTTCTGCAGTCCTGCCCTGTCTGTGAGGAGCAGATTTGCTGCAGAAGCCAAGCGCCATTGCTCAAGCTTTTCCAAGTGACAACTGAGTCTGCCTTGTTTTCAGAGCACTAGGATAGAAATTACAATTCTTCAGAAATCAGATTTGCTAAATTGCAATGTAACTGGGCTTCTTCACGTGAAAGCTAAGGATCAAGCATTTCCTTAGATTTATAGATACTGGATTTTTTTAAAAAGCATTGTAAATTTCCAAGGCTCCGATGTTTCTGTCAGAGCTAGAAAATAGAGGGGGCTGAGGAAGAAGATCTCTATTCATGTAAAATCAGGGGAAGAGGAAGACTTGTCAGCAAGGAGACTCCTGGTGCTTCATTATTCTCTTGGGGATTTTTACTTTAAATTTCAGTGAAAAAAATGGGCCAAACCCAAGAAAAACATTCTGGAAATCTGGAAATAGAAAAGTCCAAGGTAATTTTAGTCAGAAATACTAAGAACATCAGTGTTTCTAAATTGAAGCTGTTCTTTGGAGGACACCTTGACTAGGTGAAATCATCATTGTTTTTCCTGCCTTCCTGCCTCTGTTGGTGGCAGTGACTGATAAGCAAATCCTCTGTGCTGAGCTGCCCCTGAGGCCAGGCTGGGCAGGTTGTGCCTGGTCCAAGCACAGCAGGCTGTGCAGGAATCGTGGGCACACCTGCACCCCTGTGTCACCCACGGGTGTTTCCCACAGAGAGGTCAGCTGCAGGGCAAAGACAAGCAAGCCATATGGGCTGTGGTCTGTGAGATCCTGCCTCGAATGCCATGGGAGCTGATGAGTTACAAATACAATACTTTCTTCTCCTGGACCTCTGTCTTCCTGTGTAGCTTCAGACAATTTCCCAGTGGCACTGAGTGGTTGTCAAATTGCCAAAGCAGACCGCAGGTACAAAAGTAGTATTTTGATTTAGAATATTTGTTCAAGCAAATGGCAGTAAATCTATTCTTGCACATACAGGTTGTAATTCTCTAAATATTAGTAATAGCCTGCTTATGTCTTACACTCATGCACAGACAAAAGCTGTGAACCAGCCAGGTGGGGATCTCAGACCCCGAGGGCCAAGTCCAGCAGCACCAGATCATTTCCTTTGCCAGCTGAACCTATGGGCAGGTAGGACTTGGAGGGGTCCTCTGAGGTGAGCACAGACCCCTGTTCTCATGGGAACTACCTCACACCAGCAATCCTCGAAACTGAGAAGCTTCATCATAAAAGCTCTCTGGTCTTCCCTGTTCTTGCAGGGGGTCTTTTTTGGAACCTCGTGTGTCTTCTAGAGTCCAGGTTCTGAAAGCTGGTGTAGCCATTTCTTCTCTGGCCAACACTGTCCTCCTGTCAATTAGCGATGGGTTCCCTTTGCACACAGCCAGTACAGAGTGAGCATGTAAGGTCTCCTTCCTTCACCCTCCTGCCTCCCTGGCTGGTTGCATTTACTCAACTGATGGTGTTGCCCTTCCCAGCCGCTCCTGGACCACGTCTGCAGAAAATGTTACTGAGGGTATATTGCTCCTTCTTAGGTTACAGTATAGCCCCGCACTCCTGGGTGTGGTGTGATCAGAGTGGGAGATAGGAGCAGCTGGCTGCTGGAGCTCGTTCTGTTTCCTCAAGCTGCTCCCAGCCATGGTCACAGAGTCTGAGGAGCTTTAAGACATTGGATGTCTTGACACCTCCCCCAGCCTCTCTGGATGAGGTGCTGTGCTGTTCCTGATAGGCATCTGAAAATCAGGCAAGTTGATGGTGTTCTGTTTCGTAGGTATTTTATGGTCTGTTTTATTCTTTCTGTGTTTTCTGCTTCTTGCTGATTTTAGGTTTTGGTTGCTTTCCATAATGTAGAGCCAGATAGTGGTTTTTTCCCCTCTTACAAATACTGTTGCTTTTGGAGAAGTGTGTGCTAAAACCAGACGTAGGCATGAGGAGAGCTAGTTCAGAAGAAGGTATTCATGACAGGGCATTTTGTGCAACTGGAGTACTGCTTACCTGCTTTCCATTCTTCCCAGCAACTCTACTAGGGCAAAAAGAGGCAGGATAGTGGACCAAAGAATATATCTGCATGTGTCAGGGACAGTATGTGAAGGAGGCAGGGAAATGGAAGAAAGCCTCAGGATCACAGTAACAGGCTTGCCTGGTAGGTATGTGATTGAACCCCTCGTGTCTGTGTCTTTCTCCACAATTCAGATGCATATGCCAAACCCATGCAGTCAGCTGTTAAGACATCTGTAGCATTTCCAGGGGAAAATGTGTCAGTTAAACAGGTCTCAAAGCACAGTATTTATGGTGTAGGAACCCGAGGCCTACTTACAGTGTCTAATTTTGGTGGTACAGTTTAGGGCTGAGATGGCCCAAAGCAGCAGCTGCTTGTGGATTGGGCAGAGTAACTCAAGGAAACACAGCTGGTTCCCTCTGCAGCCTCCTGGATCAGGAGTGCCTCCTGTCTCCTGTCTCTTTAGTCTGCAAGGGTTGTCATAGTAAAGTCCTCGTGGGGCCTTCTCTCTCATTAACTCCCAGACCCTTTTCCGAGCTTTCCATGAACACAGCCATCTGGCTTCACAGTCACAGGTCAGAGGAGCAATTTGAGACAAATGAAAGGCACGTGCAGGTATCTCAGTGACCCTTTGGCTGCGTGACTGCAAGTGAATACCGCAGCTTGCAATTCCACAAGCTGATTACACTCCGGCTGGGTATTTTAGCACACCCCACAGTTACCTTCTACCAGTTGCCATAGTCTTTTGGCATCTCCCTTGTTCCTGTTTATTTGTTCCGTGTTTATTTGCAGCCTCACTGGCAGGATAAAAAGGCAGGCTGAGGGGTTTTGAGAAGCGGTGATTTGGAGCTGTGCTGTCTCAGGATCAAGGGATATCCGGAGAGGTAAGCAGGTGTAGCTCCTGCCCACCTCCTTGCCCTTTCCCCTCAACAAAGACAAGTTGTACAAGAGCTATCTGGTGTCCTAACAGGGCTGCACAAAGTTAGCAACAGCCCTCCCCTCGGAAGGCACAGGTTACCTTTGCTGGCAGCGGGGCTGAAGATGAAGCACGAACTAAGCTCCAGTTACGGATCAAACTGTGGATAGCAAGAAGCAGAGGAGTCTTTCATGGCCCTTCGGGGACTGTAAAAACAGAAACTGTTACTTTGACTTCACAGCCAGCCAGCTTTGAGGACAGGCTGTGCAGTTGTGTGAATCATCTTTGTTCGGGAGCACAAGGAAATATTCGGAGCAGGCTGACTGCAAGTTCAGCCTGACCCCGGCGTTAATGGCAGAGGCACCGAGTTACAATCACCGTGTCTGTGGGTGGTCAGAGCGAGGGGAGCGTGCCTGGGATGGGATGCTGCCCTTCCAAGGTAGGTCACATCACAGGAGTCGTGCGCTCATCCCCTCTGAGAAAATTATCTGGATGCTTTCACCAGAAAATCACTTTTCATCAGAAAATTGCCTTTCATCAGAAAGTGCCAGCGTGAGCAATATCTTTGGGTTTCATTGGTGAGGCATGTTTCTGGGAACGTTGCTCTTTTGCTGGAATTTTTCTCAGAGAAGGCTTCTTCATTTTATAATGACAAAAGACGGCAAATGACCCAGCACCCAATGTTCCAGGCGCTCCCACACACTGAGACAGAGCCAGGTGCAAGCTTCCATCCTGCTCTCATAGGAGTAGGAGCTGGGTCTCTCCGAAGCCCAGCAAAGGCTCCAAGTGTTGGGCTGGTGAATAATTGGTAGTGGAGGAGTGTCTGTCCTCTGAGTCACCCTGCAGATGTCCATTGAAACAGGCGGCTCAGCCTCCCACCCAAACCCAAGGGGAACACCCTAAGCCCCTGGACTGGGGACTGTAGGCAGACTTGTCAGCAGCCTCAGGGACTTTGTCTGCAGGTCTCTTAACATGGATCTCTGATGCCGAGATCTCAGTTGCATCAGAATTTCAAGTTCCACATTGTTGTTAAAAAAGGGTTTGATCTGATGTGCGCGGAGAAACACTTGAAATGTGTGACCTCAAAGGCTCAAGTAACAAGGGGCAAGTGGACGTGAACAAAAATATCATTCTAGAAATGTCATGATTTTCAAGCTTATGTAAGTACTTTTGTATGCAGTATCTCTCATGTTGGGGTTTCTTTTTTTTTTGACATATAGATTTGACGGCAAGGGAAATCTCACTATAGGGTCGAAGTGGGCAGCATTGAAACTTCCTCCTTGAAAGTGCTGTGGAGCTGCTGACCTTACAAAAAAGTGCATGGAAAGCAACACAAGAACAGGGGCAGTTAGAGGTGATCTGGCTTTTGACATCTTCTGATGCAGAGGGATTAGAAGATGGCATCAAAGCCTGCGAGAATCTAAGGAAGAGTCACAATTTCTTCTCAGGAGACCAGAGGAGAAAGGCAGGGCCAAGAAGTCACACAACTCACAGTGGGGAATATTTCTGAGGTTCAGTACAGGGAAGTACAAGTGAAATGGGCCCTGCAAGCCAAACCAAAATGTTTCTGGAAGACGTCTGCAACTTTTAGACAGGCCATACAGAACAATGAATACAGATAGATTTGAACTCCAGTGACACCGTTTTTTCGTTTTGTAATTTTCCTTTTGCCAAAGGAACTTTTGGCAATTAAAAGGTTTCTTCAGAAGAAAGATGCTGTGGTTGGCTTTTTGACAGCAAATTTCTGTAGGTCCTAATGAAGGAGACTCACTTTAATCTGACTGCACAGAATTACTCACTGAAGCCTTTCTTACTTTCTTTCCTTGTGCCCTGTGTTGACATTAATATATAGCCCCCAAATCCCGTGCAACTGCAGATATTTTCCCATAATCAAGTAATTTCTTCAGGAAAAAGAACCCTATTCACTGTTTGAAAGAAACAAATGTACACAGATAAATAAATACACACACCTTGTAAAGAACAACTGTTTTCCCTGTGGATCAATTTAATCAATCTAAACATGGAAAAGTAGTGATAAAAATGTATCCATTAGATTACAGGGTGAAGAAATTTGGTTCGTTGGTATGAGGGAGAGCTGTTTGCTTATAAAAAGTAAAAAGCAGTGGGTAGTTTTTAATGAACATGTTTATGGCCACAAGTTGGTATAGCTCAATCTTCTTTGAGAACATGCAGATTTGATGAAGACCTATTTTGGGCAGGATGCCCTGTTCTGTTAGGACTTGTTTTTCTTGTGTTTCAATGGTTGATTAATTCCTGATTATTTTTTTTTTTTCCATCTGTTTGTGTGCCTTTCTGAGAATTTTTGCTTTGTTTTCTTGAACGGGAAAACCTCAAAAGCCTAAGCAGAGTTACAGCATCCAGTTGGACTGAAACACATAGTTAGAAGTTTTAGAAAGCAAAAAAAGTGCCTCTTTTTTTTTTCTTAACTAATGCTGTGCTCAAGCAGGAAAAAAAAAACTGCAAGGAAAATCAGCTGCAGCTGAAAGAAACAAAGTACAAAGAGCATGAAATACATTTTTGCTGTTGCTGTTTTTGATACCATGTGAGGATAATAATAGGTCACACCTAGATGATATTGAAACATGGTCCAAGGGACAAGAAGACATCTAATTAGTGGAAAAAAGAGACCTCTGGCGGGTTGATTGACACACAGATCTGTTTTCTAAAAGCCTGTTCAGACCCTCTTATTCTCAAGACAGCCCTTGGACAGAGCCTGGCTTGTTCAGGTTATGATAGGTTAATAAGGATACTGAGCAAGACCAGCACTTTGCTGGAGATAATTATGCATTAGCTGGAAGGGGGGATTGTTTCATCGTTGAAATGAACTCTGTGTAGCAGAGCATTATCACTCCACTCTTCTGAAAGTAAACATTTCGACTTTCATATTAGTTGTCAGCTGTGGAGAGTGGGAAGAGTGGAAAAAAGCCAGGGCCCAGCACTGGCTCTGGATGGAGGAAATTTCAGCTCCTCATTATCGTGATGGGCAAAGATGCAGCTTGGTTCTGCAGCACTGGATTATCTGAGCTCCAGATTCCACCGAGCTTCTTGAGCTTGGCTGAACAAAGGTTGCCAGGGTTTCCCGCACTTGTGTTTGGGATGTAGCTCTGCAGGAAGATTGGAGACATAAACAGCAATGCTTTAGGTCTGTGAACCTACACAGGGAGAACATGTCAGAGTGTGGGAGAGCAGACAGAGTCTTCCAAAAGTCATCTTCACTGGTAGCCCATTAGTGCGGAACAATCTTCACTCCTGTTTTCTCCTACACCAAAACTCACACACAAAAGCACTTGGGAGAGTCTCCTCTCCATATGCAGCTAATAGAAAGTGCTGGGGGAATTAGGTGCCAAATTAGCTATTAATCACCTTAGTGACTTTGTAGGTTTATTTTAAGGCTAAATTCTCCATAGGCTTCACTGACTTTCCTAAAACTTTTGATGGCACAAAAAAACCTATACATGTACATCAGAATCCAGAACACTTCCTGCCAGCTACGGCTCTTAAGGCAAGAGGTACCCGAGTTTCCATAGATGGTGGTACAAGTAGTGGTGCACCTGTTAGAGAAAGCAAATTTGCACATTTGGGTATTTATCTTGTCACTGCTGTTGCTGTGCTCAAGGCATATCTATTCTTCTCTGGGTTGTCATCCTAACACCTCAAACTTATCGCTTTGAGCACCTGCAAGGATAGGATGAAGAGCTGCAAATCACCTTCAGCCATTGCCCTTCGGTGTGAGATCAAGCATATCCTGATGAGAGCTTCCCAGGCAGCAGAGCTCTGGGACAATATTGGTCTGCTGGCTGGTTTCTGGGTCATAAGGAGAGAAGTTACAGTGGTACAGGCAGAGTCCTTCCACTGACTTTGTGAGCTTTGTCTGTGACTCACAGAGCCAGATTTGTGCTATGGTGTGAAAGCATCTTGATTCTGTATTTGATAGGAGCTTTGGCAACTTAATTATGCTGTGATAGGAGGAAAGCTCCTAGAAACAAAATCTTATATCCTATGTATTATGATTGTGACAAAAATACTAACTTATGATCAAATTAGTTTGGTGAGGCAGATATAAATTAAGCTCCTTCTAGTGTTCACACATATCAAAATTAGGAATTTAAAGACAGGCTATCTGAGCTACTCTACTGATAAAATAAGATTATCATCCTCCCTGCAATATGCTTAAATCTTGACAGTAATTTCAATGGGACAAGTAATTTTTCTCTCCATATCAGCATGACCCCCTGGGAAACAGTGGGAGGCACATCATATGCCAATTGAAAGTGAAAAATCCATAAACACAAGGCATTACAACTTTTTATTGTGGTTACTACAAGGACCATAAATTCCTTTTCATGTCTGTTTTTCCTGTTGACATCTCTTTAGTTATTGTCTCAATCTCTTCCTAAGTGTAAGATGTGCAGGGTGCCTCAGCGTTTTGGTTAACATATTGAGGTAACCCTGTATTCAGTGTGATGACACTGCTCTCACTGCAACAGCCTTGTAATGTATCCATGCCTCCACAACATTTTGGGGAAGGCTGCAGTTAGCGAAGAGGGCAAAAGCCTCATCAATCTTTTGCTGCTTTCTTTCCCAACAGGGAAAAAGCCTGTGCATACCAGCTTTGAGAGGAATGAAGTTAGGATGTGGTGCTGTGCAGTAAGAATTTCCTTGGCTCTCTGGAGCAAAAGACTCCTGTGGCTGAGTCTGTGGACAGAACTGTTAATAGATGTGCCAGGTTCTCAGCTTCTCCAGTGCTGAAATGGGGACCAGCATGACACAGCCTCGCCATTCTCAGCTGATGTTTTATTGCTATAATTTGGCATAGGCAAGTAAAATAAGGTTGGGCATTGGGACCTAATACCTGTTGCAACCAGTGGGAGTCACACACCCCACTAGCATGGATGGACTCCTTAAAAGAGTTTTCACAAATTCTTCGACCTGGCACACTGAATAAATATACACTTCCCTGAAATAAATATACACTTGCCTTCTACATAAAGCCCCCCAGAGCACTCACACTTTTATATGAGCTTTTACAGAGGAAACAGCACTAGCCCTATAATTGTCCACATCAAAATCTGTTTATTTAGAGAAGTTGTTTGCTATTCAGCTGGAGGTACCAACAGTGCTATGGCAGAGAATTGCTGCAGTGTTAACAATCAAAGAGCAGCCATCACCAGCGTTATTGTTTGTTGCCTTTCCAATGCACTGAGGCTGACTTGTTTACAAGCATCGTAACCAAAGAGCCAGAGCTCTCTTTATTTGCCACCAAGTGAGCCTGCAGGGAAGAGCACTGCTTCCAGTGCCTCAGAAAGCTTGGGGAAGGCATTGTGGTCACTAGTTGTTACAGGTGAGGTAGCTAAAAACACTTACCTCTACATACCCCACTCTATCCTGTGGTACTTTTTCTTTTAGAAATGCCTGCATTTCTCAGTACTTTATATAAGCTTTTGACTGTAGGGGTAGTGTGTTAATAAATGTTCACTGGAATATAAAATACATACTGTATTTAGTGAATAATAGATTATAGATAACTCCAAGCATATCACTTAAAATGCTGTAGATGTTTATGAGCCATTAGTAAGCAATTTATTATTGATCAGGAAGGGAAGGAAGGATCACACATTTATTACAATCCATGAATCCTGTATTAATCCTTTTTAAAAGGTGTTAAAGTCTTGGTTAGAAATGAAGTGTGAGCCACTGGCCTTTTAGCAGTAGGCTCTCTGGCCAATAGCTGGTAAGATCACACCAAGTTCTTGGCAGCTTTGGGACACTCCAGAGCATTGTTGACCTGTCCTGTAGCCTCTGGTTTTAATACCTCTCAGCAGCCATGATTTTACTTTGGTACATCACAATTCGCATCAATTTCACGTGGTGTTTTTATTTGAGAACTGACACTCTCTATTTCTTTGTTTTACACCCTGGCTAAATCTGTTTCTTCACCCTTTCACGTGTTTCCCGCTCCTCTTCTCCCCAGGGTGAATGCTCACAAAAGTGCTATGACATCTTTGTGCTGGAGACGGTGTGCGTGGCGTGGTTTTCCTTTGAGTTCCTGCTGCGGTCCATCCAGGCAGAAAACAAGTGTGCTTTCCTGAAAACCCCGCTCAACATCATCGACATCCTGGCCATTCTGCCTTTCTACATCTCTCTCATTGTGGACGTGGTTTCCACAAAAAACAGCAGCAAGCCTGGCGGGGGAGCTGGCAACAAGTACCTGGAGCGCGTGGGGCTGGTGCTGCGCTTCCTGCGGGCGCTGCGCATCCTGTACGTGATGCGGCTGGCGCGGCACTCGCTGGGGCTGCAGACGCTGGGGCTGACCGCGCGCCGCTGCACCCGCGAGTTCGGGCTGCTCCTGCTCTTCCTCTGCGTCGCCATGGCCCTCTTCTCACCCCTGGTCTACTTGGCTGAGAGCGAACTGGGAGCCAAGCAAGAGTTCACCAGCGTCCCCTCCAGTTACTGGTGGGCTGTGATCTCCATGACAACTGTTGGCTACGGGGACATGGTGCCTCGTAGCATCCCCGGACAGGTGGTAGCCCTGAGCAGCATCCTGAGTGGGATTTTGCTGATGGCTTTCCCCGTCACGTCCATCTTTCACACCTTCTCCCGTTCCTACAGCGAGCTGAAGGAGCAGCAGCAGCGAATAGCCAGCAGGCAGGTGCGCCAGCGGCAAGAGAACACCGAGCTCCTGGGTGGTGACAGGGCAAGGGGGCTCGGTGCCACATTCCCACCAAGTGCTGGTGGGCAGGAGGGTCTGCCTTTGGTGGATCAGTAAGCCAAGAGTTCTTGACCCTGAACAGCTGAGGACATGTGTTGGCAGCACAAGAAGCAGTGAACAAGGGAGGTCAGTTCTGCAAGAAGAACCCCATGAACTGCATAAATGAGGGGCAGACACACACAAGGTTTCGCTAAAGACCCAACTTCTGATCTTAAGGGACCTCTTAAAAGTACCCCTAGAAATTCTACCAAGTACAGCTCTGCTCCATTGCTTTTCTTAGGGCTTTTCTTTTCTATTGAGCAAGTATTTTTGGGTATGCCCGAGGAGCAGCCATTGAACGTAGCCAGCCAGCAGAATGTAATGTGAAGCCCAGCCTGTGCCAGGTGCCACATGGCAGAGCACCCCGCCTGCCACCTCCTCCCTACCCTGCTCGGTGGCACTCCCTGTGCCAGGGGCTGAGCAAGGGGCTCCCCGTGCTGCACGCCCCACAGCACGTTTGTTTTGGCAGCCCCACCAAGGAATACAAACCTCAGACAAGCCAAGGGGCGAGGGCAAGAGAAGGGCAGAAGCATCCCTTCAGCTTTGCCAGGGGCTTGGTTCTGTCTTCTACAGATGAGGCAGCACAGCTGGAGCTGCCAGCTCTGAATTGTGTGTGAGCACAGTTTGCATTATTTAGTAGAGATGCATATTTACCATCCTAAGCTTTGTATCTTAGCCCCATGACAGAAATATACATACAAAAATCTTTCTGACTGTGGTACTGAATGTTAACTTGGTTTTTTTCCTTTGCTAACAGTCGAATATAACAAATACCATTACAAATGATGACATTTCTCCACTTTCTGTTAACTATTTCCATTTCTCATGTATCAAGAAATGTGTTTAACAGGCAACTGAGCCAATCTGAACTACATGTAGCCCAAGAAGGGGAGGGTGATCTTAAACCAGCAGTGACTCCCAGCTCTGCAGTCTTTCTTAGTGGTGGTGGCTGCACTGAGTGCAGTCCTGTGCAAACACCCAGTGAAGCCAGCGAGACACCTTCAGTGGGCTCTGGCCCAAGCTGCAGTGCAGCAGCTGTGCTCTGTGTTAGGAGTAGCCTTTTGGTTTTGCCCTCCTACTAAGAAAAAGACAATCCTGTCATTAGAACAAGTGTTCTGGCTCTTCTTCCTGAATCTCAAAGGATTCAATTCAATTTAAAGAGAAAATGAATCATATGGTGGTATCTGCATTTTGCTTATTGATGCCAGCCCCACATGCATGAGCTTTCCAGCCCCCAACCTGGAGGAGCTGTTGGCTGGTCCAAGTCAGGATGCTCTGTGGGTCTTTCAGTGCTCCTACAGGTGGGATGTGATCAGGGAATAGAGGGAGATGGTATCCAACAGTCTTTTGTACCTACACCCCTATTCGTACTTAAGCCATGCAGTGTCACCCTCCTGCCAGGAAGGGAACAAAACCTGATGTGTTGAAGATGGAATTTGTCTGGTCTGTTGTTTGGGGTTTTTTTGCCTCAGCATATGTTGTAAAATCAATCCTTACATTAGCAAACTCTCATATTAAGCCATTCCTTATAGGAATGAAGCAAGGGAAATGGAAAGGTTACACTTTATTTTAATAAAAATTAAAAGCTTTGTTGCTGACTGTTTGTGTTGGCGATTTGGGTGTGGGGGGAGGTGGTGTTTCGCCGTGCTGATGTGAAGTAACCCCTGTTAGTTGCTGCTGAGCACTTGCAGGAGATGGAGGCTGCAAAACTGAGCCCCTACCCTGCAGGATGCACAGCAAAGCCCCAGCTGTATTGAACTGCAGGCAAACCAAACACAGGTGCCCACGCCAGGGCTCTGCCCATCCGTCACAGCCCAGCAGCACTGGGAACACGTCCACTCCTTGTGCCGGAGAGGAGGGCCAAGGGCTGGTGCCTGGTGCCTGGGCTGACTCAGACTCCTGGCAAAGCAAAGCCAGCACTGGGTTGCTGTGACTCATGAGAGATTTCAGTTCTGTTGGCTTTTTATTCCTGATGCAGGCATTTCTTTCATTAAGGGTTATTAAGGTGTGACATCGGGGATAGAGCTTTGCAGCCGGCTGATTGCAAACCAGCCAAGGGAGCAGTGACAGGGGGACGGCGTGGCGTGGTGCTGAGGGGCAGCACTGCCTCTCCTGGTGGCATTCAGGTGCTCAGCCTTAAGGTGGCACCTGACAGACTCACTAGGTGGACTCACAAGTTCACTCCTCATGGTGATTTGGTTCATGCACACCGGGTGTGTTTCATGTTGCATTTCCAATGTGAATGAAGTGACCATGGCCAGTGTGCTTGGAGGGTGCAGAATGCATCTCCCCAAGGTGGTGAAGCCCACAATATGCAAGCACCCTTACTTTATTACTAGAAAAGCCACATTGGAGTAGACATGCTTGCAAAACTAAGAGTTTCACACTTGCAGTGCTAGCAAATAACCATGAGTCAATGAGGTTTGGCCTTGCAGCATGAAAAAACCAGCACTGGGACAGCAAACTGCAGCTCAGCAGCTGTGTAGAAAAACAGACTGATGACACACACCAAATTATTGCTGTTCTCCATCAAGTTGCAAACTGAGTACAATAGTGAGTTCTTTGTATTTTTCAAAAGGCACATAATTAATTCCAGCATGCACAGAGTTTTAATAAAGTGACAAAACCCACTCATTATGTCTCCTAGTCAAAGCCTGGCTTTTAATAAAGTTTCATTTCATCTATTGGGATGACAGATGAGGAAACAAATATAAACCAGGAACCTTTTAAACAAATTATTTTTGGAAGCTATATAAAGTTGTGATGCACACATTGCCAGACATAAAAGACACTCAGAGGAGAATGAATTTCACCCAGGGCAGCTGTTGTTATGGGTGATGCTTATTACTTTTGATCAGCTGCTGGAGAATGTTGGTTTTGTTGTGTATGGTGGTTGGTTTTCTTTGACACAGCACACAGATGATTTTAAGGCCATTTATCTCTCACTATAATAAATGCCACACTGCTGTCTGTAGGCACACCAGTGCCAGCAGCTAGTTATACCTGTTTCTTTGAACAACTTAGTGCTTCATAATTGTAGCACACTAGTTTTGCCTCAAGGAAAAAGAAAACAAGGAAAAAAATATTTCCCTCTCATATGGGACAAAGACTCTAAAACACGTGAGCAAAGCCACCTCTTCTATGTGTCCACCTTGGTGGCAGCATGCATTGACCTGGACCTACAAATTCTGGCAGCTTGCAACAATTGTCATGAAAATCCTAACTTAGGAGAATTAAGGTTGTCTTACCTGGAAAAGGGACAGTTAATGGGAATGGTACAAAGTCAAACAGCTCACACAGCACATGTGCACAGCCACCTCCTACCTCACAGCAGCCTCAGCTAAGAAAAAGCAGCAATGGTAAGAAAAATGTGACGCTGGTGTCATCTCCTCAGCTGTAAGTCAGACAGAGGCTGCTGTCCCACACTGCTGAAGCCAGAACAGGCCCAGGCTATGGCAGCCTCACAGCAAATGCTTCAGGGGCAAAGCATCCTTGGCCTTCCCCTTGGCATTCTTTGTATTTAGCCTTAGAGGACTGTGAAGCCTTGGCATGGAAGAGGACAGAGGTGCATGGAAGGGCTGTCAGGTAGAGAAATCCAGCGTGGTTCTGCTGGCCCATCTAAGGCTGAGCAAAGCCCCTCAGTCTCCCAGCCAGCACCTACCAGAGCCAAATGCATGCAAGCTGGGACACACAAGGGCAGGATGGGGGTCTGAAATGCTGTGTTTGCTGTCAGTACATTTCTAGATGCTGACATCCACTTGGGACTGGCTGCTTTACAAGGCTGTTTACAGGAAGACCTGCCCCTGCTCCAGGGTGAGCCTCACATGGTGTTCTAGTCCCCATCTCTTATTTACTGCTGTTGGCACAGGGATCCAGGCAGTGTTTATTTATTGGTACACTGTTGACTTACATATTGATGTTTTCTTTCTTACAGAAAGCCTCCAACAAAGCTACAGTTGTCAGTCAGGTCCTTGAAGCCTGCCTGGCTCTCAAGCCTAAGATAAGGATCACAATCAGATTTAACAAACAGAACCTGTGGGCCAACTTTTGTTTTAATACCCAGTACCGAATGTGAGCTTTATTTTACGTCTTAGAATGTTTTTAATTGCACCTAACTGCATGCATCTCAAGCATCTAACCATGGCATTTCTCCTTCCATGGAGCCGCAGTGCAGACCACTGCCTGCCACGCACAGCAGAGGGAGAGATTTGCCCTGAGGGAGGCCTGGGGCAGCCAGCAGGACAGGGGCTGGGCTGCTGCCCTGGCTGCTGCAGCCCCCAGAGATGGGGTTCCCCATTGTTTCCTTTAGGGCCAGCCCCACCACCGGCTTCCCCACGGTGAATGCCAAAGCAGCAGCCACTAACACCAGCATTGTCTGGGAGAGAAGGTGCAGCACTGCAAGGGCTGAGCAGGCTCGGCTGCTGTGAGAACTGCTTGGGTCTCCACTGCCAGCAGACTGCAACAGAGAAGGCTGGGTTTACTCCCCCACCCTCACATTCCTCCTCTTTTCCCCCCCACTTTGCTGATTTACCTACCTCTACCCTTCAGATTTTGGTTTTCCTTCTTTCCCTTCCCTTCAGGAATATCTCCCTTCAGCCCCTTACTTGAGCAAGCTCAGTCTCTCCCAGGTGTCTCCTCCCGCCCTTCCCAGCCCTCTCTCCTCCCCATCTCCCCTTCTCCAGCTCCTGCAGCCATTACACACAGCAATAGCAAACCACCTCTCCACGACAGAGCAGCCCAGCATCCCGGATCAGCAGCCTGGCAGGATCCAGGAGATGCACAGTGGCTTCAAGGCTGCTCCTGACAGTCTTGGCTTGTTTTCCCACCCAGAATGAACAGGGAGGGTGGCCAAGACTTCTCTTGGGGCAGCAGTCGGCCATGAGATGACAGACTCAGTGTCCTCATCTGTGTACAGGCTGCCAGAAGCACATCCCTCATCTGTGTCCCATCTTCAACCTCACTCTGCAGTTTGCATGACACAGGGTTCTTTTAAAGCTACATAATAATCTGTTTGTAATTTGGTTTTTACTGTGAGCACAGCAAACACAACCAAGTTATGTGGTCACGACAGTTAAGTTTACCCTAGTATGGTATGGAAGAGAAGGGAACAGAAATCCAGAATCCCTGTTGTGCATCATGAGTTCAGGACAATTTATGCCTTGTGCTTACCCACTCATCAGAAGGAAAAAGCACACTAGTTATTCCTATCAACAATGCTCCTGACAAGATGATTTATAGTAAGAGTTAAGAAGCACACATTTTGTACCTGAACAAAACAAAGCAACACTGCAATTTATATATCATAGGTAATTTTTATTAAAAAAAACATTGCAACTGACAGAAAAAATAAAGTCCATGAAATGTGCCATACATTCAAAGAGATGTATTTAAAGTAATTGATTTCTTATTCTCTGAGGTGATCATTGAAACAGATACTTCCTGACAATTAGAGAACAAAACAAAAGTTCTGTAACACTTTGTCCCTAAAGTACCTTGCAAGAAGTTCTAGAGTTCCTGGCCAAAAGTCCTACTTGCTAAATGCCACATACAGAAGATGACCTGGACATGGTTTCACTGGCTTCTCTTCCAGCATTTGCTGCTCTGGTGTAAATGAGACTGGTCTGCAGAGCTTGCTGGTTTGGGTGCTGATGACAGACTCAAGAATCTGCCCAAGGAAGAATCCCAAATGGAAAAAAAACAGAAATTGTTTTATCCTCAGTAATATCTGTAGTTCAAAGCCAAAGAGGTGGCCAAAAGTGTGCACTCCCAGGTGAAGCTATAACATACAGAAGTATGTTTCTTACAAACCATTAATTTCTTACATCCCCGTTTTGCAGAATATTAGAAAAAGACCACCAAATACAAAAATCTTACCATTACAAGTTATTAAAAAAACCCTTCAGACCCTTAAAACGCACAAGAAAGTGTTTGTTTTCAAACAGTAGAAATACAATCCTCATTAAAGCAGCATACCGGAGAAGCCAGTTGTTAAGTTTTCAATTAAAAAAAGACAAAAGCCCAGATGTTCCTGTAACACAACCAGAACACTGGAGAAAAGAGAGGAACAAAACATTCATAGTCTGCCATGCTGAGTACATTGTCTTTGTAAGGTCACTTCAGGCCTAGAAGAGTATGGTATTGAACAAAGAGCATGGAGTCAGTGCCTGGGCACAGTGTGATTCCCCTCCACTGGACAGTTTGCCACCACTGAAGACAGTCCAGACTCAAATCGTGAGCTTCCCAAAGAAAGCACAGTAGGGGAAGTACCTGACTTACACACTGAAGTTATCAAACCTCGGACTTGCTGCCATGGGTAAGAAAGCATAAGCTGTTGGGCTATCCTTAGAGAAAAAATGATCGTGCAAAGTCTGTCCAACGCTTTGCCTGTGGCCAGATGGGACTCACCCAGCAGAGGGAGGAAGCCTCATGAAGGAAGCAGCACAGGCACAGCTGCTCCTGGGACCAAGGGCCTTGCTATGGCCTCCTCACATCACCCGGGGCAGTTTCCTGACAGCAGCATCACAAGAGCCCAGGGGCTTGGGGACAGCCCCACGGGTCCACACCACCAGCAGCTGCACGTCACAGAGCATGGTGACCTACGCTGGCCAACAGCCTTTAGAGACAACATCTACATAAGCTCTGCTCTTTCAGCTTTCTCAGTCCCTCTCAGTACAGGCTGCTGATTCTTCTAAAAGAGAAGAATCTCTTCTCTAAGAGCCTAAAAGTTCACAACAGTGAAAGGAAAACATGGACTCCTTCCTTGTTGGGCCAATGGAGGAAACACCCCAAAACATAACCTGGTTCTTGTTTGGCATTGAACAACATGAACACGAATCTCAGCCTCAACAAATCAAGCTGTCAGATGCTGGCCCTACTCCAGGGGATACAGCTTTTTCTTTGTCTCAAACTTTTTCATTTCTGAGCCAATGAAAGTGGACCTGCTTCTATCTTTGTGGCTCAATCGTCATCTAAAATACTTGCTTGGCAATACTGGCAACACCCATCTGCTGGCCCCTTGGTTTGGGAAAGACACCCTAGAGGTCAGCTCTGTCCTGTGCACAGCTGCAGGGGCAGTGCTGCCCCCCAAGTGCAGGGCAGGCTATTCCCACACCCCATGGTTTCAAAGCACAACTACCTAAGTCCCCTGCAGTCTCCTGCTGGCTCCTCCTTTTGCCTGGATGCTTGACTGGCTGTGCCAGCTCTAGACATGGCTCCAGCACCATCAGGCCCCCTCCATCATCTCCTCCATGTGTCCTCCTGCAGCGGGGGTGAACGCCTGCTCACTCTTTAGCTTTACACCCTCTGTGGCTGGCTCATTTCTGGCTGCTCACCTCTTTGCAGGGCCTCCCACCCCCACCTTCTCTGCTCACCAGACAGCCTTACAGAGAAAAGAGAAAGCTCCTGGATTTGCTCTTCAATACTTCTTCCTCCATCGTGGAGATACTGAATGCTAGTACATGCCACAAACTTCCCACCAATATACAGACTTTATATTATATAAATAGGTAGACGTTTCAGACAAAATATCCTATAATTTCTGTGGTGTAACATTTTTAAATAGCATTAAAACCACAAACCATCCAGCCCTTGTGATTAAATATACAAACATTTGTGAATTGATAAGGCTCATAGGTACGTATGCAAAAATAAAGTGCCCCTCCCCCCACCAAGAAACAGTTCTGTACACCCAAGTCTGAAAACAGAGCGAGCAAGTTATTTAACACAGAACCTCCTGAGCTGCAAGTGCAGCCGTATTTTCCATCCTTGTTCTCATTTCTGCTTTCAACTTGGCAACACAGGAGTATTTACAAGTGGAAGAAGAGGTGCCATGGCTGACTCCGCTGACCTGCAACCTGTCCAGCCAAGTTCCTCACAGGGCCTTGGTGCTGGCTGGGTGTGCAGTGTGGGACACGGGCTTCTGAGGGTAGTGGCTGTACAAGTAAACCTGCAACAGGATAGCGATGTCCACAAAAACCTGCAGGAGTCCACAGATGGAGAACTGGAAAGGGGCCTGATTCAGGATGAAGTAAACAGTCTTGAACGTGTCCCCACTGGTCCACATCAGCACCATCTTGATGCTAAAAGACAGAGAAAAGAGAAGAGTGTTTACTGAGAAGGAGCTGGCTTTGGATTAGACCTGCTGTGCCAGAGGATCCCACCTACTTCAGCTAGGATTTATACCCAACAGTGGGTTGGGACTCCCCTTGACATGGGCAGACAGTATGCCTAGCCAAGACAGGCAGCACTGTACTTGGAAGGGAGGATCAAATTCTCTGCTCCACAAACTGCAGCACTCTTATCTCAGCAATTACAGCTCCAAATACCTGTGGCTATGAAGGTATCCAACATTTTAAAATATCCAGCTAGGATATTTAACACAGTGATGCTCTGTAAATGTGGCTGCCATATGCTGACAGCATTGACCATAAACCGAAGTAGAACAGTGCAAGGAAAAGAACTGCAATTCATCCCAGCAGTTACTTCTTGTGCGTGCTGTTCTGTGCTCATGCAAGGTGAAGTAACACACAGATTGCTCTCTCATGCATGCACACTTTTAGCATCTGCTGAAACAAACAAAATAGATAGAAGAAACCACTCCTTACTGCAGAAAATGCAGAACCAAAAAAAGCAGAAAGACAGATTGTCCAGTAATACAGAAAGAGGAGAAATTACATGCCTGCAGCTGTTATTGGAAGGATGAACAGCACTAGGGATTTTTATCAAGGACACAGATCAAGAGCAATGTTCAGAGTTCCTTTTAATAGCCAAACTTGCTTTCGTCTTGCTCTTCTGCTGAGCATTCCCTGTCCTGTAGTCCAGCTCCTGCTCCCCCACATCAGGAGAAACTCTGGGGAATAGAAGCAAGTTCTTCAAACAGACCAAATTATTTTCAGTGTCCTCAACAAAATGTGAACATCCAAACCTGGAAGGCTGTTTCTGAGCTTCGTGCACTTTATCAGGAGAGCTTTTTAAGCAGCTGGATAAGCGGCAGTGGACAAAAGCTATGTAGTTCACAGTATGATCACTGCACGATTTGTCATAATTACAAGCAATTTACATTTTGCCAGCACAGACTCCAATTCATCACACTCAGTCAGGCCCATGCAGCAGGGCAGGACTTAATGTTCATTTTTCAAATGCTCAGGCAGGAGCTAGCAGGATTTGTGTTTTGGGCACAAGCACACAATGCCATTGCAAGCCAAATGCTGCAGCCCATTCTTTCCCCACATGGGAAGGGTGGCCAAGAGCATCAGTTTGTACAGCCCCCTCACACTATGGAAACACAAGCCTTTTGTAACTCGGGTCACGTGGCCCAGAGCACAAAACAGGTCTACAATCAGGACCTTCCACAGAACCTGTGTGGAAATGAAAGCAAGGATATGGGGTTGAGTGAGGAGTCATTCCTCACCCAAGGTCATTCTAAAAACGTAAATAAATAACCAGAGAAAGAAAACAACTGCTGAACTCTACGTGTCATTTGTGCTTGGTCGAAACAGCCTGCAGCACCTGCCTGCCCTGTGCATGTTCCCAAGTCACACCAAGTCACCTTACATCACACTTACAGGACATTTACCCATGCAGGTGGTGGTCGGGATTGATTAAGATTTTAATTAGGAGGGCAATAAACTCTGAGGATAATAAAACTGGCACCTCCTCCTTTGATTTTAAGCTTATTAGTGTTGGGCAACCGATGCCAATTTAATTGTGAATCTGTCCTGGCATGGCTAGGCACCCTCACTAAAAGCACATGCTCAACCAGGCTGATCAAACTAACTGCTCACAGTTGACAGAAGGGCAATTCAGGGACATCATGAGATAGCTGAATAGGAATTTAACAAATATCCTTAATGCAAAGGATATTTGCCACACATTCCCCATGGAGAAAGCTAGACGGGTTTTTCAAGTGACCTTACAGTGCAGTGCAGGTGTGGGGGAGAAGATACATAGTTAGAAGATGTACAGCCTACAGAAGAGTTAACCCCTCAAAGAAAGAATAATCAATCACTGAGGGAAAACTTAAGGACACCTGCAGTTCAGCAGTGCCACAGGAGCCAAGCACACCTCTAGCTGTGTCACATGCTGTGCCAAGTTTGCCAGAGCAAGTCTGTGTTTTGCTAGAAAGCCACCTGTGAACTCAACAGTCTGCAATGCCGGCTGGAAAACTTGGTGCATGTTCTGAGAGCCTCTGCGTGTTCCAGAGCCTGCACTTCAGCTCATACACCTGACACTCAAGGACATCATCATCATGCCCAGAGTTCTCACTACGACATGACAACGCTCCACACCCATGAAAATCTCAACTTGTCCTTGACAAAAATGATCTTAAAAAATGCTACAGATAATATAAGAAGCTAATGCCAGTGCTCTGTGTACCAAAAAATATACACCCTTCTCTGTCCAGTAGCTTGGACAAAACAGCAGAGAAAACCTGAAAATCTCCAAGGCACCATAAAAATAAAATACAGAAAACATCTGACATCCCATAAAACTTAGTAGTGCAGATGCACCGAGGTTCTCAGGGCTGATGCAAAGTAGTGACTGTGGGAGTGCTGGCTGTTCTCCCAGAGGAGAGGCTGGGACTGAACAAAGGAGCATGTCCAGCACAGACCAAAAGGTGCATGAAGTAATCACAAAGAGCTTAGCAAGGAAATGGGAACAGTGTCATGCAGGAGGTGAGAAAAGGCAGTGAAGGGCCATGGAGGAAAGCAAAGGAGACAGCAGAGGAGCCAAGAGGTTGGTTAGGTGAGAAGACAATAGAATAAAGAGACTGGAGCAGGACAGGGAATGACAGGAACAGAAGAGAACTGGAAACTTGGCACACAAGTCCTTGAAAATGCCCTGAATTTGGGGTGGACAGTTTGTGTGGCAAGGTTTTGATAGCAGGGGCCAGGGAGGCAGGCTACAAAGTGACTTCTCTAAGAAGCTGCCAGAAGCTTCCCCTAAGTCCAAGAGAGCCAATGCCAGCTGGCTTCAAGACGGACCTGCCACTGGCAAAGGCTGAGCCCATCAGTGACGGTGGTAGCACCTCGGGGATAATGTATTTAGGAAGGGGGAAAAAGCTGCTGCACTACACAGCAGCCAGCTGAGAGGAAGCGAGAACATGTGAGTGGAACAGCCCTGCAGACACCAAGGTCAGTGCAGAAGGAGGGGGAGGAGGTGCTCCATGGGCCCTGCAGCCCAAGGTAAAGACCATGGTGAAGGAGCTGTGCCCCTGCAGCCCATACAGGTCCACGGGAGAGCAGAGATCCACCTGTAGTATGTGGAGGAACCCACCCTGGAGTAGGTGGATGCCAAAAGGATTTTGCGACCCCATGGGAAGTCTGTGCTGGAGCAGGTCCCTAGCAGGACCTGTGGGCCCACAGAGAGTGTAGGCCAAAGCAGCAAAGATGGAGCAGGTTTCTGGCAGGACTTGTGACCCCAGGGAAGACCCATGATGGGTCCTGAAGGACTGCACCCCATGGAAAGGACCTGTGGAAAGGACCCACACTGGAGCAGTTCATGAGCAACTGCATACCATGGGAAGAACACACGCTGAAGAAGTTCATGAAGCACTTTCTCCTCAGGAGGAACCCCAGATGGAGTAGGGAAAGAGCATGAGGTAGACAGAGCAGCAAAAACAACATGGGATGAATGGACTGCAACCCCCATTCCCTGTCCCTCTGTGCCATTTGTGGGGAGGATGCAGAGAAGATAAAATAAAATTGAGCCTGGGAAAAAGGGAGAGGTCTGGGGAAGCTGTTTTAAGATTTGGGTTTATTTCTCATTATCGTACTCTGATTTTGACTGGCAATAAATCAAATTTATTTCCTTGAGTTCTATTTTGCCTGTGATGGTAACTGGTGAGTGATCTCCCAGCCCTTATCTCGACCCATGACCCTTTCATTATATTTTTCTTTCCCCTTGTCCAGCCGAGGAGCAGGAGTGGTATGAGTGGCTTGGTGAACACCTGGCATCCAGCCAACATCAGTCCACCATGGGGGTAAAGCTAGGGAATGAGCAAAGAGGTATGTGCTGGCCCAGGACCCCCTCCTCATCACTCCAAGCACCCCGGAATGCCCCCGGCACCCTCTCCAGTCTCACTCCTCCAGTGCCCACTCCAGGGAGGGGAAAAGCTACAACTGCTGTTGGCTCTCTCCCATCTCAACCAGCACCCGTTTGCACACAGAGCCTCAAAGTTTCAGCTTGCTGAGAAACGTGTCAAGTTGTGTGGCACCTTGGGAGAAACAGAGCCGGCCCTGCCCTCACTACCACATCACAGACCTGTGCTCCAGGAGGCTGGCAGACGGGCTGGATGAAGCTTACAGCACCAACACAGCTTCTGTCAACTCCTAGTTTCCAGATGATCAGTGCAATAGTAATGGTCCTCCCCCCTGATCTGGGATTTGCAATTGCTCTGTCCTCACTGCATATGCAGATGTCACTTGCAATGATGCAGTGGTGTGTATATGACTATGGGTAATAGATGGCATGGATACGCCATCACTGTTCTCATACTTCCAGCTATTGTGTCACTTCAGAATGACACACTGCTCAGAAAAGCCAGGTTTTGTATGCAGCTTGTCAACTTCACCCAGTCACCTGGAGAAGAGAGGTAATTCTTTTACTTTTTCTTACTTCTGGGGTAGACAAGAAAGATACCAATCTAGCTTGGGCAGATAGCTGCCCCCTTACCTGCCCTGGTGGAGAAAAGAGCAGTGTCTGTGAGAAATGGAGCATTTTATTGCCCAAAAGAAATGAGAATTTTCAACCAGTTGTGGAGAAGAAAGAATAAAAAGGGGACAGCACAACTAAACCCTTGCTCCACTGCTCTACTGTAACCCTATATTTGCTGAGTGAATCATAGAATCATCAGGTTGGAAAAGACCTCTAAGATCACTGGGTTCAATCATTAACCTAAACTCACCCAACCCTGCCAAGTCCACTTCTAAACCACACCCCTAAGTGATGCATCTGCATATGTTTTAAATAGCTCCATATTCAGGTGGATATCAACCAGCACCCCCATGTTCTTTTCTGCTGAGGACCTCTCCAGTCACGCTTTCTTGTTGCAACCCAAGAGCAAGACGTGGCATTGGGTCTTGGTGATGCTCATACAACCAACCTCAGCCCATGGATCTGCACTTTTGCCACGTGCCAGGTGTCATGGGCTGGCAGATCACAGCCCACTGGCACACCAGTCTGACCCTTGGCTTCACAGTGCAAGAGACTGCTGCACTGCTAATGCAGAGGAGGCTTTGCCACAATAGGCAGTCAGGGCCCACCATCAACACTGCCTGAGATTGGAGAGCACGGCACAAAGAGCCTGCGTGCACCAAAATTTTCCCAGCCTATCTCACAAATACCAGCTTCACGCTCCATCTTCCTGACATCGGCAAAGTCACACAAGCCAAGCTGTTCTGTGCAGCACTGGCTACACAGCAAAGCAGGACCTAGGAGAAAATATTTCTTTCCTGAAATAGCCCAAAACTAAGCTGGGGAGATGTGGTAGGCAGGAAATGCTCACCTTGTTGATATGGAGGATACGCTCTAGGAGGACAGCACAATTGCTCTTAGCACAAATGAGCAAGCAGGTTAGGGGTGAGCAGTGCCAGAGAGGAACACGGGGATGCAGAAATAAACAAATGGCAGCATTTGTCTGTGTGACAACAGAGAAGCCAACTGGAGAGGCAGGAGGCAGGAACTGCGTTCAAATAGCTGGTATTGCCAGAGGCTGAGGCAGACTTGTGGTAAAAATAGCACTTCCCAGTAATGTACATCAGCACCACAGTATCCAATGACAACAAACCTCCTAAAAAGCAAGCGCCTTCCTCACAGCTGAGCTCGATAGAAGGAGTTGTTAATGTAGTAACAGCCAGTGCCAAGTCTGCATAAATTGCAAGTGACCACAAAGAGGAAAAGCTGGTATTTTTTCAACAGTTTTTAAAATCTGAAAGAGCACTTATTTATTCTGCTGCTGGAATTAATTCTCAGAGAGACACCACCAGCCCTTATGATCAGACACTAGACTAGGGGTGGGTTGTTAAATGCTGGTTTTTAATATGGTAATATGAAAACGCCCTATGGTGCTGCTGTTCTCTACCACTGAGAGCACATTTCATAAACAAGCTGTACCCATCTTCATTTGCTAAATAAATAAATTACATGCTGGAAAACAGCATTCACTTTTCTCATGGAACCACTTGCTTCATTCAGGTTCCCTGTATGTTGCATATTAATAATGAAGTGGCAGCAACTAGAGGTGAAAACCAGCTATCAGTAACATGGTATCTGCAGTCAGACAACAAACCTTAATTTTTACAGATTTTTTTTCTGGAATTATTTAGATGTAGAAAGAGCTTGTAAAGTGCATTCAAAAGAGGAAAAAAAAACCCCACAGAACATTTTCTGTTGCCTTTTTTTTTTTTTTGTGGAACAATACTAGAGGCTGAGTAATTTAAAAAACAATTATGTCAGCCAGATATTCAGGCTCAATCTGCCTTATCCAGGACTAATACTGTTCTAATCAAAGCTTTTCAGCATCTTCATTCCTTCTGCACAAAACCTGGCTGGAACAGTCTCCAGTCTCTGATCTTCCCTCGGAGTCTTTGCAGACTCTGCTCAACATTAGTCATTTGTGGGTCATTACACCTTTCTTCTCTTCCATCATCTGAAAGAGGAAGAACTACCAAAACGAAGGATCTTGTAAAAAAATATGAGATGTGAAGCCCCCTATTCCACTTCCCTGGTGAACCAGTCTGTCTTAAGACTGTTGCACCCCTCCATCCAAACAGCTTACACACAGCAGCAGGGCTGCAGAGCAGCAGTTTGCAGAACACGGGCTGGGACTGAGCACAAAACATGCAGGAGAAAAAAGACCTCGCTTCCCGTTTGCACTGCAGATTTTCTCACACTGATGTTATGACTCTGCATGTTTGTAGCTTAACACACAAACCCAAAATACCCTGCACGCTGGAAGACACAGAGAGAATCAGACATTAGAGGGTGACTTCCATTGAAAAATCCTGTAGTGGTTTGAGGAGACATTTCAGCACAAATAGCAACAGGAGGTATGTGTTGCCCTGATGTAATTACATCCTGCTACAGTCAAAAACTTAGGGCTAACTGTGCTCAGACACTCGATGAATTCAAAACTTCTAAGTTATTTTCGATAATAGAAGAAAAGAATATAATTTATTGACCTTTACCTACTTAAAGAGGAGAATTAGTCTGGACTCTTTGTTCAAGAATCAGTGGAAGTTGTCCACAACTTCCACACGTCATGACCCCACATCATGGCCAACTTCCCCACATCTTGGCCATGACACAGGTTTTGCCAAATCAGAAAATCTGGTTAGACTACCACAGTTTCAGACATTTCTTTGTATATTAAAACTTGACTTTCATACATGTTAAAACACAGTGACAATTCTTTGAATGACGGGATATAAAAGAAGAATAAAGTAATTTACCAGCTGACAATATAGTATTTCGTTCAGGAATACAGTCCACATGGAAACAGCCTGTCAGTGAGTATTTTCAACACTGCATTTGGTTTTGGGAAGTGAGGAAGAAGGTACAGAAGGTATCTCTCCTGCAACCTTTTAAGCTGCTACCTCCCACAAGCCATTTGCATAGGAATGTCTGGAAGAGAAAGCAGATTCAGTTGTAACATCCTGACTTTGGAAAACTTTCAGCTCCCATTTGCAGCTCCAAAATAGTCTACTTAGAAAAGACAGCAAGCATCCGTAACACTGCACTTCGGAGGCTGGCCTGCCTACAGCAGTGAAACACAGACCAGAAAACATGAAACACGAATGCCATGTTATTTTTAACACTGCACAAAACAAACAAAAATGAATAAACAGAGCATTTGTTTCTAACAAAATGCCATATGGCTTAACAAAAAAAGGAGTTCTCCTCATGCTAAGCAAATTGCTTAGCCTGCCAGAAACTATTAAAAGGAAAAGAAGAAAAAGAAAGCACAGAGATCAGATATCGAAAGTGTCTGAAGTTTGAAAATATGGAAACTAAATGTGCATACCCTAAGACAGGTCCTTCTGTTTGAACAAGCGAAGATCTTGTTTTAAATATTGCACAGCCAGCTGGGAATCCAAGCATGAAACTGTTCACCAGTCGTACGTGCCCTGCTTGGTGTGGGTGCCTTACCTCACTTCTCAACAATTCCTCTGAGGCTGGAGCAGCACTGACCATCTCCAGAGCAAGACATTTGTCCAGCCCTACAATATAGCAGGAGTTAAGAGGAGCATGCAGCAAGAGAGATCCAGCATTTATTTTGGACCTCTGTAACTAAGCTGAAGCAGTTGAGTTAAAGCCATATCCACAAGCAATTGATACCACAGTCAGCTGCAGTCCAAGAGCAAACTATCTCAAAGTTCCTGTGATTTTCAGGGACTGTACTCATCACTGAGGAAAGATGAAATGCAGGATTTCACTCTGAAACACCAGGTAAACAAACCCAAAAAGGTGCAGTTAAACAACGAAGTTTCATGGAAAAACAGGGTAAATGGGTATTTGTCAATTTTTTTTCATGAATATCTGTTTTCTAAGTTCCCAAGAATGGCAGAGTGTCAGGCATATGGAAGAATAGTCAAGGGGAAACTACAAGACATGCCACACAGGGCCAGTGGATAGTCCAGGATCACTAATATAGCCTCCAGGTATGCCAAGCAGCTGTACCTAAAGTTTCATCTGTAGGGGTCCAGAAACTGGTAACTCTTAACAGCTACAAAGTACTTCTAGTACTCTACAACTTGTGCTGCAGAAAGAAGGGCAGCAGGTCTTAAAAAGCCCAAAACACCCCAAGTTCTGTGAAGCAGGTGTGAGAATAAATCTCTTCTGTGGATCAGAAGAGAGATTTGAGCCACAATTCACACCAGTGCCCCTCCTGCAGGAGACACAGATGGATGCCAGCCAGACTGCAAAGCTCAGGTCTGCTCAGACATGTGGTATGAACACAAATCAGACAGGCTCTGCTTCTGCTGCTGGTGAATTGGGAAGCTTGAGACCTGCTGGCATGGCAGGGAGCTGATTTCCTTTGGTGCCAGGGCAGAAAATCACGTCCTGCACTTCTCGCAATAACCACAGTCAGCTGCCAACACACATGGTACTGTCAACTTAATGAGAATGGTGCAGAGTACACCTAAATCACACCATCCTTCAACATCTCACTCGTGAAATTGTTCTCGAGGATCCGTGCCTGCTTCCCTGTCTCTCGCCTCCCACTCACGGCATTGCAATTGGTGGAGCTGCCGGCACAGCTGCTGGCTCCTGCTGCTCTAGATGCTCTCATGCTGCCCATCTTCTCTCCAGCCACTTGGCACAGCCCACCCTGGGGCCCCACATCATGCACTGAAAGGTGGGTGATGAAAGGACTTGCTGCCATGCACGGGCATGGGGAAACAAATCCCAGGAAGCAACATTCCTGCCCACGGCTTGCTTCCCTGCAGGGTGAATTGGCCTGCCACATGCCAGTTGCTGAAGCCTATCCACTGCCAGGAGGGACATCACTGCTATGTCCTGCAAGGCCAATGCCAAGAGGTAGCAACATTAATGTTCCTGTGCAACACCATTCAGTGTATTTCCTGCTCTGGTTCTAAATAACTTGGGACAAATTCAATTTGAAAGGTAATAAAAAGACACGAGGGAATTGAGCTTTGCTTCAGCCCAGCTGTGTATCCCAAGGCTCAGAGCAATGCTTTTAAATCTTCCTTTCTTCCTGCCCTAGACAACCAAGAGATCATCAGACTCTTCATCCAACTCAACCTGAGGTAACTTAAGCACATTTTCCCTTTAACTTCATATAGTAATGAGTACATAGCCTGAGCACACTTCTAGTATTCCACTTCAATAACTGCAATTACCTCTTTGGTCAACACACACAAGGTAACAGTCCCAGCTCTAGTGCTTTCCTTGTTCTAGATGACTGGAGTTCAGCTGTCTTCAATACCAGCATCCACAAGGACAGAATCTAATGTTGTTGCAGTAATTACTCTTCATGAATAATCACATCTTTCAGTTAGTAAAAATGCTTCTCACATTCTAGGAAAACACTGGGGAAATGAAAATCCCAAACACACTAGTGAGTAAAGTAAGAGTGATCACTCAGGTACAAAGTCCAGATTACTGTCCAGAAAGAAGTTACAGATGTTTGCAAGAACAAAGCTTGCATTCTCCTCCAAAACACCTTAGCACTGTAAGGAAATAACGGTGGACCTGGCAGTGTTAGGTCAATGGATGGACACAGTGATCTTAGAGGTTTCTTCCAGCCTTATTGATTCTATGAAATAACCCCTTGGAAGCTCTACATCAAAGTATGTCACCACCTGATTCTTCATCTGAAATGCCAGGTTTCTCCCTTTCCTTCCACATGCTCGTGTGCACACAGAGGAGCAGAAGTGAAGTTACTGGTGACAGTGACACACCATACACCTGTGTGCTGCTTCTCAAAGCAAAGCCCAGTGGGAAGGCTGTACTTTGTCAGCAGGTGCCACCACAAACCAGCCCTTTCTGAACCACTTCCCACATGCAGCATTGCCACTGACCCACAGTGGTTGCAGAGCTTTGAAGCCCTGCTGTAGGCAGGACTGAATGCTGTAGGATGGAAATAAAAACATCATGATCACATCCCACACACACAATAGCATGAAACAAAATTTCAGCCCAAGTAGGGTCTTTGCAGTTCAACATGGACAGACATGCCCTAGCCTACCTTCATTTCCAAACCCTTGCCATCTGCTACCTTGTACACTATGAATCCTGATTTAGGAAACTCTCTTATACAAGACTTAGTATCTGATGGGACAAGGCTTCCACAACTACCCTGAAAGCTTGCCTGACAATGCCAGGACATCTGGCTTGGAATGTAATTCCCTTATGTGATGTATATATCATATAACATTCCTAGCCATCCTCCCCACAACCAATTAAAACCCTACCTTTCAGCCTTGTTGAAACAGGTTTTTCTCGTATCAAGATTTTTTCTTCTTACATTCCACTCAAGAATATTATGAGCACTTCCTCCCCTGTCTCAGTTTTTGGGCAGATCATTCAGTATGTCAGTCTCTGCACCTCCCACTCTTCTTCTGTTTGCTTGTCCCTCTGTGTCTGAGGAGCAGGGGACCAACAGCACCATTACAGGTCAAAGCTGAAATAGAAAATCTCTGTAGTTGACCCACTTGGATCTGCTCGACTCCCATTCTCTACCCAAATCTTCTAGATAGCCTTTCTGGCCCACCCTGAAAAGTCACTTCCTGGCCTGAGGTTCTTTGATTGCTTTTTTCTGCTGTTCTGGCTCATCTATTAACTACTTAAATTACTTACCACTCTGCTGACTTTACAGATCTTCATCACAGTCAGTATTACCATTATGGATATCTGCATCCTTGCATCTCAATCTACATTTCTTCAAACTCAAATCTCAGGTTACTTCCATTCCATATTTCTAATCCCACTCTGTCCTACTGCACTGAAGGAGACCACTCTGCAACCACACAAGCGGGTAACTTATTCCACTTACACAACTGGCTGTGGTGAACTCTGACCAAACAATACAGGTGCTGGAATTTCAAGAACTGAGGCACTTTTGTTCCCAAATTTGTTAGGTAACAGAGGAAGACAATGTTTTTAAAAAACTTTCATCTCTCAGGTGTCTTCATGACAGGCTCAATTCCCACCTTTTGTGCCTTGACCTGACCTTAACTATGCAAAATACCTTGCATGACACTTCCTTGCCAGAGGAAGATGGAGCACCTGAACTTAATGGAATGGTTTTGTAACAAAAGTACAAATTTTCTCTTGTAATTCAAATTTCCAGGGCACAGAGAAAAGCACCAACTGAGAGAGCACTCATTAAACATGCCAGCAGAGCTTTATTCCTATTACTGTCCAGAAGCCTTGAACTATTTGTAAAAGATGATTGCTTTTGGTTTGAAGTCATTTGCTTTGAATTTAGTTTTTGAACTGAAAGGATGAGGTGCCAGGGGAAGAGAAATGAGAAAGAGGTTCAGTATGTGCAAGAGCTTTAGCAGTCCACACTGTGCTACAACCTTAGAGACGCTTCAGGGAAGTGGATACTGCTGCTCACACTGTCAGAAGTGCCGGGAGGCTGAGGCAAGGAAGGTCTCCCTTCTGGATTTTTCCACCTGCCTCTCTTCCTTCAGTTCCTGAAATTCTCAGATGTGTCAAGGGCACAGGGCACAAAGAACTGTCTTTGGAGCCTCATACTGTGCTGCTGAAGGTTTTGAGAGAACAGCTCTGGGGAGACACAGCAGGCGAGCACAGAGGTGACTGCAGTGCCGACCCCAGCACAGCAACCCACAGGACACAGATCTGCAGAGAGTCAAGCAAAAAGTGCAGGCCCTTGAACCTGGGGCATCGATCACAGGTCTACTCCAAGTGAAAAGAGGGTCTGGAGAAGAGGAGAGAACCCATTTAATTCCTAGGATCAGAACAAAATAGTTTCAGTCTATCTGTTCACATGCTGACAGGACTCTACCCTCATCCTGAGTGCACTGAGACCAAGCCTGTTTATTTTCCTGATGTAGTAACACTTCCAAGGGAGAAGAAACTAGACATCTTCTGAGGACTAGAGACAACTTTGTTCAATCTCTTAGCCTTAAAACAGGCAGATTCAGGAAAGGAATCTGATGTTCCTATTGCCTATTAGAACCACAAATGGAAAGGTTAAGAGAGAAGACAAGGTGTTTGTAGTAAGCCTTACAGTTGTACAAAAACCTGGTCCATCCAGTCATGAAAATTGTTCACTAACTGCTATGCTGATGCCTGAGAGGCCACCTAAAAAACAGAGACTAGACAGGGATAAGGGAATAAAGGTAGGTATTTATTTAAAGGGCCTTCAAAGGTACACCCTGGGCAGGCCAAAGGCAACACCCAAGATGGACTATGAGGCACAGGTTCTTCACACTTTTATAAGTTTGGTCCATTTGCATATCAGAGTTAATTCTCCAATTAAAGCTTCAGTTAATGATGTAATATCCCTGAGCCCACCCCCCTCCTAAAACGTTGGTTTACACATTTTCGGGCACAGGACGGTCTGGGTGTCCTTGGAGAGCAGGCCCAGAGAGCCTTTGTTATGTCTAGCTGGGATGAGAAAACAGAAGCCAGCAGGACACAAGAAACTTCAGGGCTCCACACTAGGCAGTACAGGATTTGAAAAATATAAAAGTTAAAACCTAAGGCATCAATGCAAACCTGGCTGTGTATGCAAAGTCCAGAAATGAAAAATCTTGGAATATTTTACATAAAAGCCACCATAAAGGACAATAGCAACCAGATGATCAGTGCCAGGAGCAGAAGAGGAAAGGTCAGCAAAGCAATCAAACAAGTAAAACTTCCCCAGAAAACCATGAATGCTGGTTGGAGCCACAGAAGCAATGACAACGATTTTTGTAGACCCAGAAAGAAAACTAAAGATCTGAGTAGGAAGAACATTTAGGAAGGCAAAAGAATACAATCACAGAACTACAGTAAATGATATGTATAGTTTAAAATAGGCAATTTGTAAGCACAGTGACAGCTCTGATTAGTGCAATAGGAAAGGCAGTGAAACTAAGGAATGGGCTATACAACCTTAAGTACAAACCACTTTTACGTAGAGCTAATAATTTTACATTTACCCAATGTAGTTCTGGCTCATGCTTAAGACCTTGATTTCTCTGTTTGCCAAGGTCCCAGACTTAACTTTTAGGTCCTAACTAGTCCCTTGAGAACTACTTTCTCTTTCATAACTTAGTCCCTATGATAGTCTGCACAATGCTTTATGCAATGCAAACCTGCTTCTTAGTTGGGTCAGATGACTTGAATCCACAAAGCTATATTGGGGTTTTTTTGTTTGCTTGTTTTTAATTAAATGGCTCTTACCTCCCATACCCCTCTTCCATGTTCTCTGTTTTGTCTGTTTAATATATAAAGCAGCTGCTATTTTAAGAATAACAGAAGACACTGCTTAATCAGCACCTGGAGGGTACAATGCCAAAGCCTGAAGGAAACAATTCTCTCTCTATTCAGCATCTTCCTTGGCATTAGTTCTGGACTGGACACAATGTACTCCTAACTCACATCTCCACTGTACTGGCCAGTGTCTGCTTTGTGTATGTGGCATACTCAGAAAATGAAATCTGTCACATAGGCATCCATTATCCCTATTCCTATTTCTTTGATTTTGCTCTTATCCATGCAATTTCTGACAGTGAGAAACAGGAGCTGAAGAGAAAAAAATCATAACATTCAATATTGCCATCGCCTGCACCATTCTCTTTTAACTTCCCTTCTTTTTAGCACTTTTCAAGTTCTGTTCCAGTTAGTTTCTCTTACTCCTTTACTGAGCCTCCCCAAAGATCACAGATATGTAACAAAGTTGCCATAACAGATGTGTATTGCCTCACTTTTTAATGGCACTAAATTTATTCTTAAGAAACTAATACATAGTTGCTGCCTGAGCAGAAAGATCCACAACTCTTGCTACCTCCTCTAGCATAGGGTTTTGTTTTCTTTTAAATAGCATAAAGGAAATGAACTCAAAAGTTACTCCAAAGGAAGTAACTCACTGAAGCTGTTTCACTTATTCATAAATAAAAAATGTCCTCAGGCTAAAAAATCCCAAGAAACCACAGAGTGGCATTTTTAGAGCACTTGCTCAATGTCCTTAAATCTAAAATCTCACTAAATGAGGTGGCCAGACATTGATTAGCCAGTCCTGAATAAAGCCTTCTACATCTGTTCATCACAGCACCTGATTAATCCAATACAGGCAGAAAATATACAGCAGCTTTCATTAATCTTTGCAGTGTTTGAATAAACCCAGGATTTGTCTCTGGGACAAACACTGTTCTCAGAAGTCAAAATTTTCTCCTGAAAACTGGTATGAAGAGCTGCATGTCTCATAAAGGAAAAATCTATAGAGCAGTATTTAATAAAAGCACCCAACAACAAATTTTATCTCCCAAAGAAATACTATCTTCTGGTATTTTTAATATTATCTATAAAAGAGAAAAATAAAGAATATATTAAATATATATACATATTAGAATCATTTAACATAATTTATTTCTTTCATACCTCTTTACACCACACTCATTTCACTGGATACATTTCAGATAAACACTTGCTCATAACTAGCTCACAGCTGCAGCACACCTTATAAAACATTTCTGAATGAAAAAGCTTCTTATAATTTGCAGCTCTTGACTCCAGCAGCTTCTGAGACAATAAATGCCAATTGTTTCTCCTTTGTGCTTAAAACAGGATAATCACTGTGACTGACCCAGCACTGCCACGGGAAGGACTAAATTAATATTTTCTTTCATAGCACAATAACCTGATTGAATGAAATCCTGAGATTATCCTCATTCAGCCTTTCCAGGCTAGATTTCTCAAGACAGTCTCCTATCAACATATAAGCAGTCACTGATTGTGTTGGCTGTCTCTTGAGACCCTGACCCAATGACAGCCAAACGTGACAGTCAAAGTCGTGCATGAAAGAGGTTCCTTCCAAGCAAACTGAAAGCTGTCCATAAGCAAGAAGAGAGACCCGGGAAACTGCTTGCACAGGGATGACACATACTTTCCCTGGTTGTGTCCTTCTGAGCCTGCAGGTGCAGCCCTGAGCCAGGCACAGCAAGGGCCATGCCGTGCCCAGGGTGCAGCCAGGGAAGAGACAACGGTGTATCAGGACCTCAACTACTGCTGCAAAAAGACCTTGTTTTATTGCACCCACATGTTTCCAGGCTAACAACTGATGGGCACATTTCCAATGGATTGTGGCTTCTGATATTTGAAGATATGCAGCCCAGCTCTGTCCTACTGCCAGACCTCTTTCTTGGACTGGGAAGATTGTGCCACGCAGCCGCTCTGACTGAAAAGAAACTGCTTCTCCATGGGGTTGGAGCAGCAGCTGGCAGTCAAAAGGGTTACTGCCAGGTGATTTTGAGAAGCTTTTGCAAAAAACTTTCAGTGAAGGGCAGTTATTTTTTTCTGGAGCAGGGCAGCACACAGGAATGCAATACTGTCCTGGAGCAAATCAACCCTCATGCAGTCCCAAGATTAACATGGTCCTTGGGTAGGACCACACACCTACAACTTGGTCACAGACCTTACAGAGGAACGCCCTCCATCCTCCTCCTTTGGTGGAGAGAGGTCAGATGGGATTATGAGGAGTGCATAGTAACAGCAGTGTGACCCTCAGAGGGTCTCCCCACACCCGCACAAAAGCACACGCTGCCCCCCTCCAGGAACTCCACAGAAGCTGTTGCCCACACAAGGATGTGATTGTCCCAAAGTACTGACCCCTGCGTGCAGCAGTGCTGCTGCCAGATCCGGAGCCAACCTTCCTGCCCTTTCCACTGCCTCCTGTTAAACACCACCTGTTCTCACGAATGCAGTTTATTAGAAAGAGAAAGTGACTGGGAGGCAACTATCCTAGAAGGAGTGAGGACGCAAAGATAAATGACAGAGTAAGTTCCTGTCTGTATGGTTTTTGTCACAAAACAAAAGCAGTTAATAATACTAGAAGCATCAGATCCCAACTGTAGCACTCAGCAGCTCTGCCTCCTAAAAGGTGATAGAGGGGAGGTGTTCTGGATGTCAGATCTTGAAATATTTTACCACATAATACAAAGAAAATTTTCAAGTGATGAACAATCTTTTAGTGTCATAGTGCCTTTTTTTCTCAAATAATTCTAGTGCTCTTTAACTTTGAGGCAGGTTTTGTCCTTTTTCTAATACAATCACTTGTAATTCTAATCCACCCCAATAATTAAAGTAATTAAATTACTCTTTTACTAGGTGACCTGACAGAACTAGTTTAGTTCTTGAAAAGAATGGAGATTAAGTGATTATTTCTTTGATAGGTATTAACACAATTCATTACAAAGCACTTCTGTCAAGTTTAGTACCATAATTTATATAACTACTACTGTACTATTTAGGTTTGCAACCATTCAAAAGTACTTAAAACACTTAAACAGAGCTCCATGTTTCCATAAAGTACTCATTCCAAAAGTAATCAGGTGAATTGTCAAAGAGAATATGATGAAAATTTGTTCCTTTGACTAGCTTAGTTGTTTACTTAATCATAGGAAAATTTCCACCCATCAATCATCAGCCCACCAGGACATACTACACTATCTGCACTCCACAAAAGCTGTTACTCAGCATGCATCTCCTTTCTACTTGTATTGTTTCCATTTCTTTCCAACTTCTCCTTTGGTCTCCACTCTCTCAGAACAGAGGAGGAAGCTATAGGATACCTAGTAGTAATAATCCTACAAAAAGAAGGAAAATGAGAGAGGAAGAGAAAAATGAAAACTTAAAAATAAAATGTGAGGAGCTCTATCCAGCAGAACAGAGATATCAAAGAACCAGCAGACTCATTCTCAGGAGCACTACAAAGCACATAACTGTGATTCCTTCACTCCAGCCATGCTCTATTACAATAAACGTAACTGACTAAGCTGCAGATGCCCTCTGGACATTTACCTCAGACACAGAGGACATGTTCAGTAAGGGACTTTTCAGGCAGTAGCAGATGGAAATACAGAGGTGAGATGATAGGATCCTTTCCACAACAGACTACTAAAGGGTATCCTGCCTGCTACTGCAGCCATCTCTCCCATTTACCTCTCTCGTGGCTCCTGGTCTCCAAGTTTGTTTATCAGGAAATGACTGTTACCTCAAGTATGAGATGTCCTCAGCTCTCACTTAAACAGGTGTTACTGGGGGGAGGAGGGTTGTGGGTAATACGGCCTTTTTCAGAAACAAGAGTATCAGAGGAGTCTGGCAGGATACCCTGATCAGATGGGGCCACATATTGTAACCTTATTCTCCATTTCTTTTTCAACAGTTAACCTTTATGAAAGGACTTGTTTGCTAAATAGCCTTAATGTATCAGCTGCTCTGTCCCAGTTCAGAGACAGATGCATATTACTGCTTTTCTCAGCCAAGCCACGAGGACCCGTGAACAACCACTTCTCTGGCAGCAGTAAAGGCTGTGATCTTTATCAGGGACATAGACTGCACTCCGGCACTGGGTGACAGAATTACTGTGGTTTAAGAAGTTACCACCTCCAACCCGGATGTAATGACTGAACAAAAGGCAAGCTTAATACTCATTGCTCTGCCCATTAAGCTTAAAGTCACAGAGACACTTGAAACTCATCTCTTTTACTTTGCCACTGAGGCTTGCTAAGAGCATGGCTGGCAGCCAGCCATTCTGGCCCAGATCCCCAGTGTGATTGCTTCCAACAGTGTAACCATCCACACACGTGGTTATTTCTGCCCTGAGCTGTACACAACTGCACAGAGCAGTGGGCATCAGCTATCCTGGGCATCAGCCAGCCCTCACCTGGTAAATACCCATGCAAGCAGGCTGGCTGTACTGTTACCTGCTCCCTTCAGTGTTTCTGTGACTGGGGTCTCTTCTCTGATGCGCTTAGAGAAGTGGGCACAGGAAGGCAAGATCAGGGAAATCTTTCTAACAGCTCCTTCAACAGAAGGCAATACACTGGCAGAAATCACTCACTCGCACAGGAGGAACACCCCAGTAATGCTTAGAGGACATCTAAGCAATTCAGACGTCAATTTAGGGTTGCATGGTACTACGAAGTGTGTGTGGTACCTGCAACATACATAAAACTTCAATTTAACCTGAAAAAAAGAAAGAGCACCAACATGTGCATGAATAGCCTTCCACTGCAGCACAGCAGCACAAAGTTGTGCATTACCTCATCAGTCCCCAGACCATCAATGTCCAATGCCACATGAAGAACTGCTTCAAGAATGGAACCAGAGAGGGACATTGATGCATTCCAGAACTGTGGGCACAAGTGATAAGGAGTATGGCTATCCTTGACCTGGTTCTGTTCCATGGCAAGGGAACATGAGCTTTTATGCTATTTTCTCTTGACTAAACACAGCACTCTTTTGCCAAGCAGTCTTAGATGAGAATTCGGCAATTCTATGCTTAGCAGTTTACAAAGAACAAAGAGGGGTTTTGTAATCCTTTTGCTAATAGCATGTACAGGAAACAGGAAAACTGTAGGTGCATACCCCAATATTTTGGAAGCAAATCCTGACTCATTCTGTACCAAAGGGGCTCTCAATCAGAAAGTGCCTGAAGCATCAAAGCAAATTTCTCAACATTTCAAGTTAGAAAATACCTCAGAATAGCTAGTATAATCATGTGCAAGCCAAACAAGTAAAGGTAACAATCTGAACAGAGGCCAGAATTGCTTTGGTATGGGGGTGCCATGGTTATTTGTTTTGACAAAAGTAAAAATTATCCCAGCAAATTTAAAAGCAATGCCAAGAAGTCATAACAAAGCAATGAGAGAGAAGACAGAGTCACAAATGATCACAGCACTCTATGAACTGAATTTGCAGCTCTATTGTTTCTACAGACCAACACACTGATATGCCACAGTGAAGGTTTCCTCTCTCAAAAAGCTTCACAAGTTGCCTTTGTAATCTTAGTGGTACCATTTGAGTTAGTCAATAAACAGTGTGAAAAGATAATCTGATTTAATGACTCAAGAGTAGGCACAAGATTAAAGTTTTCTGTCCCCCAGTTTTTTACAGAGGATTTCCTAGTCATGACTGTAAAAGTCACATCTGAGCTTTCTTAAATGCCAGTTTCAAGCTTTGACACAAAAATAAATACTGATGTCATTTACTACAAATGTAATAATGGATTATGAAGAAGTGATGAGTAGACATGTGAGAAAAAGCTAATTATATGAGTTACACTAATAGTTATAGGCTGCAGGCTCAAAATACTTTTATTCTCTTTATTACTGTTGATATGCAAGATCTCTTTAGACCATTTCTAATTACCGGTGTAGCACAACTTGAGTTGAACTGCAACATGTTGCTAATGGCAACAGCAGTGGTTTCACATGTTTATTTCACTAAAACATGTTTCACCTTGGAACTGTCCAGCTGGACTTGGATCAGACTGCAGAGGTGTCATGGAACTCCCACTGCCTTCAGCAGTGCTGCACCAGCTCCTACTGACAGAGAGTCTACTCTGACCACTGCCGTATTTTCAAGTAACAATTGTAGAGACGACATTGCCGTTCCTGGAAAAGCGTTCCCACCCTGCACAGACAACCCCCACAAAGGCACACACACGCGTCTGGCGCAGGACAAGCCCCGTACCTCATTCCTTCCGTGGATCTGTTCTGGTAGTTGCGGTACAGCTGGGGGACGCCCAGCATGGCCTCAGTGAACACGGCGAGGAAGCCCAGCGTTTCCACAAAGAGGGAGGAGTCCAGCCACAGGTACGTGATGTAACCAGTCACGCCAGTGAAGGTGAGGACGCACTGCACGTAGTCTGTAAACTTGCTCCAGTGCCAAAAATAGTTCAAGTCAAAATCTGCAACAGAACAGGAATGCAAGAAGAATCAAATATGTTTTCCCAACCAGCTCAAAGTTAATCAGGGTGGAAGCGGAACTGGGAAGCATGAGGGAGCCACAGTCTTTGGTGGTAGGGGATAGTACAAAATGAGGGATAGGATTGAAAAAAATAAAAATAAAACAACCAAACACTCTCGCAACCACTACCACCCCCCCCCCCCCCAAAAAAAAAAAAACATCCCCACAAAAACAACAATAAAGAATAACAGTCCTAATTTCAAAAACATTTTTTGGGCTGTGTTCAATAAAGAAGCAATAAAACAAAGGCTTGCAAGCCAACAAAGTATTTACAAAGATAACTTTTTACAAGAAAGCATTTAAAAAATACCTTTCTGCATCACACATGAAGGACTCTGGATACTGCTCTAGTGGAGCTGGCATAGGAGATGTTTCACAAAAACCTTCCCAATACTAACAACAGGCCCCAAGCACAGCAGTGCAAGCATTCTTTCTCTTAGGTCATTATCTCTGTCTTCCAAGTGCCTCAATCCAAGCTACATAGAAGGTTACCTGAAGCCCACAGCTCTGTTCCCTGGTGCAGTGCAGCTGCCTGTGGTGAAGAGCAAGATGCCAGTGCAGCTGCTGCAGTTTTAGTGAGACAGGTACAAGACTGTGGCAAGATTTTCCCTGGAAAAAAGCCTCTCACAGACATCACTGCTTTCACTCCAAGGACAAAACACACTTTGCTCTTGCCTTTGCCAGCACCAAGGAGTGCAGGGTGAGCGAGCACCCATTTCTGCATCTATCCCAACAGAACGCTGAGCCACAAAACACAACACCCCTCATGAGGGAAGGAGAGAAGGAATAAACCAACCAGGGCATTTGCTTGGCACATTCACAGCGTATCACTGGAAGATATGCAGCTGTCTTATTGATGAATAATAAAATACACAACCCCATAGCCATTGACTGTATAGCAAAATAACAACTTCATTTTTAACAAAAATGCTACAATAACTGTTTGTTAGCAGGTGCTGTTCCTGCCTTCCTTTCTTAGAAGCACTTTAAGTTAAAAATACCGACTTCAGACCAACTGGACTCTGTTAACTACCAAGGTGAGGAACTACTGTCCTAACGGGGTTATTACAACCAGCCCAAAGCCCTGCATCACCCAGCACATCACTAGAAGATTTCTGTTGCTGCCACTTCAGAAGTAGTAGAGAAAACTACAGAAATAGTCCCACTGCTGACTCAAGCAAGGAAGACATCAACCTCCACTAACACTAACAGCAAATTCAGTGAGATGGGAATACAGGCACTTAGCTGCCTAAGGATACATATGGAAGCCAAGTAATAGTTTCATTTTCTGCATCTCTTTATACCTTCATATCAGTATCAGTCTGGCCCTCAGACACCCTTTATTAACTATTCTCTTTATAGTACTAGGCAAACCCACACCTCAGGACACCTCCTGACTGCACACAGCTGAATCATTTTATTTTGCCACCCAAAGAGGAAGGCACAACTGGCCAGGTGCCATACCCAACCTGCAGCACTGGCAGCCATCACCCAGAACTGAATGAAATTACCTGGGCAAAACCACTGACTATGTAAATGTTGACTTTCAGTATTTTATGGTAGTGGCTCCTCAGCCTCAGAATTCAGGGACACAAGACTAAATAAAAGTTAGACCCAGTGCTGGCACAGTCCAAAGCACATGAGCCTCAGGCATTTCTGGAGCTTTGTGAAAGCTTTCCTTTTTGGAGATGAAGGGCCCATGGCCCTTCATTCATTAAACCTTCCTACCAGCTGTCAGATCTGCCCTGCATACACTGTGTTTTTCCTCCTGCATTCTCCACATGCTCAAGGATCCTTTTTAAAATACCCATCCCTGGACACCAAATCCTAATTTCCCTAGTTCATTTTCATAATAGAAATCAAAGAACTAAAACTACATGGAATGAGCAGAAGTTTAGGAAGTTCATGAAACCAAAAATGTCAACATTTCTACAGCTACCATAAGGCAAGTTACAAAATCCATGAATCCATGCAAACACTTGAGCACAGATGAGAAAAACACCATGTCAAACAGGACTTCAGCTGAAGCAGGAGAACCAATTACTTGCACAGAGAGTCTCTTTTGCTAAAAACTATCATGATGCTAGACAATCTCCATTTCACTCTAGTTGTTTGTAAGTTATAGTTTCTGCCGTGAATTTTGCTTGGTAATGTATTCAAGAAAGAAGGGAAGAAGGGAAGAGAACACAAAAGAGGTAAGAGCAATCATAACCTTGGTAATAGTTTTGCAGAAAAACATCTGAGTTACTGTAAAAACAACCCAATATAAAATTACTAATTGCTCTGCTTAACAGATGTATTCTCCAGATGCAGAAGTCTATTTTCGGACACTACACATCACCACACTCTGCATTACCAAAAAAAAAAAAGGTAGAGAATTACATACCTGACTTTCCATAAGGGTTGTAGCTTCTCTAGCCCTTATTTGAACTGCTAAAATGTTTTGCCACATGATTGCTTCTTTTTAACCAAGGCTAAAGTTTATTTTCTTTGACAAATGGTTTAAAAAATTCAGAGGGAAAAAAATCACATACCCATCACTTCAAGGTCTGGAAATAAACTGTGACTCATTTTTCCAAGTGGCTCCCTTCTCAGGGGGGTCCAAACACATTAGTTCTGTAATGGGAGTGATATTTTTTTAAAGAAAAAAAAAAAGTTGATTCTGCTGAGTACAGTGACAGGTATATGCAAAAAACCCCCAATTTTAAATGCTTAAAAACCAAAAAAATTAGTTTTAAAAACAGAACAAAATTCATGTGTATGCAAATCAGTCCTATCCCAAGAAGACAGTCAGAGGACACTAATCAGTGCCCCAGACCATGTCACCTGAGAACTGAACAAAGTTACAAATATCATTGCAAACATTATTCATGTTTGAAGAAAAGTATGAATAATAAATATGATACTGGGATTTTTGCCCCCCCCATAATCTTTTTTCTTTAGAAGGACAAAACAAGAAATCCCACTGTACCACCATTTATTTCTAACAAATGTCTTAAAAACTGTCCAAGTTAAATGTGGGTGCATATCTTTCTACTCCCTGAAATGGGAAGGCACTGCCTGCACAGCTCACTCCATTCTGCCCAGAGAGAAATCCCTGACATGGGTTTGTAACCACATTCAGCTGATTCAGTTCAAGCAGTAACTCCCAGTCACTAACATCCTGTGTGGATCAGAATTGGCATTACTGCGGTGAAAGGTACTGTACTTTATTACCCATGGCTGAGCTCTTTAAACCACTCAGTGAGTTGCATTTTAAGCATGTTAATCCATTGATAGATGAGAGATTTATGTTGGAAAATCCTATTAATGCTAGGGGAAGGAGCAGCTCAGTAGGTTTTTTGTGCACTGACTGGAGAAAACTCTACACAGCTTGAGGGTGAAGAAGGATGAGATTAAAAGGCCTCCTCTGGGAGGCACTTTGCATGTCAGATATGAAAAATGTAAAGCAGGCAGAGACTGCATTGTAAATAACAACGGTTATCAGTTGGGCCAAAATGAAAGTAGTAAATCCAAGATTCTGGTGTGGGATAGATGCCAAGTGACACAAAGAAGAGTCTACAGTATCAACTTTCACTTGAGGATGACACAGAGGTCCAAACAGTGACATTATTTTTAGTCAAGAAGCATTTTATACCAAACCAACTACCGTGATAGTTCCTTTTGGGAAAGTGAAACAAAGACTTTGACATCCTAAAAATTATTTACTGTAGCTCTCAGTTTCTCTTACTAGTTGCATCTTATTTTGTGCCTTGACCTTTCTAATTCTGTACCTACATCCCTTGCACTTCATTCACTTACACATGTCCTTAGACATTTGACCCAGGTCCTCCCTTTTGGTGGGTTCCTTCCTAGTTTTGAGGTCAAAGAAAAGCTTGCAATTTCCACTGCCTGTCTTTGCAAGGTGAGAGAGTTTGCATTTGAGCCTTCTGCATAGCTTCGACAAGAAAATAAACTCTTTTCTTCTTACTAAGGCTACTGGTTTTACTCCCTCTCCTACTCCTCATGAAGACCACTACATCATAGTCACTCACCCAAACTGCCTCCATAATTAAACTCCTGACCTGCTGTATGAAAAACACTGCTCACTAACTCCTTAGAGCATGCTGGACAGACAGACTCTACCCGAGTGCCCTTCTAAACAGATGACTGGGTAGTTAATCCTCCTACTCCTTGGTACACAGCTAATTCTTATCTTTTGTGAGACTGTGGTGCTGTTCAAAGGACATCCAATTTCCATCATCTGACTGAGGAGCACAGTGCCTGCCCACCTGACCTGTTCCTGCCACACGATCAAAGGAGTCCAGCCCGAGCAGTCAGATGTCCCATGCCTCCCTTAACAACACTGCAATCCAAAACCTGAGGGCTTAGATGCTGTGAAAGAGCCTGATAACAGTAATATATCCAACCTGAACAGTTACAAAATGCAGTCATGGCTGGGAATTATTTCAGGTTATTATCCATGGTCTGTTTACTGTAAAATGTATACACTTTGAAGATGCAGGAACTGTGATCTGCAACTCTGTGCTGCCTGTGAGTCTCAGCCACTGGGCTACAGTACAACACTCTCCTGCTCATTGCTCTTCTGCTCCTCTCCAGAACTCATGGTCTCTGCTGTAAAAGGGGTTCAGCTCTGAGCTGCAGGCAAACATGATGCTGCTCCTCATCCCAGCCTGGCAACAAGGGCAAGTCTTTGGACAGCTGGAAGATGAAGACTTGGATCCCCAAGCTGACAAGAGAAGCTAACTCAGACCTCTCACACTTCCAATGAGTGCTCTAAGCTAGACACAGGTCCTGTACTAAGAAGCAGTGGCATCTTAAAAATAAATTTTGCCACATTCTCTAAAGAGGACTTGTGAGGCACCTGCCACAGGAGGTTGGGCCCAGGCAGTGGATTCTGAAAAGGAGACTTTTACACTTACAGTTCTTCAGCTGCAGCAAATCCTTAGACATTTGCCTCAGGCATTATCTGTCTCCCTGGCAATCCTGATTTCAGCTGTCTCATCTAAAAACAGCAGCAGGATTGCAGAGAAGCACACTGGCTAGCACTCCTCACCTTGCTCATTCCGAGCAGCTTCCAGTCAGAACCTGGATTTCTCTGATGCCCTGTTCTGAAATTCCTGAGCACCCCACAGGGCACCCAAGAAATAACTGGGGTGACAAGGGCAGCAAGACTCTGCATGACTGTTACTGGGTGATCCAAAACTTTTTCTCTCACTCTCAATCATCCACATATCCAACTAGGCACTTTGCTCTTTCCTTCCAGATAGAAGGAAGCAGCATTACAGACAGACAGTGAGAATTGATACATTTAGATTTCCTTTCCTCCTTTTTCAAGAAGTGACAGAAACCTGCAAATGCTGTCTGAAGCCAGCATTTCTTTTACACTTACAGGGACTAAGAAGGGACTTGTTATCTTTCACTCATGGTACAAAAGAGAACAAATGAGAGCTTAGCACCAAAAACTTCTGACTCTGATCCAAACCACTGTTTTTTAAAAGGACATTGTCTATAAAGAAACAATGCTCTTCATCTCCATTTCTTCAGGCCCATAACCTAGGAATTCCACAAACTCTTGAGTTACTTTTACGTATCTGCTAAGCCCCGTCACTGCAGTACTTCAGCATCTCACAAACATTCCCTTCTATCTGGTCTTCACACTGACTTGTACCCAAACATTGTCACTTTTACCTCTCTAGCCCATCTAAGATGGGAGTAAAACATTCTGGAGGGTCTTGAACCTCTTCTGAAAATATCAACCCAGCCTATACCAAACAAATTACTCTCCTCCAATGAAATCCATTTTTGACATCCCTTGGCTCATACAGTGCCTTCTCTTCGCCACATTTAATCTCAGTTCATTGAAGCCAGTCCTCTTAGTATTTGACTATCCTTAAAGGCCCAGCATGAATCCTTTAGTCAACAGACAGTAACCAGCATATTTTCATATGAGAAGGGGGAAATGTCAAATCTTAATTGCAGAGAAAAAGGCTGAAAGCCTGACCCACACAAACCCTGAAGATTCATACAAAGAACTTTCGTTTTTAAAAGCTTGATGGAGCTTTCAGTACTTGATGGGGGACAGAACACCTGAGATGAGAAGTTCAAGTCTGATGAAACCTACTCTGCATCAACATTATCCCTATCTCCCCTCAGTCATCTTCTCTAGTTTGAAGGCAAGTACTTGCCTTGGTTTTCTTTGCCTCATTTTATGTAGCGTCACAATCTTCTAAAATCTTCTATGCTGGGTCCCTTGTTTTGTCACATCAGGTTCATGTTTCTTCCCTCCCATCAGGGGTATTACCCACTCTTCTTCCTCCATCTCAAAAACCTACATGTAAGTGGGCTGACATTTTTTCAGCACTATCCTGCCCATCCAGGGCTTCTCACTCATATTCCACACTGTCCCCCAGCACACACCTACAAGCATCAGCAACTGCTCTATCGTTCCCCTTTGCGTTCTGCAGGGTCCACTCTACCTCCTCACCAAAGGGAATTAGCAATTGCACCGTTAAGAAACACATGAGTTACAACTACTTCAGAAAAATCTGACACAAATGCACTAGTACATATGAAGAAGTCAAACAATCTATCTCTATTTCTTAACATTTTGCCTTTCCCATTAATGTGCTACTTACCCGACTTTACAGCCTTTGGTTTAAGGGAAACCTTTGAATATCACTTAGCACAGTGGTCCTCACCAGAGATAATTAGCAATAACACCTATCTTGACTATTTTGTGACCCTTAAAGAGCAGCAATTTACAAGTTACAATTTATTCTGAAAGTTTTACCCCTGCTGCTAACAAAACACAGGACAATAGCAATGAAAAGCTAAATCAAAATATTCATACCCTGGGCACTTTCTGTGCAGCTGACAGCCTTTGCTGTGCTATCTGCAGTATAATTTGCTTTGTACACAGCTTCAGTTTATGGGAGTCTCACAGTGAAGAAAAAAAAATTTGAGAGAAAAATGCATTTATATAAACCCACAAAATTAGGTTGACCTTTACCTCATCTTTGAAAATTTTCACTGTCTTACAAAAGGATGCAGAATTGTTTACATCAGTTGTGCTGCACTGATACCAGCCCTGTCAACATTTTAATTTGTATGTTTATACCTAAATATGCCTGCATACACATACATGCCTCTTCCTAACAGTACTGCTGATGTTATAAGCATTAAAAAGAAAGCAAAATTATAAAAGCAAGCAGGGGAGAACAAAGACTTTTTTGTTCTAATACAGAGGAAGTTTTAGCAAGTATGGTATCTTTGAACAAAGTTCCAGCTGTTGGGCTCAGAAACTACTGGTGAATGCCAGCTGAGCAGGGAAATCCACATGGAGCAGTACAGCTCAGCCCAGCCATCTCTGCATATCACTGCAGAATGAGTGTAACCAGCCTGGGGGCAGCCAGAAGCAAACTCCTACCCCCGTCCCTCCCACAAAAAGAGTGCAGAAGAGTACTCTGGACTAGTCTCTTCCAAAGCAAGGACATTTCTTGGAGTTCTCCAGATGGAAGATGCTTTTGAGGCAATCTTGCAGCAGGTACAGATGCAACCCCCCTACCAATGTACCTCGTGCAACATATGCTAACCAAATGGTTTGCTTTCCAAGTCCAGCTGAGAGAAAACACCAGGTCTCTACTCCTGCTGTACTACTAGGCCAGTAAGATTAGGAGAAGAAAAAAAGACAACCACCACCACACACATGCCAATATTGCTACTATGGCAAGACACTTAAGGCTAGATATATCTAAATGAAGGTACTTATAGCACTGTATTACCCTTGTAAAGACTGGCTTCACCAGTAGCATCACTATTGAAACTTCCTTACTGTGTTACTCCTACTCTTGCCTGTTCAGTATAGAAGTCTCTCTCCTCTCTATTCCAATATAGTGACTGTTCTTCTTAGTCACTGTGTCCATGAGATTGTGTCAACAGCAGGCAAAAGCAGCAATTAGCTGACTTATGACCAATGAAGGAAAACAGCCTAATAACTAAGCAGATCATGGGGCTTGGAAAGCTACTGGAATAAGATAGCTGTGGCCCAAAGGATTTAGTGCTACGGAAATAAGCTCTGTATTTGAAAGGTGGAGTGAAAGCAGCATGAACACCTTTAGAAGCCACGTGACTCAGAGCGAGCATGGACCTCAGGAAGGAATCCTCGCCTAAACAGTGCAACAAAAATCCTCCTGCAACAGTGGCAGTGAAATGGGAAGCCCAGGGGATGCCACAGCAGAGTTTTGATGACTCTGGGCAGCCTTTGCTTACACTACAAATACTCCTGATTCTGCTCACCTCCTACACCAGGAGCATCAAAAACCCCAGAACAAGTCAAACTGAAGAGGTGCCCCAACGCTTCACCCGCAAGCAGAGCTGTGAAATCAGGCCTCTGCTCCCATTGTGCCAATGATGGAGGCGGCAGATAAGAGATAAGCTCACTCTTCTTTTGGCCAGATACGCCTTCCTATGCTAACTATAGACAGAGACTTCTTTCTCTGACAGCAAGATAAGCAGGGATGATGAGAATGTCACAGCAAGAAGAACATGTAGTACCAAGTTTCTATTTTTACAATAATTTTAACAATATTTTACACTATCATCAGCATAGTTTATCGAAGATATCACCCACAGCCCTACCAGGCAGTACACAAAGGCCTCCAAAAAAGACTAAAATGGAGTAAGTTAAGCATTGCAGAGCATGCAGCCTTGACTCTAAAATTCTTGTAGCTGGGAGTTCTAAACTCTCTGTGAAAACAGTTTAATTTATTTTGAACACTATTGAAACTTATTCTTTGCAGTGTAAGTCTCAAAAGATATCAAGACTACTATAATATTAGAAACAATATGCTCTTTCTCATTTAAAGACTGTAATTAAAGAGATGAATAAAAGTTCCTCTAAACATTACAAAACCAAGCTGTGCATTAGACCAGATGCAGTCAGATTCCACCATGCCAGAGATTACAATGCCAGGTTGCATGTATAATGCAGCAAGTTACTCCCAGAAACTCTGCAAGTAACTGCCAGGTAATACTTTACCACCTTTTGAACTGCAGATCTCTGAGAGAAATGCTGATAAGTGATCCCTCTCTTTTTCGCCCTTGTCTGAGCTTGACTTGCCTGAGACCCTATCTCCTCTGTTGTGAAGACACCACAAAAAGGAGGCGTTGGTTAATTTTTTTTTGGACACCGAAGTCAGACATGCATAAATGCATGTGTAAGTATCTATACAACACAACGCTAAACACTCTTCATAAAAGTCTGAACTCATCTCCTCATTTAGGATTTTTTGGGACAAATTTAGTCTTTGTTTCCTAGGTAACCCACCACCAGCCACAACAAGTTCTAGCCCCCAAACTGGGCCTGCTAATTCAGCATCCAAACGGAAGAAAGCCTTGTGCAGCTGCCTCCTTTGCTAAAACAATGTGATGTGGCCCACTAAACACCTCTTGGCAAATACCTCACTTAACCTCAGAATAATCCATTTTAGTATCAATAGCTGAATGCTTCAAAGTCATCACAAGCATGTAGGAAATTGTAGGAAGCTTTTGCCTCTTTTTGCCTCTCTCCTCTGCCCAGTCCCTGCTACGCACACAAAAATGTCAGACATGTTTTCTTTAATTATCTTACCTGCGTTATGAAGATGCTAATATATCAAAATGATGGCACAGTCTACTCTATTTCATAGAGCTTCCTTTCAAATATCTATTATAGTTAATAATAACAGGGTAGGCTGCTGGACAAGAAAAATACTGAAACAAGAATCCTGTTTTCAAAAAAAAAAATTGTATTTCTGGATTTTTGCTCTACAATGGAATAAAAAGGAAGACTTTGGGAAATTTGAGGGAGTGTGAAGAGAGAGGAAAACATACAGATGGGATTTGGGAAATCAGTTCAAATTTTTCCATGTCTCTGATTTGAATTAAGGACTTCCCAACTGGGTTCTCCCACGTCCTATACCACCCGGTCATGAAGCTATTACCCACTCAGATCTGGAAGCATCTCCCACATTCTGACCAATTTTGATCAAATTCATTAAAATAATTTATGTATGTGTGTTTGTGAAGATGTGACCATTCACCAGTGACAACCTTTATCACCAACAATCAGTTTACAAATTTCTGGCCAGCAAAAAAACTCAACTTATAACTTCTCATTTGCTACCATAAACATCATTTAAGTATATTGAAACTTAAAAGTGTAAAGGTGACTATGGAAATTCATCTGCTATTTTAAGAATATATATATATAGGACGATAAAGTTGGCAATAATTCATTTCAGTCTCCATGCAACTTTCTAAGGAAAAGAAAATAAAAGGACTTCAGGTAGCAGAAGGTTTTCCAGACCCTCCATGCCTGCAGTGTCCCATCACAACCATTACACCAAAACTCATTCTATTTACACCAAGTCTACAAAGATCCAAACTACTGTATATGGACACCAAACAGCAGGAATTTCCACTGCATTACCAGAAAGAATTTATAGGATGGGAGACCAGTAGAGAGTTTCACTTGAGTGCTTGCAGACTGCCTTACTGATTACAGCACTTGTAACTGGAGGAGCCAAGCAAGACAAGCTTCCCTGAAACAGAATTTCCCCTTCAGCTTCCCAGCTGTTTAGTTTGACCACAGATAAATCCCTGTTTTGACAAGCCCAGTGGTTTTTATGTAAGGTGCACTTCTGAATACCACATTTTCTGAACACCATGTGCCTGCAGTTCAATGCTCCAAAGCTAACAAACCTTCAAGACATAGAACAAAAGGTAGTTGATTTAAGTAAGTGGCTCTGTCATGAAGAGTTTGGTGGTGACACAGGTGTGCATTCACAAATTGTTCACATTTCCCAGCAGAAGTTTAAGCCCCTCTCATTCCCCTCAATCTAAAATGGGACAACTCTTTAGCTCCCTGAAGCACTGCCCACTGAAGCCACAAAATGTGGGCTTTTCTCTTTCCTTTTTTAGGATTTTACACACACAAAAAAAGAACAAGCCTGCATTTTAAGCAAGATTGGTTCACTTACTTGGTTCAAAACATAATCCCACAAACTGTTCTGTCAGTACAAGTGAGGGGGCAAGAATGAGTGGGGGGAAAAAGAGGATCAAGAGTATCTTCAGCATTGCTGCTAAGCATCCTGGCATCCAGCCACTGCCAGAGGCGAAAGACTTTGGCTATTATGCCCCTTTATAAATATTTTCACTTGTAAAAAGGACAGCAAGAAGCCTCCAAACCAAAACAAGCAGAAGAGAGTGCACTGAAGTGTTCACCAAAGAGATGACTTTGCCACCACAGGGCACCATCCTTTTATCCCTGGCCAAGTGATCCTGGGATTTGCCCTCCACTGCTGTGTTCCTTTTCACATTGTGTGCTCAGGAGTGCAGGGGATGTGGAGAATGATGACAGGTGAACCATGAACAATGAGCTGCAAACAGCAATCCTATCCACAAAATCCTCATTACATTTCTGAGTTCTGCTCTGAAGAAATAGTGAATTTCTTTAAAGAGTGACCAGTTCTTTAACATCTACTGTACACAAAAGTTAAATGAGGAACTTGTGTAAAAGTCTATTTTAAGCCACTTCCATATTAGGTTTGCTCTATTCCCTAAGTGCAGTTACTTGTTCTACTAAAACCTACTCTCAACAGGGGGTGAAGAAAGGCATTAGGGAGTAAATAGCATCTCTGAAGACACAGTAAAAAAATTTAAGGCAAAATAAATTTTCTTAAAATAACTGTCCCTGATTTTTACATGCCAAGGGGTGCAAAGACAAAGGGCAGACAAAGTAGAAAACACTGACATAAGCAAGGAGTCACTGCAAGTTTGTCGTGGTTTGTATAAATGCACAAGAAAAAAAAGGGGGTGATGGGAAACAAAGAATTTCAAGACCAGCAACTGTTTTTTTTCCAAAGGCTATACAAACTGGAGATAAAGAGAGGAAAAATTTACCTAGCAACAACTGCAGAGTTCGTGACATTTACAAAGCAACCTACTAAAAAGCCACTTTAAGGGAGAAGATGGCATAATTTTTATTATCATAGAGATAAATGTCAAGTTTTAAAGATTTACTATGTGCACATGCACACACAAAAAAATTCAGTGAGCTTGCAAGGGCTACTGAAGTGTATGTAACACCAAAGCAGTCTATGCGTTTTAGAAACAGCAGCATTGGTCCTGATTTTGATGTGAAAAAAATCCTGACACTCATACCTTAAGCAAAGAAACAGAGATGTTCTGAATATTTAAAATGTTCCATCTCCCAAATTCTCTTCAGACTTCTGAATTGCAATGGGTAATAGTAAAAAAGACAGCTTTAAGCAGCTTTTAAAAATAAAAAAAATTTCCCTGAAATACTCAGGATCTGTCTCCCTTTCACAGATTTCTATTGCTCCATGGAATTGGTCAGGATGAACAAGACCCTTTTCTGTAAATGTACAATGCAAGTAAAAATAAATCTGTCAGAACTGAATTCTGGGATTTGGATTTTTTCCCCTACCCATGGGAGGGGACATAGGATCCCAATGCAGTAGATGTAATGCATACTGATCACAGAGCAGAGCAAACAGAAAGTAGGGCACATCATAAATGCATCTGAAAGGAGACCTTCACAACTTCAGGAATAATGGTGGTATAGTTCCCTCCACATGGAGGCAACATGCAGATTACTAGAATTCCAAGTGTTTGGAGGGAAACTGTGTACACCCTGCCCCTCACCATAAATTCACAATTCACCAAAAAATGACACCTTTCCTGCTGCTGATTCGAGATGATACAGGAAGCAGCTTCTCACGGAGAGCTAAGTTACATCCTTTCTTCCCAGCCTCGCTCAGTGTTATGTCACCTCCTCCTACAGAGAGAGACTGCACACCACTCTCTTAGTTACAAGGCAAGATAACATTCTGAAGCTAAAAACATTTGCTCTGAAGCATAAAACAAAATCAGATTTTGAAATGTAATGATTATGCACCCTTCTAATGAGGCCTATATTTGCCAACCTATTAACATCATTTAAATCACTACACCACAGCTTTAACAAGTCAAATACTACATCTAAAGAATTACTAGCTGGTGCACTGAAACCAAAGCTTAGAAGGCTTTGTCTGGTTCTGCAAGAACTATTTTTTTTACTTTTTCAGTTTTGCTTAGTAAAAATATCTCATTTATTCTAACAACAAGAAACTGATTGGAGCTGAGCAACAGCTGCTTTGTTCTTGTGTCTCTGAATAGTGACTGAGAGGATAAAAGAATGAGAAAAAACCAGCAAATTAATTTTACTAAAAATCTATCTGAAAATAATATCCACTTCATTTGTTTTTAAAAAAGAAACATTTCCACAAAATGAACCTTCAGAACAAATACTGCAGTTCATTTACTTTTTTATAATTTAAATTAAGTCATTTTGTACTTCTATTTTAAGTCAATTTTCAACCCAAACAGCTTGCTATAAGTTACAAGTAAAAGTAATGCAATGTTTGACCATTTAATTCATTTTTTAGGATGATTAAAAATTTAATTTAAATGGATCATTACTAAAATATAGTTATTCCATTCATACATATCACCACATGAACCAAACTTTCTTTAGTAAAGACAAAAAATAATTTATTTTATTTCCATATTTCTTGCTTGGTAATTCAAATCATGATTTGCAAAGGCAGCTCCAACACTAACTTTTCATTGCACAAAGAGAAAAACACCTTTTACAATATAAGATTTCCTCATCACAGCTTTAATGAAGTAAGAGTGTTTGGAAGTGTAAAGGAGATGGTTTGGGCCTTGAAAGGAACAACTGTTGGTGCGACCACACTCTGAAGTGAATTCAGGAACTGGTATGAGTTTACAAAATAATCCTTCCACCTTAATTCTATCTGTTCCTTGACACAATGTCCTGTACAACCCTCCAGCAGTCCTGGCTGCAATCTGGAATATGGTTGTAAGCCAGCACTGCTCAAGACTGTGGTGTCACACCACTAAATGTCGAAATAATTTGCCCCAATATCTAATGCAATAATAAAAATATCTAATAATATATATAATAATATTATATTATTAATAATATAATAATATAATAATATATATTAATATATTGATATTAATNCCAGCACTGCTCAAGACTGTGGTGTCACACCACTAAATGTCGAAATAATTTGCCCCAATATCTAATGCAATAATAAAAATATCTAATAATATATATAATAATATTATAATTATATAATATATATATAATCATAATATCTAATAATCTATATCAGGTGCATGCAACTGTAAAAAGTATCAAGCTGGAAGGCAGGGGAGAAGATGATGCACTGCCTGTCTTTGAAAGTTGACTGTCACAGCTCAGTGCAGATGAGCACAGTTGACACCTAGGGCAAACCTGCTCTGCTGCAGCATTCCCATTCAACAGCCTTCACAATTACTGCCAAGGTCTACGCCATCTTCCGTAACAACGCCCACCTCCCCAGCACACAGGAAAAGAACTGACGAGTAATTTGTAAAGAAAGTTTCTTCTCTTCAGCATTTTTAAGTCACTCTTTGGGCACCTGTTAACTGCCAAACATCGGAAGTGACAACTTGGCATCCACACCAGAAGGGTGTTTGGTTTGGTGTTTGTTCTTCAGCACGCCTTTGGCCTGCAGGTTCATAAAAAATTATTCAAAAAATAAAAATAGATAAAGCCGACTGTGAACTTCCTGTAGCAAAAGAAAATCAGTAAGTAAGTAAAACTTCGTGAGGCAGACAGTTTTCCCTGACACAGTGCTGATCTCAGCACCACAGAAGGCAGAATTCATCTCATCAGATTTGAGCTCTGGAGTCCAACCCACAAGACTGAGCCTCGGATTCAGGCCCTTTGCAATTCATGGCTTGCTTTCAGCTTCTGCAGGCCAGTCAGCAAGTCACAGATAGAACCAGACAGGATGCTGTTTTCTGTTATGGAAAACACCAAGATTTCAGATGCTTCTCCATCACAAGTCAGGAAAAAAATCACACTAACATTAAAAGATGGGGAGCCAGCAGTACTGAAACAGCCTAAGGGTTAGGATGCTGGCTTCAGGCTCCCACTGAGGGCTCTCTCTCTCCTTCTGCAGCCTGGCTTACCAAGAAACCACCAGAGCCACTTTGCTCACACTAACACACTGGGAGTTATCTGTGCAAGCAGGAACCTCCACCTCAGTCCCTTGTATCCCATCCATGAGCCATGATACTGCTTTGCAGCCTGTATAACTGGAGTGCTCAGCTCCAGTCTTTACGGGGCTAAAAGCATTCAAGGGCAGAGACAGACACAAACTAGATGGGCAAGGAGAGCCAACTGCATGCACCTTCTTGTGGTGGCTACAGGGGATCAAGAACACACAGGAAAGCAGGAGCACCTAAGCCCCCTGCCGTAATTTGTCCTTGCTCAGCACTCCCATGGGATACAGGGTACCTAGGTTCTACTGTTTCATTTTCCTGCTTCAGAGATGGGACATAAAGTAGAATTTCCTGTGTCATCTCTCAAAAGCAAACAGCCAAGGGAAACTGGCTAAGATCTCTCTTCTGTCTCACTTGAAACGTCCTCCTAGACTTTGAAAACCCTTTTCCAATGAACCTTTTGTGCATTACTGCTTGTAAAGTGGGAGTGTGGAGAAAAAGGGAATCTTTTCATAAAATAAAGCTATCAGCAATTGTTTTCAGTCCAGGATGGTCAGTGTCCTGCATTACAGGCTAAAAGCAAAACATTTGTGTCGAAATAGAAAAGGGTTTATTTTGTTTTCCCTTGATACAGCAATGAAAATGGCAAAGCACTGATGTTTCAGTGGTAAGTGCCTTTCAATCTCCAGCATAAGGAAATGTCTTGTTAAAATGGCATTATTTATAAGAGCTTCAGAAGCATTAATTTATTAAATATATTCCCTATTTCTAGCTTACTAGAAACTAGTAACTTCATATTCCCAGTGATTTTAAAATAATTAAATAAAGCTAATAAAACATATAGGACATGAAATGTAGAGAAAAAATATCTCAGGCCGTGTACAACAATCACGTTGTACCTTGAGCATGATCTCCACATAGAGTTCACAGAGCAAATTATGACAGCTGAGACATCCAATGTCACACCTGCCCCTTGCAGCATTTTAATTGGGACCAAGTGAGTGCTGCCACCAGCTCAGCACTTCAGGTCACCTCACTGTCCACTCCTCCCACTGCATACAGCAGTGGTTATGGTTACCTCAGCAGGCTCATTTCCAACAGAAGCAAAATTCCTTAGTAAATAGTGCCCTCAAGGCCCCAACACATCAAATGAGCAGCTTTCCAGAGTGACAACATCTGCCTTTCCTATGGAGTACATGTTATAGAGTCAGCAGCATTAAGTGAGTGCAAGCTATGCCCCATCTCCTGTACAGCACAGAACACTGGCAAATGTTGATTCTCATGACGTGCTCACATGCTGAACTGTTGATTCCATACCACTTACCTAAATGCAAAGATAAGGTTCTTTAAAAATTCATGAAATATACAAAATCTGGATGTTCCAGAACCTATAAAAAGATCATTCAAATGTGCTGCAACCAGAAGTTTCCTCCCTAGCAAGCTGTCTAGACAATCCATTATATCTGAGCAGGCAGCACTGGGCAACAGTACTTCTTAAAGCACACACCATGCCAGCCAGTGCTACAAGCCACCTCAGAAACTAAAAAAGCAAGCTATCAATGTATCTGTACTAACAATTAAAACCCTCTCAGCCTGAAAATTTAGTCTTAAGTCTGTGGGGAATTGAGTCACACTTTAAATATTTCTTTACTTATATCTTTTGCACTGAACTGGCAACTTGGCCATCATCTAGAAAATCATCATTTCTCTTCTCACCTTTTTGCTTACAGAAACTGGAAGAGAGCTGGCAGGCAGCAAAGCAGGACATCACCGTGAAAGCCAGATAACTAATTGTCACCATGGCTCTAAGCTCACCTCTCACCTTCTTGCATTAATAATGCTTTAATGTGCTTTCACTGGTGAGGTCTGCCCCCTACAGCTCCTCAGCCCTGCTAGCATGGCTAAGGGAGTGAAGCAATACCCAGGAACAGGAAAGTAGGAGTTTGGGAGTACCTACAATTGTGCATGTGACACAGATAGGATGTGTGTGGAGGTGTTGATGGTGCAGGCTGATGTCTTTGCAGGGCTAGTCCAACATCTCTGAAAGATCGTGGTATTGGGAGAGGTTTTTTATTACTGGGGACAGAGGGAAGGAAAGCTAAAAAAATCACACCTATCTGCAAGGAGGAGACCAGGGAACTACAGGCCAATCAGGATAACCTCATCCCTGGGATAGTTATGGAAGAAGTCCTCACAGAAGTAAATTCAAAACACAGGAAGGATAAGAAGGTGACGAGGACAGCCTGTGTGGCTTTGCCAAATGCAAACTGCAACTGACCAGCCTGACCTATGAGATGGCAACCTTCCAGTAACTGAAGGGAGCCTACCAGGAACTGGAGAGGGACTCTTCAGCAGCTGTGGTCGTAGGACAAGCAGTAATGGGTACAAACCGGAAGAGGGGAAATTTACGTTAGGTATTAGGAAGAAAATTCTTTACTGTGAGGGTGGTGAGACACTGGAACAGGTTGCTCAGGGAGACTGGATGTCCCAACCCTGGCAAGTGTTCAAGGCAGGGCTGGCTCAGGCCTTGAGCAACCTGGTCTAGTGGGACATGCTCCACCCATGGCAGGGGACTGGGACTAGATGGTTGTTGAGGACCATTCCAACACCTTAACATTCTATGAATTTATGGTTTTAAGAGCAAAAAGAGAGTAGTGGGTGCTGTTTACAGTGCCTTTAACAAGGCTGCTGACAGTCCCCTGCAATATCTTTATTAACAAATTACTGATTGGTAAATGGACAACAAAAAAGGCAGAAAATTGGCTGGATCATCAGACTCAAAGAATTTCTCCTCTCAAAGGAAAAACATACCATTTATGACAAGTTACAAGGCAGTCCACAGTGATTAATACTAGGGCCAATGGTCTTTAATATCTTTCATTAACAACCTGGATGATGGTGAGTTCATGAACACCATATTAGGGAGAGTGAGCAATAAACAACTTTATCACAATGGGAAGCAGAAGGGCAGATGCTGATCTCTTCTTTCTGCTGACCAATGTCAGGACCTGAGGAAATGGCATGAAATTTTGTCAGGGGAGGCTGAGGCTGGATATTAGGAAAAGGTTTTTCACCCAATGGGTGGCTGGGCACTTGAACAGGGTCCCCTGAAAAGTGGTCACAGCACCAAGCCTAACAGAGTACAAGAAGTGTCTGGATAACACCCTCAGAGTCACAGTGTGATTCTTGGGGCTGTCCTCTACAGGGCCAGGAGCTGGACTTCAGTGATCCTTGTGGATCCCTTCCAACCCAGGATATTGAATGATTCTATGAACTGAGGACAGCACTGCTATTCAAAGGGATCTTGGTCTGAAGATACGGGCTGACAGGAACACCATGAAGTTCAGCGTTACTGCGCAGCTGGGAAGGAGTAAGCACACGCCACAGTACCAGTGCAGAGGGCTGACTCACTAGAGAACAGAATAGCAGAGGGTAGCCTGGCAGGCAATTTGAGCATGAGTCAAAGAGTGTACACCCATAGTAAAGGCAATCAGTCACTTTCCAGCTGTACAGTTGAGCACATGTGTGGCACACAGCAGGATGGACGTGTTTATTCCTCTCTATGCAATGCCCACAAGACACATTATCTGGAGTAAATGTGTTCAGGGCTTACAAGTACAAGAAAGACATTGGCCTATTGGAGTTACCTACTGGAGTGCACTCTCAGCAAGTTCACAGACGACACCAAGTTGGGTGGGAGTGTTGATGTGCTGGAGAGTAGGAAGGCTCTGCACAGGGGTCTGGACCAGCTGGATCAAAAGCCTGAGGCCAGCTGTATGAGGGTCAGCAAGGCCAAGTGCCTTCCGTCACCACAAGCCCATGCAGAGCTACAGGCTGGGGCAGAGTGGCTGCAGAGCTGCCCGGCAGAAAAGGCCCTGGGGGTGCTGGGTGGCAGCTGCTGAACATGAGCCAGCAGTGCCCAGGTGGCCAAGAAGGCCAATGGCCCTGGCCTGGATCAGCAATAGTGTGGCCAGCAGGAGCAGGGCAGTGTTTGACCCCCCCTGTACCTGGCCCTGGTGAGGCCACGCCTCAAGTGCTGTGTCCAGTTCTAGGCCCCTCACTACAAGAAAGACACTGAGGGGCTGGAGCATGTCCAGGAATGGAGCTGGAGAAGAGCCTGGAACACAAGTCTGATGAGGAGCACCTGAGGGAGTTGGGAGTGTTTAGCCTGGAGAAACGGAGGCTCAGGGGAGATTTTATCACTCCCTACAACTACCTGGAAGGAGGTTGTAGCCAGGCAGGAGTCAGTCTCTTTTCCAAAATAACAAGCAGTAGGATGAGAAGAAACGGGCTCCGGTTGGATCAGAGGAGGTTTGGATTGGATTTTAGGAACAAAAATCTTCACAGAAAGGGTTGTCAAGCACTGGAACAGGCTGCCCAGGGTAGCAGCTGAGTGACCACAGGTGAAGGAATTAAAATGATTAGGTGTAGTGATTAGGGACATGGTTTAGTGCTGGATTTGGCAGCGCTGGGTTAACAGCTGGACTTGATGATCTTAAGGACCTTTTCCAACCTAAATAATTTTATGATTCTATAAATGAATCTCAGGGGTGGGCCACCAAGAGGATTAAAGGGCTTAGGTATATGGTGTACATGAAGAGGCTCATAGGACCTGTTTAGCTTTAAGAGAAGGATTCTTGCTGCCTACAGCTATCTAAGGGGGAAGTGTACAGACCATGGAGGCAGGCTCTTCTCGAAGGCAGTTGGAGACAGGACAGGAGATACCAGACATGAGTTACAACAAGGGAAATTCCAGTTAGATGGAAGAAAAACTATCATCATGAAGACAGTCAGACACTGGCTGTCAGAGAGGTGTGGTGTCCAGAGAGGTTGTGGAATCTCCATCTCTGGAGATACTCACAACTCACCCAGACAAGGCCCTGAGCAACCTCATCTTACTGGACCTGCTTCAAGCAGGGAACTGGACCAAATTCTTTCAGAAGTCGCTTCCAAGCAAAATTTAAAGAATGAAGCTCACCATTCAGATCTAGATGTGACCAAGTATACAACTGCATGTGACAAGCTCAAGTAGGCAACTGCAAAAGCCTCTCACCTCTACCAAACCAAAGCAGCAGTTTTGCTGCTCCCTGATGTGCAGGGTGAGCAGACAAACCAGCTCTGTTTGAACATTTAGATGTTTCATCGTTGATGTTATTAAAGCACCTAATTATTCTGGCTCCCACCAAGAAGGAAAATATTTTTTCAACATCTCTGTTTATTCACTATTTCCACAGCCCTGGAAGTGAGATCAGCCTCCTCTCCGAGGTTCCACTTGAGAGGCTTAGCAGACAAGTTTTGGAAACCCCAGAGCACCCTCATGTGGCTAGATGTTGCTAGGAGCTCTCCTTCCTCCGTATGAATTGCGTGAGGCACAAGCAAAACCCACATTTTATTCACAGGTTTATCTCCCCACCACACCCCCAACTGAGCATGGTTCTTATGCCATAAACAATATTTCTGCTGCCACACAGCTCTTCCAACACTCTGTTTCAAGTCCCTTCTTCCAAGCAGAGTACATCCAGCTGGAGGACAGGCCTGCCGGACGGCTGGGCAGGGGCACCAGCAGCCGGAGCAGGCACCACGAGCAGCACACTCCAGAAACACAGTGCTGAACCTTGCCTCCTGGGAAGCCTCTAGGTATCACTGCTCACGCCAGGCTGGGGAGCAGCCTTCACCACCTCTCTCTCTTCTCCCCAGATTAAACAACAGTCTTCCCTCAACTTAAGGTGACACTGAAATTTCCCAGTAGCAGATAAAGAATTTTTCTTTTCCCTGCTCACCTTTCTCCTTTTTTTTTTTTTTTTTTTTAAATGTAGACAGGCTGGGAGAACAACAGCTGCACTGCTTCTTTCCAGCTCTCCCAACCACTGCAGCGTGCTCCTCGTGCTGCATGGCAAAGGAAAGGCCTTGACACTGCCTCCCTCACTCCACCTAACCCGTGCATGCCCGTCCATCCCCTTTCTCCTTGCAGCAGGTAGGCTTTTGGAACAGGCATGGGCCCTTCACATGCTATATCTAGCCTGGCAGATCCTCTCAACTATAAACACAAGCACTGTAAACTGCGTTAGAAGTTCATAAAACAACAGCCTACCCACATTTTCATGTCAAAGCCATTCAAAAGCAGCAGCAAGGCTGGTGCAAAGAAGAGGTCAAAAGGCTTAGGCCCAAACATACTGCTCTACCACCAAATAACATCTCACTGAAACGACTCTAACTAAGAAGAGATTTTACAAGTCTGTGGTTGGCTATTTCCCTACTGCCTGTAAGCTGAAAACTTACAGGGAGCTAAATAATAATTTTAAAATGCGGCAGCAGCAAAAACAAAACACTCCTCCAGGTTTCCCTGCCCTGATAACAAGTAAACACAGGTAATACATTCTCAACTCCCTGTTTTAGGGATAGAGAAGATGTATAGTTTGATTACCATCAGTGACAGAAGTCAAATTAATTAACATGTTATACAAAACATTACAAAGCTAATACAGTTGACAGAGGAAATTACAAATATTTTATTTACAATCCCACAATAGTTTGGATTGGAAAAGCCTTCTGCAGGACATCTAGTCCCCTCTGTTCAACAGTAACCTGCTAAAAATTTTAAAACCGAGGACATTTCAAAGTGGTACTTTGAACCTTGCTGATTAAGAATGGGTAAATTTTTAAACTGTGATGAAGAACCAGTTTGACTACAAGTTACTGTATGCACTACAATAAAATACAAGCAAAATGTTATTGTCCACATTACACGACATCAGAATAACCCCTTCAGTCCTTAAGGTTTCAGAGGATTCAGTTTAATAACCAAAAGAAGTTGCAAGTGGCAGTTCCAATTTCTCAAGTGTTTTGAAAGAGTACTTTTTACAATACAGCTCTCAAAGCACAGGAATGCTACTGCATTTATCACTGAATACAAAATACTTCATTTAGTGTATCAGCTGTGCTGGTGCAGAACATGTGGCTAATATGGAAGAACCACTAGCCACCAACTCCCACATACAAACTAAGGAGAGAAACATTACTGGCCAGATAGGGTTTTTATTGTCAAAGGTGCCTCTTTGCCTTCACTCTGATCTCTGAGTGAAGCCCCAAAGATGAAATTTTTTTCTCAAGTTTCCAAACAAGAAGTCTGGAAACTAAAATTCATCAATTATTATAAAACATTATACAGACTCTAGAACTGCTGGCTTCATTGCCTGCTAAAAATATAACCTGAAATGTAACTCACCCATCCACATTCCATGGTGGGTGTTCATTCCATTCTCCATCCCACAGGCAACAATGACCTGACAGGTGGCAACTATTCTTCTTACTTAACTGCTTTAACTGATAAACAAGTTAAACTTGGAGAAAAGCACCTTCCAAACTGAATGGAGCTTGAAGCTCACTGCTTCTATTTCAGACCTGCACAAGAACTTGCAAAGCTGAAAACATTTCTTCCCCAAGTTGTCTGTTAAAGAACATTACCACTCTGCCTACCAATCCTAGTTTCATCTTAAATGAAGGTAAAATATCTAACTTCCAAAACAAAGCCCAAAATCAGGACGAGCCTGTTCAACCATCATTGCGCTAACCAAAATTCTGGAAAAAAGGATTAAGTGTTACCACCCAAACAAGACCCCTCTCCTCAGAGTTATGTTACCTACATAAAGAAAACAGCAGGTCAGCAGCCAAAAAAGCCATTTACCTGTCAGACACGTCATTCCTTTTTCAGGTAACTGGCAGACCCAGTAAGAATCCACTATGAAACATGCTGACTAAGAACATAAGACTTCAACTTGGGAAGAAGGACCCATGTGCTAACGTGAAGTAGCAGGTGCTCCACATGTCTCATACACTAATAAACCAGAAAGCAGAATTAAGACAGGAGTCCTTGGCATTTCTTGGACTCTGAAAAAAAGCTGCGGGGTTTTTTTGGCTATAAACCACATTTCATCACCTTTCTCCAAGAGGCAAATCAAGCACCTGTGTTTAGGTAACATGCGCCTGTGATAGGAGGCACCCTATCAAACATGCCTGAGATTCCTGCCCTGTTCTGGAGATGAAATCAAATCACAGCAGAGCCTGCCTGTGCTGGCTCACACATTCATCAAGTGATCACAGAGTGTAAGCAGTATGCTCAGGAAGAGGAAGCAGGGGTGTCTGATATTACGGAGTTTGTCCTCCCATGATGAATTCCTACTTCTAATGTCTGAACATTTGCCTGCCGATGGGTAGTAGAGAATTAAATTATTGTTTTGGTTTGCCTGTATGCACAGCTTTTGCTTCACCTATTAAATTATCTTTACCTCAACTTAGGAGTTTTCTCACTTTTAACTTTCTGATTATCCCCTCCCACGCCCTACAGGGGAGTGAGTGTGTGGTTGTGCTGGGCTGAGCTGCCTGCCAGGGTGAGCCCACAACCCAGGATTATTCCCTGAGGCTTAACTACAACTACTGATGTTAAGTCTCCAATTCATGAATGAAACAACACATCTGAGATCAGTTTAAGACTTGGAACCTATCACCTCATACTTTCCCTATCACTCATGCAGGTAATGTCAGTCTCTTCCACTTCTATTGCCCAGTTCCTCCATGCACTCCCATGCAAGCCACCACCTGTCTCTCAGGCCTAAACCTGCTACATGCCACACATTCCAGGAGTGACTTGTCCACCTGGATCCCTCACCACTTCATCTGTAAGTCTGTGGATTTACTGCAGTTCTCCCTCTCCCCTTGCTCCTCCCTCCAGAGAGCCCAGTTGCCTCCAGCATAGGGAAATGGGAAATAAAAGAAAATCCACCACTGTGGTCAGGAATGTGCTTTCACAGCACACAGGCATGCAGGAAACAGATTGGCCTCATGCCACCACCTTGCTGCAGAGGGTATGTGTATTTCTGGATCTCTCACCTTAAAGAAACTGCAAACTGCCAGAGGCAAGGATCATAGCTGCTCAGAGGCCCCAACAGTCATTCTTTGGCTTTCTACCTTCCCAGCTGCCTTTTCTGAAAGGAAAAGGTCTCTCTGGAATACAGAATTTAAACTTATTCTTCCCTTTTATACCTTCTGAATAATACCAGATAAGCCTGCAAAAAGGTATGTGCCCTCTTACTAAATCACATTTTCAACAAGAGAGAAAAGGCCACAGTACTTTTTTTTTTTTTGAGGCCCATTAGCCTGAGGGGCTGAAGAAAGATTTATGCTGAATGGAACTTCAAAGCCTGAAAGAGAGTATTTACGGGGAAACATAAAACTGGTCCCAGAAAACAGACTGATTCAAACCCATTTTTCTCATGTTTTCTGAAAGGAAATTATTTTAATGTTGATCTTGCAATGGTTCAGGACAAATTCCCCATGAAAAAAAAAAAATTCCCTCTCTGTGTGTCTGTAGTTTAAAAAAAAAGGTTATCTGTTCAGTATGCAAACAATTTCTTAGCTCCTTTAAAAAAAAAATCAAAAGTGTTCTATTTGCATTGAATTATTCTGAAATGCTTGAAAATAAAGTAACTTAAACCTCCAGCACAGACCCACACCTATAAAGACAAATTACTTTCCAGACTTGTGTTGGAATAATTTGTAACATCAACTAAAAAGAAACCAAAATTATGTATTAAAAAAGACACCAATGTTTACCACTTAGGTATTTATTAAAACAAATTTTAAATTGCCCCTACATCCTTATAATCTCCATTTCTTACTCTCTTTTGTCTCCTGAAATGTCTAAAAATTGATGCAGAGGAAGACAAGGGGAAATAACTGTTCCCACCATACACAGAACTACAACCAAAGTGTCAGTGCAAACAGGTGCCATTTTCTCAGCCAAAGTAGACCTGAATTCTTCAACAAATACATTAATAAAAGATAAAAATAAAAAAAAGAAAAACAACCCAACAAACAAACCACAAAACTAAACAAAGCAAAACAAACAAAAAAAATATATCCTTTTGGCATCCTATTTTCTCACAGATATGCCATTACAATACCCTCACCTAGAGGGATTATTTGGGGATCCCCTCCCCAAAATACTAACAAAAGCACTCTGGAATTAGTCTAACAAGGATTCACATAACCCTGGGGAGAAGGGATCGAAATCCTTGCAAGAGCACTTCCACATTCAGTTACACACAGAGGTGGTGACAGCCCAGCAACAGCCCTGCTCTCATTTTTCCAGCTGTACAGGGAATTCAACTACTGGGCAGCTCAGAGCAGCAGTCAGGCACTTTCAATGAACCCCCGTGCTGCCCACAGCCAGCAAGGAAAGCTGTGCCTCTGCTGTGTCCCCAGCTCTGCTCAGGGTGTAGGGCTGGACAGAGCAGCACACTGTGCATGTTACTCACAGAGCAGCCCTGGAAAAGCAGTGCTCGCCTGCAAGCTGTGCAGGATGCCCTTCTGAACCCAAACAGACCAAACACTGAACAGAAGACACCGGAGAGCTGATTAAATAAAGTTTACAACCTCCATGGCACATGTAATGCAGTAGTGCTGTTCTAGAACATGTCAACACTGGGGTGGTGGTGTTGAACAACACATGGCAACTGATGCCCTGAGTTAACTGAAGAGCACGGACTAAAGGAGAGGTGGAACTGTGGGTTACTAGGCTGCCACACCACCAGTGGAAACCAAGCAGCAGATGCCTGCACCTGCTAAATTCACATTTTTTTGTCCCCTAAAAAGCGTAGCTTAAAATATTTTGGAACAGATATTTGGTGAATCTAAGTTTTTTGTTTTGTTTTCATTACCATTAGTTTTTATTACTCCTGTTTTAAAATTTAATGTTATTTGATGAGATTTTGTTGAGTTAAAACCAAGGTTCAGGATTCAGTAATACAGCAAGTTTTTTTTAAAAGCACCTTCAGAGAGGGAAGGAAATCCCAGAAATGTCTTTCAAAATGTTTCAAAATGTCTACTTAGAAGGAAAAAAAAAAATCCAGCAAGTGTCATCCACTTTGACAGTCACCTGCCACACCACTGAAACCACTCTGATCAACCTCAAACAACACAGGCTCTTTGGAGCAATGTTAGTGTTTTGTTACTTCTTTAGTGATTTTGTTACCCCAAGAGTCTCCAAAACTCACAGGGCTCCAAATATCCTTATGGAATTTGTATTTTAGCAAAACAGATTAATACACTTATTCACATTTGTTCTAAAACATCTCATCATGAAACAAGCAAAAACCCAAATTTCACCCAACTGCAGCTTGCTCAGCCTCAGCAGTTGCCATGTTAGCAAGGCAGTAGGTAGAACTAGATACCTGCATTAGAAAACAAAGGAAATAAAGCATTAATCCTTCAGAACTGGAACTACTTCTTGTTAATCTTTCCTCTGCCAAGAGAAAAAAAAGGAAAATAATTTTATTTCTGTATGGAATTAGAAAATGCTACACCCTGGGGCCAACCATATTGTAAATTTTTTAGGTCACTCAAACGGCAGCAACCTTCCCCCACACCCTGAACTCTCTCTCAGTACTGACTGATAGAAAGTCACTTTTCAGAGTCATGTGACAGAGATAAAGGCTTTTTCAGATAACATGTGGAAAAACAGTGGCATTAAGTGGTTTCTTGAACTACTGACAATAAAACAAACCTAAAAGCAATCCCAGGGAGCTCAGCAGGAGTTCAGTGCCTATTCAAAGAGAGGCACCAAGAAATGCCTCTGTATTTATCTTACAAGTTTACCTAAAATTCATTGGTAGCCCAGTACATTTTCAGATTCATTGTTCAACAGCTCTATAACAAAATAGCTTTCATAGATCTTCTTCAATTACAAACATAATCTACTACATGACCAGAAAAAGAGAGTAATATAATCATTTCTGAAGCTTAAAAATATATTGAAAAACAGTTTTTACACCACTGAAATATTCAAAGTTAAAAACCTAATTTTTCTTGAACAGAAGTTTAATTAAAACTCATTAAAGGACATAATGAGGATACACTAGCACATGAAAGTATGGCAAATATTCCCCTCAGCTAATCTTTAAGTGAGCTTCCCCAGAGCTGTAGCAGAACACAGCATTGCAGGGCACAGCTCAGATAAGCCCACTGTAAATTGAATATGACCTATGCTGTGACACAAAGCCCTGTCCACCCCACTCTTTACACCACCAGCACATAATTCGGTGAGTACATTATATACAAACAGCTGAAAACATTTCTAATTTCTTTATAGCAGTGAGAACTGTCACGTTTCAAATTTGCCAACTCAGTCTTTAAACTTCTGAGCAGTAGTGTACGGCTGTCTTGTTCCTTAGTGATACTTCAATTAATCCCATTTTGCTAAGCAATTCCAAAACAAACGTCAAGCAATACCTATTAACCAAATGTTTCAGACTTGGATCAGCTGGATTAAGATGTGTGGTGCTTTATTCTACATCTTTTTAAGCTATCAAACTATCAACAAATGACTTTTTAATCAAAAAGACGAGAAAAAAAACTTGATTGAAGTAAGTAAAAGGTCACATTATGTTACTTATTTCTGTTTAATTTTAACCACTTGAAGCTGACAACTGTTTCTAGCTCTGACACTGTAAATAAAGCATTGCTGAAAACTAGTAAAAGACAACAGGAATACAGGCACAAGAAAGACAGAACTGCTTAAACATTACATTCCAATGGTTAGTGTTGCAAGCCAGTGAGAATGACCACACAAACTAGAGTTAAAGACAAACAAAAAAAAAATTTGATACCAAATCCAGAAAAAAAGAGGTTTTGAAAATACAAAAGGAAAAGGTGCTTTGCAAAAATACTGGTATCAGACAAAAAAAAAGATAAATTTCCCAATGCATGGATTTTGCCCCTAAATCTGAAAGGGGAGATCCAGAAGATGAATCAATAAAAGAAAGTCACATTTAACCTTAACAGGGATGGCCTTATGGCTTCAAGAAAGCACTCAGGTTAATACCACTCTTGGGTAGTGTTTCTCAGAGCTAACTCGAATTTCATTAACTGTGTGTTGAGAAATACAGAGACTCTCCTTTTGCCACTGTAATGTTCTTCTGTGCCCTGGGTATTTCCAGTTGATCCCTCACTAACTCAAGAACTGCAACGGAGCACTACTGGTACCAATGGGAGATTCTGAATCAGTTCAGTTAAAACCAGTCTAAAAGTTGACTTTGGGGAACTTCTGTGTCAGCATAACTTCTTTGATGCAATACCCTAACTAATCTAAACAAAATTACGATTGTTTCACTAAAATTATCACTCCAAACTATTAAGAGTGGAAAAAATACTACAAGGCTGGTTTGAACTCAGCATTTCCTGTTCCTTAGGTAAATTAAACAACATAGATTCCAACTCTGAAACTAAAGATTGGAAGCTCTCACCTAGGGCATTACTATTCCTAAATAACAATTTTGAGGCTGCTCTATAATGAAAAAGAGTGGAATATTCACAAGGATGCAGGCACTTTGCTTGAGTATCAAGTGTTGGGTGAAATTTCTTATCTAGCATTCTGAACACTGCAGAAAGATACTTCTGTATCTTTCATACTTTCCTCCAATGTAAGAGCTGAAAGAGGACAACTGAATCTGAAGTGGTGGATGTCTGTATCATATTGTATTTTGTTTGTCCAGCTTGGGGAAGGAGTAAGGAAGATATCCTTGACACACACAGTGTGGTCAATTCAACTGCCTTCAAAGAACTGGTTTCTGAAATAGAGCTGAAAGCATCTTTTCCTCTCTGAAAGTTAAAAGTGGGCAGATGAAAAATAAAAAAAAAAAAAAAAAATCAGACACCAGGTTTTAGTATGTCAAGAAAAGGCAATGCAAACATTCTCTATAGAAATGATCATGCAATCATTTCCAAAAATGATCACAAAAAGTAGCAAATAATAAAATATGTTGTTAAGGGGACAACTTCATGCAGAATGGGTTTGTACAGTACATACCCAGATAGGATCTCTTGGGAGGTGCTTTGATTTCTTCATCCTTACTATCTGCAGCTACATAAAAAAGAGTTAAAGGGAAATAAAAAAGAAAGGAAAGACAAACAGACTTTTATGATTAAATGCAACAGTGGTTATTTGAGTTACTGTTTAGTCAGTTAGTACATTTTATTCACTAAAAAATAATAGGCAGACCAAAACATGTCAGAAATTTTAGTCCCCATGCTTTCTATAAGGCTCCCACCCCATGATGTTAAGACAGGATTGAGGAGTAGGAAGTCCCAGAACAGTCTCAGTGCACAACCCAACAGTAGTGTATCTATGAGGGGAAAATAAAAGCTTAAAAAACAATGAACCAGACAGCTTGATTCTTACTTTAGACTACATAAACTCTACCTTTTCATGATCAGAGAAAACAAGCTGTTACCTCAGCAACACTAGGTGTGTAGATATAGATACATATGTATAAACAGCTGAGACAGTAGTTGCCTTGCCTCCGGTGGAAAATGTTGTTCAAAAATGCTGTCACAAAGCCCAGCATCACGAAGGAGAGAACAGACCTCATCTGCAACCATGCTGCATGCTAAACTTTTTTCACTATAACCTTCCTCTGCCAGTTGAAAACCATGTATTACACAAGAGTGTTTTCCAGTGCCACAACCAAAGCTCTTCAAAGGATCAGAGTGCTATAATAAGATACAAGTTATAAAGCAGATTAAGTCAACCAGCAAAACTGGATGAATGACAAGAGGAAATCATCTTCATGTAAAAACACAGGAGCCCATGTTGGAGCCTAGGCTGCACAAGTAATGAGAGATGCCCAAGAGTCTCCTTTTAACAAATGCTGTCCACTGGTTTTCAGTACAGTTCATACATTCAGGGGGCTCAAAATCTGTCACAATGTCTTGGGCACAACTAGAACTGAATCTTTGTTGGAGAGAGGTGGGAGGCTGATTTGGGGAAAGAAAAAGAAGGTTCTTCATGGAGTGTCTGTCTCTCCAAGAATATGAAGAGACTGCTCTGGCCTGCCAACATTCCCAAAAGTAACCAAGTGTTTTCCGCTGTCTGTATCTGTGACCACCTTGCTCCACCCACCTCTTGGTTCTCAAGTCACGACATAGCACATGCACATTGGGCATTTCAATATTCAGCTCCTTAGCATGATAGCTCCATCATGCCCCAAAATACTACAATACTTTGAACAAAAACAACAGCAACAACAAAATTAACAAGAACCCTGGCCCCTTCCGTACTGGGCCAACAATGCAGCATACATATGGCTGCCCAGATACAACTTTAAAACTTGGGAACAAATATGGAAAGCTATCGTTACCGCAACAGTGGTACCCGGAGATCTGCATTAGAGCAGTTAAGATGCAGTGAGGTTAAATACAGGATAAAAGATGAGAAGCTATTGCTCATTCCTGCTGATTTCACCTCAAGACTCTTTCATGTAGCTTTCAAAGCATTCATATGCAGGGGAGAGAACTGTCCTGTCACTGGAGCTTTTAAAATCAAATTTGGGATATTTGTTGGTTTTGTATTTAGCCTGTTTTGGGTGCTGGCTTTTCCCAATCTGAATTGTTAAAAACAGGCTACACAGTCCAAGTTCAAAAAAAAAAAGTAATAGAAAAAAGTAATAGTGGGATATATGAAGAGGACTTGCTCTGTTTTCAATCAGTATGTACTGAAGGATAAAGTTTATGTATCCAAAACAAAAAATAAGAGAAGGCAGCAACAGCACAAGATGGGTTCCACTACTTCCAACTTAATTTCATTTTGCAATACTAAAAGGAAGCAGGGGGCAAAATCCCATAACTAAGAAATAACTGTGAGAAGAGAAAAAATTTAAGAAAACTCATAATCTTTTTAAGTTATCTATACAGAGCTAAAAAAAAAATCAAACATTACTAGAAAGTCTAGGGAGACTGCATTTTTCATGCTACAATAGCTACCCTATCTATACAGAGCTAAGCAAATTGACTGAAAGGCTTTTTATGTTCTGAATAGTTATTGACATTTTGGGTATTTTAAGCCAGTGCCACAAAACAAGCTAAAGAATACAGAACAAGCTTGTCAGGATTTGAAGAGATTTCTTCTTAATGCTTCAAGATAGGAAGCAGATTCCTTCTGAACTAGTTATTACTTAAGGGACCTAATTTGTGAGAAAAATTTAAAAAAAAAAAGAAAAAAGGCAACTCCCACATAACTGAAAACACGCTGGTAAACGTATACTTATGCCACTTGGAAGAAATACCACATTTAACAACAATATAAGAAAACAGAAAACTCCCTTCCACTGAAATATTCTGTTCTTCCTAAATATTTTGGATTATTTTGCAGAAACATTCAAAGGGAGGATAGAAAAGAAAAACATTTAAAATTAAGATGAGCCATGTGAAAAATAATAAATTGTATTATCATACAGAAATGGTGTACCTTCCCTCAGGATTCTGCAAGGTTAACAAAAAATAGTGACTTCAAACCTAGCTCTTCACTGCCCCAGTAAGCTATAAGGAAAGAAAGTAAGTACACAGATTAATCAGCTTGCCTAGATCACCATAAAACTTTTGAGATAAGATTAGGTGTATGATTAGAAACACAGTTCTCACTCCTACCCGTGTTGTGCTTGAAACCTATCATTCTGTCCAGCTCGAAAGGAGCTTTGTATGCATCTGTATGTTTATTCTCAGCCATCATAGAGCTGTCCTAAAAATCAATCCCATGTAAGAAAAATATTCCAACTATTCTCAATGTTTGTGGGAGGATGCAAGCCTTTTGATGAAAACAAATAATTAAAGACCACACGTAGGTAAAAATCAGTCTCTCTAGCAAATTCCATATGACAAACTGAGTTTTAGGAAAAAGGATCAAATAACACAATGCAACCTTAAGAAGTTTCTATTATCTGTCAAGGGAAGGACTGATTACCCCTTAGGAGACTGTATGTCTTTCAGGGAGAGTTACTTTAAGAGTGCTATATAACAAACTGAAGAGCCTACTTTTTTTGTCCAAAGGTTACTGAAAGAGTCTGCAAGTATGTGTGTGTAAATGTGCACAAGAACCATTTCCTCTCAGAAGGGACAAACAGAAAAACCTCTCTGTCACTCCATAAAATGCTTGCACAAACAGCAGAGGAGGAGGAAAGCATACATGCCCCTCCCAAATGCTTCCTGGATTTTAACTGCTGCTAAATCTGGCTGAAAGTAGCTTTTAAGTCATTCATCCTGCCAGACTGACAACCCCTGTGATCACAGCAGCTTGTGTTTGGAAGCTGGAGTGCAGCTCCTCTTCCACATGAATTCACTTACCTGAATAGTTTCACACTACACTCCACAATGAGCAGGAATGGAAGTGGCTTCCTTAGCTATTAGATAAATTACCCTACTGCACAGCCAGGAGCTGCTGCCTTCTAATGATGGCTGTGGATATCTGGAATTGGATCAGACCCTCAATTATTAGGGAGTGTGGAAGAGAACAGATGGAGAGAATAAATTATACATCCTTAATGGCAAAACAACTGACAGAAAGCTGACAGTGTTAATTCTGTTCTTGTTGGTAATAAGCTGTTACATAAAATGTGGTAAGTCAAAGTCAACACAGAGAAACAAAAACCTACCCCTTCCACATTTCTTATCTGCAGGGAAAAAAGCAAGGACTTTGCACAGAGACTGAACATTTTATTAAATAGAGAATAACAGTCTGGCCCAACTGAAATTATCAATGCCTAAAAATTAACAAAATTAACCAAAATAAAAAATACGGGAAAATTCCCACAAATCCCATCTAATCCCACACTAAAGCCAAAGGAAATGGTACACAAAAAGAGAGGCTTTTGCAGCTATGATAAGAAGCACCCATTTTTCTGACAGTCAGTAACTCAAGTAAGTAGAAAATTATTATCTACAAAAGTAAATGTTTGCAATTGAAACATTTAGATAATGGTGTACAATCATAACTAAGAACTTGGTAAAACGTACAGCTGAAGAAACTAACTTCTTATTCCAGCCAAGATCTTCAAAAAGGTCCAGGCTAACACAATAGCATAACAACCAGCTCTATATTCAGAATGTGGTGTGAAATACTAAGGAGAAGTCAAATTTCTGAACTAAGACCTACCTGTCAGAAATAAAATTTCAGCTGTACATTTTTATCTGGAAAATCAGCAGTTTCAAAAAAAAAAAACCATTCAGAAAGTGCTACACTGGGAAGACTGGACTGCAATTACGACAGAACGTTTTTACTACGTAGAGCACACCACACTTCAAATAATGTTTATCCTGCAAAAGCCGTTTCCTGTCACTGACCTGCAAAAGAGCGGCGTTTCACATTCAGCTCGTTGGACACACGAACTTCAGTGCACAGTTTCAGCATCAGTAACATTGTAATGATCATGATAATGCTCTGCCACAGAAGAGGGGATTCAAAATGCCTTCCAAACCTAAAAAACAAAAAGAAAACATGTAAAACATCCAAGTCCCTGAAAAAGGAAATGCTAAAAGTAACAAGTATGGAAGGCTGAGGAAGTCAGAGTCACCAGACAAAGTTAGCTGCACATACAGCAGCTCAGAGCAGGAGTATCTAGTATCTGAGAACCTTATTTCAACATCCCAGTGGACTGATCCTAGAGATGCTGAAGCAAGAAGCTTAAGTCTTTGCTTCAAAAGCCAGTAGCAAACCTATTATTTTGAAAGGAGAAGCACATCCATTAAGCAGTAAGCCAGTACAGAGAGACCAGAGAGTTATGCCACGTTAACACCAATTATGTGTGCTCTCTACACACACACTCCAAAGATTTCACATGGACTTCTGTACAAGACCCCTCTTTCTCAATTTTTTATTTTTAAATTAAGTCATAAAAACAATAGCACTTGTCCTATAACGAAATAAATACCCACAGCCCCGCCTAGACATCTGTGTAGAAAAGCCAGGTCTGCAGAACACACCAACTACTTCATCCAATTGTTGTCTTATTTGGACCAAGACTGGGAAAGTAAGGAAGTATAGATGATGTGTGATGGGAGCTTCTGACCACTTCCTTCACACAACAGAGCAGGTGAACTTGGATTATGGCCAGTCTTGACTGAAGAGCTTACTCTTAAGTGATTGCACAAGATTCTGCCACAGGAAAAGGAGAACCCTTCAATGGAGATCAGTAATGCTCCAAGCTCCTCTTCCTACATTACTTGATGAAAGCTCAGCAACCCCCACCACACACTCAGTAAGTGCATTAGGGGTACAGGGTGGAAGCTTATCACATACAGCCCCTGAAGCACATTGCATTTACAACAGCAGGGTTACACACACATCACAGTGAGCTGCTTCTCTGTGTTCAGTTCTGCCAGGTTTTATGCCTCGAAGACAGAGATGTTGAAGAAGTGATTCGGTCAGAACACACTGCTGTGCTCCCCAGCTCCCTTGCCTGCACTGTGAGGCACACAGGCTTTCTAAATTTCCTGATAGCACAGTTACTAAGGTCAATCTTTGACTACATCATGCTGACAGAGTCCTCATGCTCAACAACTGCCATGCTCACCGGCAACTATTGCCCTCTTCTTGACAGTTCCTGTTTTATAGCACCCTGGCAAAATGTAATTTGTTATGCTTGGGCTACTTTCATGGCAGAGCTCCATGTTAGTATAAACCAGCCTAGGTTCACCAGCATGCTCTCTCACAGTACTGCATTTCCACTGCAGCAGCCATTTCACCAGAGAGATATTTTTTGTTATGAGTCAACCAATAAGGAACAGGAGAGAGACTGGAAAGTTCTTGACTAGCTTCCTTGGAAATCTTCATGTGCAGAAGAGCCAAGCAGCCCACATCAGTGAAAATGGCCAAGTATTTCCTGCCTAATGGCATAGAGCTGAGGAAAAGTACAAGGCCTTGAGCCTCCAGACCACTGCTGGGGGCCCACCAGTAACTACTGCAGGAAGAGCGGTTCCATGACCTTAGTCCCCCACGTCTTTCTACTGTCGATGGAGCCATTACTGAAACAAATTTGGAGGACACTATGAGGAAGGAAATTAAGAACACAGCTGATAAGCATAGTCATAGGCAGTGTGTGCTCTGGATAAGGCTTTCACTGCACTAGTTAAAAATGCAGGGGAAAAGAACAAAGTTTGGCCTAGTCTATGCCCCAGGCTCATGATTCCAGAGCTCATTCAGCCTGTATTGCTGACTGTGGCAAAGTTCCTCTAATCTACCGGAATTCAATACCATTATATTTGTCTCTTGCTCAGAGAATGAGAAAAAATGTGGGAAAGACTTACTGAGAATTGTGGAACAGTTAACTACAAACCAGTTTACATAATTACTAATGTATTTGCATGTAAAAATACAGTAATGCATTTAAGAGGGGCTGAGCTAGCAGCACAACAAGTTAGAAGCTATCATGACATTAAATCCAGCCACAGGTCTCTGCAAGGTTTGTTTCTCCCTGCTGATGAGATTACTGGTCATTCACTAATGGGTGCCTCACAAAATACTGCTTGCAGTATTAATACCCACTCACTACAAACACAAATAAGCATAGCCACCTGCTGTCTGATCACAACAATTTGTCATGAGATTCAAATACTGCTGCAGACCCTCTCCCCTTAAACACCAGGGGGGAAAAATGTAAAACAGAATGCACAACACACAAGAGAGCTAAAATGGAAATTTAAAAATCCTTATGGGAACTTCAAACAATGCACACCACCTGTAGGGTTCTTCACAGCCATCCAGTCAAAGACAACAAAGGTTACACAACAAAACATACTCATGTGAAATGTATCTCCCCAAACACCAAACCCCAGAATGAATCTTGCAGGCAACACAACCCTCTAATCTAGATCACGTATACAGGCAAACAAGCAGCTGCCATGGAGACCAACAGGCAGAGCAAACTACACCACATGGATTACACCACACTACCTGGGCAACGAGACTGAAGGGAATACCAGTATCAAGGACCACTCTTGGGTTCCTGAAGCTGTAAAAGTAAAGCCAGAACACTCATTTTGCTCAGGATCATGGACACAAACACCACTCCGAGCTGCTTACCCTGCTTTGCATTGATATCAGGGCCTGGCAAAGCATCACTAATCCAGTTTAAGACACCTCAGGCCAGCTTGAGCCAGAAGCACTGTGGGATGTAAGCCCTGCAGGGAGAGCGTGCCATTCCGTGTTCTGTTTACTTTCTGCCTCTCAGACATTATTCCTGTCTCTGCTTAAGCAGGAGTCAGGAGACCAGGAATATTAAGGTAATTAAAGCACCTTATGAGAGAAAGATGAAGAGCCTTAGGATACTAGAACAGGCTTGTGAAAAAAAACAGCTTTGAAGTCCTGGGGGTGAGGGGTCACCACTGTTATTCTGAATTTTCATCCCATAACTACAATGTTGTGTAAAAAGTGAACAGCGACATTCACGGTATTCAAGGAACTCAGACTTCATATGTCAGATTACAAAGAGACAAAGAGCTTTTCCACTGTTTACTTCATTTGTAAAAACAAAGGAACTCTTTATTTCCTGTACTAGTCAAATACGCAAATAAAGTGAGGGAGTGGCTTACATTTTATTAGTGTTTCCACAGCCTTCAAATGACTAATGCATGTTCAGGGTGACGAAGACAAAAGAAGTGCACGTTCAAGCCAGAGCAGAGACTAACTAGTCATTGAGAAGACTACATAATTCCATTGGTACAATTAAATCCTGTTGCAATAATCCTGCTACTCCAGTCCTGGGCCTACTTGAAACAGCAAATGCCAATTGTGAAAAAGAAGCCTAAACTAGACCAAACATAAAAGGTTTGCTTATCGCTTTTCCTAAGACATCTTTGAAAAGAAACTGACTGCTGTTGCTGCAGCCAGATCACCATCACCCTGACCACTCTGTTTCCTATTACACTCCTGGATGCTGTTCCAGCTTTTGTCCACTGGCTGCTATAAATTTTTTCAGCTTTTTGGGAAGCTGCAGCTCCTAGGCAACATGGAAAGCACACAGGATACACCACACACCATCAGGATCACGACAGATAGCCCAGGGTAGCAGCATGGCAGCTGTCCTGAAAGTCATCCTGTCCAATTACAGAATATAACCTCTAGGATTTAAGAAGGAAGAAGAGACAAACTAGTTTTGCAACAGGATCTTTTGATATGAGGTTCCTCTCGACATGTAAACTTCCAAGACTTCATGGAACATCCCAAACCAAGCTCCTCATTTGGGCATACAAAATTCTACTTTACTCTCTGCACAAAAGAGTAGCACATCTAATCTCTGCTCTCTGGCACTCATACAAAGGAGGAGGAATTGCATAACACTTTTGCTCTCAATATCTGAGCAAGATTCCACCAGCAGGCAATCTTTCAAAGTTGCAGTCATTCTGTCATCTTGATTTATAGCATCATCCCACATTCCACACATGGTAAAAGCTGGCAAGATCCATTTTAGTAACAGAAGCCCTAAAAGCACAAGTTTCTCGTTCTCACAGAAAGTCCTTCTAACAGACAGCACTGCTCCAGAAGCCAGAGCAACACCAGACAGCAGGGATCTGGTCCACAAGTGGCACTGTAGGTGTCACAGCATAATAAATACATAGGAATCTACCCCTGACAAGAGCAAGTTCACCATTTCTCTATAAATTACTTCCAGCTCCATACTTGAGTCTTTAAACCTCTGGTCTTAAACAGGGAGCTTATTCCATTGACTCCAGAACAGAGAGCTCCCAGTTCTATTGATATTGCTGTTTTAAGACGACTTTTTGTTTCAGGTCAACTGATGTGGAATGGGTAGAGGGTTACCTTTGCTCAAAAATAACACACTCCATAGCCTCCATCCTGTCCCTGGCTGTCAGAACTTGTTCCCACGGCTTGTCTTAAGGCAACTATTTTGTGAGAGCAACTACAAAATCGGATAGTTTTATTTTCTGGTTTTGGATTTCTGTGGCACTGCTGTATGTTTTAGGACAGTGTCCCATGGAATTGCAGCTCAGTACGTTTGGAAAGAACATTGTCTTCTTGGAAAATACACAAACCATATTAAAGGATGACATCCATTTTACAAAATGTAAAACTGAAAAAAAAGCCAAAAAAACTTCTGAGGATAGCAGGTAACATAAGTAGTTTTGGCTGCACTTAGTCAAGATACATATAAAAATGTCTACGGCTGATTTCTAAGTAATCTATAGTTCCTTTTCCTTTAGCTATTTATTCTGATTTTAATATAAGAAGAAACTGTAATTTATCTCATTATAATCTCTGTTTTTAAAAAGAAAGGGCAAAGAGAGAGAGGGGGAAGAGAGGGAGAACTCACAAGTAAGTTTTTCTGCATCCTCCACCCCCAAGTGATTACACAACTCTCACCCGCCTTCTCGTTCCTGTTCTCAATCATGACAATGCAAAGCTACTCAGCTGGCAGCCTGCAGGCCACACAAACCCAGAAGATGTGGGCACCCTGGTCACAACTGATTCCTAGTGCCATGGGGCACTCTGGAGCCATCCCACAACTTCAAAACAGCCTAGGACAGCTTAAACAGATAATTAATCACCTCAAAGCTCAGGGTATCCCTTGAGCAAGAAAACAGAGCTAACTCAAGAATGTATAATAAGACATAAGGCACAAGCTATCAAAAAATGGTAATGAAGTGTTTAATTAAAAATGTAGAGGAAGAAAATTGCTATCAGATTTTTTTGGAGCAGGTCACACACTTTCATATGCACCAGAATTACAAAGGCCTGGAGTTCTACACAGCCCCTCAATGTCTATCCACAGAGCAGACTTTCCCCAGGCTGACCAGTCCAGAGAAACAACGACCTGTGGGGCTGGAGAAGACAGACAGGAGAAGCAGTGTTGACAGTGCCAGTACAAACAAAGGGGCAGCTGATGCAATCATAAATCATATCCAGCAGCTATACTGGCACCCCAAAATAAATATTGCTTTGCCATGTTAGATAAAATTGTAATAATAGGTTACTACTAAAGTTAACTTGGTATCAAATCTAGTAGAGCACAAAATCTACTTTTCACACTGGTAAACAGAGATTTTCTTGTATGATGTTGTAAGCACAAACTGCCTACTTTTCAATTTTTTTTTTTTTTTAAGAATTCTCTTTAAAAGGACAAAAGACTTAAAAATGGCCAAACTTCTAGTTTCTTTTTCTTAACAAAAGCCATGTGTGCATAAACAAACTGAAGTAGAATCATGTCCATTGCTATCCATACCCAGTCTTCAGTCCTCCAGACCAATCCTTTCCCAAAGTTTTACACAAAGTTCTGGCACATTGCTGGAACACAGCAAGGCCAAACACACATAACTGAAAGCAGCAACAACTCTTTAAAGATGACATTTTGAGGTATTGTGTGAAAGAGAAGCATGAAAAATGGATACTGTGTTATTGTCATCACTAGCAGACAAAGATCTTTGGGCACACCCTGAAATTAAGTGATTAGATGTAAGAGAGAGAAGGAGAGGCATTGCACTGAGCACTCCTGACTTTAAAAGATGGCTGACCATTGGAGACAGTCTAACTGGAGAAACAGAATTTGTGAAAACATGTAACTCGAAACAGGGCTGTTACCCTCGATCTCACTAGTACTTTGTTCACTGGCTACTGTCACAGTGCAATCCACCAGCTGAAACTCTATTGACACATAAAACATGCCAAGAAGATTAGGAAGCAAATACTCTGTTTGGAGGGGAGATGAAAGGTCAAACTTAACCCACTGCAAAAACAGACATTAAAACAAAAAAAGGATAACCCCCGAAATAAACAAGTACAGTTATAAGAACCTGTGGAACCTGTCATTCCTCAAAGAGAATGTGAAGGAATTGCCCCCATAGCTGAGGCAAACAAAGTATAGTAAAGCCATAGGGGAGGACTGGGTTTGTTACGAGTAACACAAATACAGAGAGACCAGCACTACTCAAAAGTAAAAATACAGAGGTAACATGGCATGAAAGGCTGAACAGTCTGTCCTTGTGAGCTTCAAATACAATACACGAAATTCCAGGGAAAACCTGGAAGTCACAACAGAAACAAATTATAGAAATGTCTTTGAAGTTTAAAACAAAACAAACAAGCAAAAAACAATAGAAACATCAGCTATCCTAGGAAATTATTAAGTCCTGAAAAGCAACACTATTAAAACTTCAAAGTTTTTAAGGCCTAACAATTTGAGTACTTGTTTTTGGATCAGGGTGGAGGGGAAGTGGGGAAAAATTACTCTGGCTCAAATCATGTGCTTAACAACCGGGGGTAATGAAGAGAAATGAAATGAAACCAGCAGCAATATGGCAGGAAAGTTTTCAGAAGAGAGACTTAGAGTAATACTGGGTTTGCTAAAGGGAAGGAAATGTCAACTGGTACTTGGGGAAAAAAATTATATACAGAACAAAATTACTTGTAGGAAGAGTTCTATCCTGGCACCAGTATGGATTAAGTTATTTAATAAATTTAAAACAAAATAAATAAAAACCTTCTAATTCCTCCAAAGAATATTACATACGCAATTAAAATAATTCTGCTGTTTATGTCATTATCGAGATCGTTGTGTCCCAGATAATGCGTTAGCCATAGGTGACATTAACCAAATAATGCAAAAATTGAACTGCCAAGATGCTCTGTGGGTGCATTTTAACCATGTTCACAGAAATCATAGGCTCTTGCTCTACGATGTTCCTTTAAAAACATCCACCCTCAATGCTGTTTTCATGACTTACTGGTGCTTATAACTAACTACAAGGGATGCCTAATTTTTTAGGCCGACAAGCAAAATATTCTCTCCCGGGGAACACTGAATTATCATTATGCAAGTACTCCTTTGTCTTTTAGTTCCACAGAACCAGAAGGAGGCAATTCACTGCAAGTACAGACAGAAAGGTTTCTGCAGGCCCCTGCCTGCAGTATTTCCCCAGAGTGGCTGTACCACTGGCCAGCAGCAAGCCTTGCACTACCCCTGCAGCCAGACACACCTGGGCACGTGCTCTGGGAAGCCACTCCATGCCAAGCTCCAAGGTGACCAGAGCCTACACAGTGCTTATATGTGTCAGGGAGTGACACTATTATGTGGTTTTTAACATTCACAGTAAAAAAATTACATACTCCCATCAATAGAACTGCATTCTCTCTCTTTTGTATTGACAAATCTTTCAACATTGACATAAACTATAACTTTTCATTACTTGCAGTATTTATACTTTCACACATCTCTTAACCAGATGTACTTAAAATCAACTCAAATTAAAGATCTTCCTGTTCTTCCATGGTCTGAGTCTCACTTAACAGATGCACTCACCTGAGTTACCAAGAAACTGCCAGCATCTCCATTCAGATGTAAGTCATTTGTACGTTTTGACTACCTCCAGTAAACCCAAAAACGTGACTATTTCTCTTTCTCAAACTGTCAGCTCAGTCTTTTCACTTCTCCTCCTTCTCCTGCCAGTTCCTCTACTTCCCTTCTGCTCTCTGCTTTCTCTATATACTTCTCCCCAGGAAAATACAGTTCCAATGCAACAAGTAGCTCTGATCCAGTGATGACTCCCCTGTTTGACTGCCAGCTTGTGGTGCCTGAAAGGGTCTCCTGTTTTGCCACTCCAGCACAGCACTTACATGTTGCATTTCACTGTACCAGAATCCAGGAAGCCATTACACAGAGTCAGAGGAGCTTTCTTTAAAAAGAAACTGAAAACCAACAATAAGATGCAGCCTATCAGTTCTTTATGGATTACAAAGCATTATTTTGTAATCAAAACAGAATCATAGAATAACTGTCCTTAGTTGCATAACTGCCCAAACCATTTCATCTTTGGTTTCCCACGTACGTTCTCAGTGGTGTAGCACCTATATAATTAGGAGAAATGAGCAAGCTGTTAGTAACATTGACTCACAGAAATCATGCCCTAATAACATTTTCTTTGTCCAGCAGCACAAGACCTAAATACGGAAACAAACTTGCTCTTAAGTATTGAAAAGTGGTATTGAAAGCAAAAGAAATTTGCTTTCGAAAGGCAGCACATCTTTTACCTGCTTATCCAAGAATGAGTATTTTCATCTGTAGTTGTGCATGAAGATCTACAAGTGAACCCCCTCTGAAGCCAGCTGGCATCCCGGGAGAATGCAAGAATATATGGCAAGTGTTCCAGTGACGTTAATGCCAACTAGACACTAGAGTAAGTATGTGGGACCGAGGCTTTCACTCTGAATATGGAGCTAGAGGGACATGAGAAATATAAAATACAGTCAACAAGAAAAAAGACCTGACTTAGCATAAACCTCCTTACCAACACGTTAAAAAGTTTCATCTTGGAAATCAGCACTGGTAAACAGATCTGGCAAGGGGAATAGACCATGCTCCCGAGCCCAGTTCATTCTACTTAAAACAGACTCCACACACTGATGGAAAGACGGCAGTCAGATCTTCAAGAGAAGGGAAAATGTACGTAAAACATTATTTCCTCAAATATTCCAACCAAAGCTTTACAGCTAGCAAGCAAGCACCTTCAGAACCGAGCAGAAACACGGCCAACTTACCAAAAAAGTATCCGCAGAATGTTTGCGACCAGCAACACCAGGCAGACGTAGGTGGAGAAGCCCTCCGCGTTCTGGGTCCGCCGAATGTCCCGGTACTGGGGGATGTAGGGCACGACGCCGCCGAACACCATGGCCCCCGCGGCGCCCCACGACACCAGCTGCTGCATGGGCACCAGCAGCCACTCCAGGCCGCCCGGCTCCATGCCGGGGGCGCGCGGGGAGGCGCTCAGGCTGAGGGATGCCCTCAGGCTGAGGGTGCCCCGCCGCAGCTCTCCGGCCGGGGCCGGCTCTAGCCGCGGGCGGGCTCCTGGCCGGGATGCGGCACCATGGCTGCGCCCTCTCCCGCGGGGCCCGGACCTGGGGAAATGGACGGGGCGTGAGCC
>VZRO01004060.1:1136843-1160794 GCA_013397915.1 Daphoenositta chrysoptera | reverse complement strand
TGGCTGCCGCCCCCGGCCGTACCGGGGCACGGCGGGCGGCTCGGCCCCGGAGCGTGCTCGGCTCCCCCGGGCGCCTGCCCCTCCGCGGGCCGCGCTGAGCTGCCGCCCCGGGTCCTGCTCCCCAGGAGTTTGGGAAAATTCCGTCACGCCTCATGGACAAGGGGGAATGGCTTTAAATTGAAAGGGAGCAGATTTAGATTAGGTATTAGGCAGAAATTATTCACTGTGAGGGTGGTGAGGCACTGGAACAGGTTGGCCAGAGAAGCTGTGGATGTCGCAGCCCTGGAAGTGTTCAAGGCCAGGCTGGATGGGACTTTAGGCAGGCTGGTCTAATGAAAGGTGTCCATGGCAGGGAGGTTGCAACTAGATGGTCTTTAAGGTCCCTTCCAACCCAAACCATTCTGTGATTTCTGTGGCTCTCAGAATTGCAGTGGCTGGGGAGGGAAAATATGCACCTTCTACCCAAAGCAGGGAGACCCAAAGTGACCAGGGAGTGTGTACTGCTGCTTGCACAGGGCCAGCAGAGGACAAGTGTTGCACACAGATGTTGTGTGGAGAATGACAGCATGGACACTGCATCCATCTCCTTCAGCCACACTAAAAAAGGGTGGATCATCCACCACGTATGCAAGTGGCTGCACAGCTGTCCTCAAGGCTGTTCCTTGGGCTCCCCATAATACTACCCCAGGCATGCTTCCTTCTAAGTGCCCCTGCTGCTCATCCGACAGGTAGGAAATGAGATGGGTTTTCCTGCATCTGAGTAATGTATTATTTTGTGTCCTATAGCAGCAACTGCAAATGTTTTTTTGTGAGTCTTAAAGGGGAAAAGGAGCTGAATTAAAAATAGAAATGTTTGTTTCAGGGCTTCAGAAGCCTTTTGTTTACTTCCTGCATAGCAGCACCTTGCTCAACTGCAACCATTTCTTCCACTGGGCAAGTTCTTGCAGCACAGGAACCTGCACATTACTGTAGAATGTATTTGTCAAAGACATTCTTGGAGTACCACGACACCAACATCCAAAACAGCCTCCTATGTAGATCAGGTGACCAGTGTAACACTGGGACTTATCTTTCCTACAAGGAAGTAGCAGCTCTGCTACTTGAACAAAGCTCTGTTCCATTACCCAGACCTGACAGTTTGATTGCCAAAGTTAAAAATACTTTGCAGATATTTTGAATTCTGATTTTTGGATGACAATCCTGAAGTTCCTGATTTCATCGCATCTGACTCCTTCGGAGAGAGTATAACAATCCAATTATGTATAAACTGCATTGTTTAAAACATATTTTATTATTTAATGGCTCATATTTCATATATCATTTGTGCATTGTTACCATCAGGCAGTTATGCCAACTTCTTCCCATACTTTCCTTGAAGCCCTTAGCACATTCTTTTTCCTTAAGCACAACGGTCTAAACAAACCTCAAGCTGCAAATAAGCTTAGCCCAGATTAGGAAGCCAATTTTTGTTCATGTAAATGCACGTATTTTGAGAAATCATGGAGAAGTTATCTTGAGAAAATAGGTATTTTGAAGTAATGGTTACCTGCCTAGAAGAAACGGCCCAGGCTGGCACCAGATCTCTAGGTTAGCTTGCAGAATTATTCCAGGATGCTGTTAAATCTATGCAATAACAAATTGTATACAATACTAAGATTCTAAAGTACTCAACTGGAAACAGACAACTGCCTTAACTTAGGTTGGTCTCCCTTACTTGAAACTGTAAGGGTAAAAACTGTGAATTACAGCACAGTTCTGTGTGAACTCTATTCAGTTTTGGTCACTGAAAAACGTCCTAGTTGTTCAGGAGTTAATCCATGGATGTAAGCTAAACTGACCAGTGACACCAGACACTGGGTAGGAGGAGGAATGACAGGTTGGCTGAACTCCTCGGGCTGAGCAGCTGCCCAAAAGCTTGTGCCAGCGTCAGGGAAGAACCCTTCAGGACTCGGGATATTCTGAAAAGCCTGGGGCAGGATTTTTTGGTAGCAGTACCATCCTGAGGTGCTTGCTGCCTCCAGCATAGCACCCTGCGTGGCACACGAACATCCAACCACAGCAGACCCAGCATGACTCCAGTAGGAGAGTGCCCTGGAGGAAATTTATCTAAACCTGGGGTGATAACAGGTGATTGAAGAGTCTTGCATCATCAAGGAAAAGTTCCGCAACCTGCAGGTCTGAGTGCAGTCCCATAAGAATGAGCCTTGTGAGGCTTCATATCAAAGTAGATTTCTTTATCTGGGAGATAGACTAACTGGGAGACAGTAAGTGAGAGGGAGCTCAGAAGGAGCATTCTCTTGGTGTAAAGCAGAGCCTACCCTAGAAACAGTACTGCTTCACTGCCAGACAGCGAGCCGCTGCTTCAAGAGAGGAGAAGAAGAACAGGTGCATTTATTTTTCCACATGGACTGGCAAAGACCCCCCATTTAAAAAATCCACAAACCTCTCTTTGCTAGAACTACATTACACATTCAGAAAAGAGAAGCAAAGTTTCACACCAAATCTTTGAAGACTAAATTAATCTTTTTAGGACATCTGCTGCAGGAGAATTGAAACTGATTATATGAGCAGCTCTAGCCACCTAGTTATGAACTAGCTTCTAGCAGTTAACATTTTGGTGACAAGGTAGTCCCCAAACCTCCAAATATAATGAGAACTTTGATTTATTTTAGATTAAGAAATCTGATAAGAAATGTTCCTTTAGTATCTTTGGATATGGTTTAAGCAAGTTGAAAATGGTGAACAGACATGGGATGTTTTCAAAGGGTTTTTAGCTTTAACATTGGTAAAGGTAGTAAAAATTGTTATATAAGGTTTAGTTTTTGCAAATAGGTCCACTGACTTAAAAAAGTAAGCAGAGCCCTATTTCTACAAGTGACTCCATATGGCCACATTCCTATCAGGACAACACTGGGACCAACAGGACACAGGAATGAACCACCCAATGGACCAGTTTCATAAGCCTTAGCTACCTCTGCAGTTTTTTTACAGGAGGAGGAGGACAGCTGTTGGTGCTTCACTTGTAGTTACTGCAGTAGCAAAAATAGCAGATTGCTGCAAGTCTCCCAACCAGTCTGTTGTTCTGTCAATTGATTTTGAAAGATGAGTATTAAAATTATTTTATATTCTACATTAGAGAAATGCTGTTGCCCAGAAGCAAGCATAGGAAGTCACTGCAAGACATAGACTAAACTGCAGGTAAGTTCTAAGTCACTCCTTGAACACATTGCACAATAAATGTTGTCATAAGGATAAAGTGAATCCCTATGGTAGCCAAATTCCCTTCAATTATCACATTATAAATCTCATTCTACAACTACAGCCATGGGGAGATTAAAAAGAAATATTCACTGTACTGTTCATAAAACAAGTAAATGGGTCTTAAGTGTCTTGAAATTGGCCATTCCTACCATAACGTATTATCACTAAATCAGCTGTCCTCTTCTCTTCATTTTTTGATTTTTCTCCACTGCAGCTGGTGGCAAAATCAAGCTAGTTTTAATAGGAGATGCACATTTTCACCATTTTTTTCCCCCCAATGTTTTATTGCACATCTTCAGCACTTCTCCTTTCTCCTTCTGCGCCAGTCTTTGCACACAGAACAGTGAATTTTCACCATTTTTTTCCCCCCACCTGCATGCAGAGGAACACCCTCTGCACTTCCAAGGAGGAGCTGTGCCAAACATGGCCAAGCCTACAAGCCCATCCCTGGGCAGTAGCCACATGCTTTGCACTGGAGAGCAGGAACCAGGACCATGCAGGCTGATGATCAGACTCCTCTCTGTACTTGGACTGCTACCATCTCCACCGACAAATGGAGAAAAAGCGCTAAAGCAAACATGCCAGAGTGGGAATCAGCCTGACAGCTGGCAGAGATACACGAACCCTTCTTCAAACCATTACAGCTTCATAAACAATGGGCAAAGTTCAGAGTGGGGAAATAAACAAACAGCAGTCCTGGTCCAACTTCTTACCTGAGTAAGCAGCTACACAGGTAAGAAGTTGAACCAGGACTGCTTAACCCACAGCCTACTCTTCTGTCAAACAGGTCCAGCTGGCTACAATAATTTCTTCCCCACCTGCTCTTGGGATGCCTTTGGTGTGTTCCGTGGCCTCAAGGTCACCTCAGGAGTTGGCTGCAGCACAGAAGCCCATAGGCAGCTCCCAATCCACCTGCATGTCCTTGCACATGTCCAACAACACAGCCAGAAGTTCTCACCTCCACAACCTTCAGGAGTAGAGCTGCTTTCTCTTAAGAAAATATGTAATAGAGGAATGTCTCCACAGATGGGGTCTGCAGTGTGCCACGGGAAAATACCATGCAGGCTCCCTTCATTGCTGAACCAATGCATGGTGCTCAGCATCAGAAGGGACATAAGGTCTATTCAAGATCCAGATTCCTCTTTTTATTCCATCTTATTAAAATGGCTATCTTATTAGGCCGTTTTTTGTTGGACCCTTATCGACGTGATGCAGAAACAGCTCTGCACCCTCGCCCTCTCTCATGCATTTCACCCCTCCCTGGGGCAAAATGCTCACTAATTACAGGACCAATTGTGTTCTGAAAGAAGCTGCTGATACCGGAGAGTGAGCTGGGAAAGAGGGAGTGTAGTGTGGTGGGTTGATCCTAGGCAGCAGTGAAGCCCCCACGGCCACTTGCTCCTTCCTGCAGGATGAAGGAAAGAATCAGCAGGGAGAAACCACGGGAAAAAAACTTATGGGTTGACATAAAAGTCTAGTAGTGAATAAAAAGAACAAAAATGAGTGATGCAAAGGCAACCACTCACCACCTCCCACCAGCAGACCGATGCCCAGCCAGTCTCCGAGCAACAGCTACTTTGGAAGAAACTTCCCACCCGCAGCCTGGTTTTATTGCTGAGTGTGATGCTCCAGGTCCAGCATGTCCCTTTTAGCAGCTGGGTCAGCTCTCCTGGCTGCTTCCCCTCTCACCTTCTTGTGCACCCCCAGCCTGTTTGCTGGTGGGGGAGGGCAGAGTGGGAAGGAGAGGTGGCCTTGATGCTGTGCAACCACAGTTCAGTGACAGCTAAAACACTGCTGTGCTGCCAGCACTGTTTCAGTCACAAATCAAACACAGCACCATACGGGCCACTGTGGAAGAAGCTAACTCCATCTTAGCCAGAGCCAACACAGGGCATGAAATGCAATTCGGGAGATCCTTAAGCTGGCTTTATCACTGAAGAACATGTGAGGGTGCAAATGAAGTGTCTAAAGTGTCAGGAGAACTATCCCTAGCCTGACTCATTTTCTCTCCCTTTTGATGAAGCTGTGGAGTAAATATGAAGCAGAGAGAGAAGAGAAAAATGACACAGAAACTACAGCTTCATCATGATTCAAAATACCACCAGGTAGCCTGGAGTCAGTAGCATTACAGCACCCTGTAAACTGTTTTTTCTTTCTGTGTTCTAGGACAAGGACAAAGTGCTTCTGGTGGCACTTACACACTGTAGCACACACCTGGCTTGTTTCTGTTAGATAAGCTCAACATCTCTGGTACACTTAAGAACAGAACAAAACTAAATTCATGCTCTCCTTACCATGAGCAAAGAGTGCAGAATGAGGGAAAAAACCCCAAAGACCAACTTTATTACAAGAGTAATACTTGAGTCAAAGATACTTTAGATGAGACAGACACAAACACTGCAGACTGATTTTTCTGAAACCCCAAGGAGCCGCAGTTACAGATGCTTTTGATTAATACAGCATCTATCCCAGAGGGAAAATTAACATCCTCATGTGTCCTCTGAGGCCCTCTGGCCAGCCCAAAAAGTGGGAGCAGCCTTGGGGGCCCATGCCACTGTACCTCTTCCCCACTTGTGGAAGGCCAAGTCTCCAGCAGTGTTCTGCTCAGCTGACACTTGTGCTACCTATGCTGGCAGTGTCCCTTGGCACCTTCTGGCCCCTCTATGTCCTTGTAATTTCAGACGCCTTTTGCCAGGCATGCTTGGAATATGCACCCAAATGTCTCCTGCTGGCAAACACCATGTGGAACACTAAGTGGAGCCGAGGCGGGAGGGCCTCCTACAGCACCCAAGCTGCATAAAATATCTGTCATAAATCTGAGCACCTACCCTCTGCCACAGATACCTCACAGAAGAAGCAGGCAGGCCACTCCCAGTCAAGGTTTCAGTCTTAAGAGCATATTCGCAAAAGATCTTTGTTTCAGATGAGAAAGGGCAAGCTTTTTCTCCCAACAAAAAAAAAACCAAAGAATCAGATTACCACACTCTTCGGCTTTTTCTATTACTGTCATTGCTCATTAACCCACATCTTGCTGTTAGAGCATGTGTCCTAAACCCAATGTTCCCCAGTGTTATTACCCATATTTGCCCAAATCCATTAATGTTTTATGCAACCATACTAAGTGTGTTCCACTAATCCAAGGTGAATTTAAACTGCCTGTACCAGGAAAACACTCCAGTTGCCTTCTCTGGCAAAAACTGTCTCTGAAGCCGCAAGGAAACATTAGCATAAAATGCAGTTTGGTCACAGGAAACTTTACCCACAGTTCTTTACACTTTCTGGAAATGCAAAATGGGCATTTTCCAATGAACCACTCCCTCCTTTGCCCAGCTTCCAACCCCTTCAGCACAGGCTGTCTTTATCAAATATTTTAGAAAAATACTCTTTCCATCACACACCGCAGCACATGTCATGTTTAATCTCTGTGCAGAAAATGCACATTCTGCTCTGGACCATGAGGTCCCTGGAAGAGAGCCACACCAGGCTGTGGGATCTGAACAGGTGAGGTCAGCTCCCTGTCCTTGTGCCGCAGGGGCTGCTCATCCTGCCCTCATGGCAGAGCCTCACCTGTTACACACTGTTTTCTTAGAGAAAGCTCCTCTGTGCAGGGGTAAGGAGCAAGGCCAGGGCATGGCTTGAACACAGCCCCCAGGTGCAGTGCCAGGTGCCAGCAGCAGGCCACCAGGCCAGAGAAACAGAGCCTGCTCCCTCTACCACCAGGGACAAATACCTCCAGCTCCCGCCTGCAGCCTTTCAGGAGGGGAACTCTGCGGTGAATACTCCTTCACCCTCACTATCCAAAGACAGTGGAACAATGCTGGAGCACAAAAAAGCATGGGAAGCAACATCTCTGACCAGCCATGTCTGGGAAACATAGCTGGAGATTTCTGGATCACCAAAAAATAATTCAGTGAACAGCAGCTAGGCGGGTGATTTCACAGAGCCATGAATTACATGCAGCTGTTCAAAGAGCCAAAGGATGCCACCACCACCCACCACGCCAGTCTCTGTTGTCACCTTTCTGCTACTCCAGCATTTAGCCCCGGTGCAAAACACTTACAGGGAAAACTACACCCTGTGTTCTGTTACAGCTGCTTAGCAAGACATGATGCCCACAGCACACACTGAACTTCTGATCAAGATTATCCTTAACCCTGTCAGTTTTCTTTCTGACGAAACTTGGAGAAAGGGGCTGACTGAAAAATTTCACAATAAGGGTATTTGTGAGCGGCAGTCTCAAAACAGAACACTTTTATTAAAGGCAGAGCACCTCCATCAGGGATCAGGTTTCCCAACGGCTGGAATTACCCTTTTCTCTTCAAAGATACAGAACCTGAAATTTGAACCACGAGCAAACACCCAAGCTTTTAATATTCACCTCAAATGACTTTGTCTTTCAAAGAAGCACCAGCTGTCAGACACCACTGACCCGAATGCCTTTTCCCCTGCCTGAGGCATTTGCATTTCACTCACCACGTCTTTCCATGCTTTTAAATAACAACTTGTTACTTCTACTGATGTTACCATATGAAAGAAAAGTGATGCCTTCACCAGGAAGTATTCCAGTGGAACAAGCTTTCAGTGAACTGCATCATGTTGAGTCAAGAGATCGGGTAAATGTTAAAGTTTGCTGCAAGAACCATCAGCACCATTTGGGATTGCTGCATATAAAAGCTGATGACCCAGCAAAGCCAGACAGTTGTTTCTGCACATTGTGTCCCTCTGAATCACGACTGCAAAGTGACACAAGAGAAGCTACCTGAGAGGGAAGGACCAAGCACAGCATGACTCAAAGACCCAGCCCAACAATTTGTTAGCAAAAACACCATGATTGTGGTGCGAGCACTAACTTGTACCTAGCCCTTTTCTCTTCAGAGAAAACTTTTAATATTGACCATGCCTCTTCCAGGAAGAAAAAAAGCACAAACCCACAAAATTTGCAGTGCCATTTGCATCCTGCCTTCTGATCTGCAGCCAAACAAGCTGCCATGTTGGCCCAGGAACACTTGCCTCCTTGTCTGCTTCCAGGAGTAAATTTCCTGTTTTCTTTCTTACCACACAGATAATGTTAGGCTTCTCTTTGAGACGTCCTCTCTCTGACCTCACCTCCATTCCAAAGCAACCCTGAGCCAGACATGCTGGGAGTATGTGACCAGAGGATTCCTTACCCTGGTATATAAAATCTTATTTGTCAGCAAAGAGGAGGGAAAGGGACTCTATGTAACATCCAAACAGCAAGAGCAATGCATTTCTACAACAGTTCTTCTGTCTCTCCGCACCACGGGCTTTTATAGCATGGCAGTGAACTTGGAGCTTAGGTCTTATAAATGTTTAAATGTGCTTTTATTTCTCATACTGCTTCCCTGACTTCTCCTTCCAGCCATGGAGGGACTGGAATTTCCCTAGGAAAGAGCAAGGGAAACATGCTTTGGATACCATTTCAGCACACACTGTAAAAAGTTCACAGCACAGGTCTGCAATACTGAAATAGAATGGAAGCAGATGGCACCTCAGCCTCGAGGTCACCCTATTTTTTATTTTTACTTTATGTTCTTCATACCAAGGAGACAGATTTAGACTGAAAGTGTCTAAAATCTAAGCTTTTTACTGAAAGAAAGTAGCATAGAGCATATTTTAGCATGGAAAAATAATTTATGTTGTCAAATCTTCTCTTTTCCTCCTTTCTCAAATGCCCTCGGGACCTGTTTTTGTACTCATTGCTAAAATGAACTTCTTGTTATCCTTTCAGTAAATTAAGCATTCTTATTGCATTAAATACTCTTATGAGCACTGGTGGTTTACTGGTTCTCAGCTAACCCTCTGCTTTAGAAACAAAACAAAAGGGTCTTTGCTCGGCTTCCCTTAGCCCATGGGTACATGCCCAACACGGACTATGCTTTTAAAATATGGCTCATCTTACATCCCCAGATTTCAGACCCTGGAAATGTATGCAGCAGCTCAACTCTGAACTTCTAAGCCCTCTGAGAAGGGAGAGACTGGAGGACAGCAGAGCAAAACCAAGCATGCTAGTTCTATTATAAGTAAATTCATTGTTAAGCAAACTCTGTTTGGTCTTGCCATTTGTCCCTTCTATTCTTAGGCTTTCTGAACTTTGGAACTTTTCCATGACCACTTTTAGCTTTAAAGATACTTTAATTTTTATTTTATAAACCCGTCTGTGCACTATTGAGCTAATTTGGCTCCAAATCTGAACTAAGAGGGCCATTTACATCAGCTGCCGAGCCTGCAAAGTGAAAGAACCAGACCTTTGAAGGGGGAAATCCATGGTGAAATATTTTCTTCAGTCTCTTTCACACTTTAAATTGCCTGTTCTTCATTGCTGTGCCAGCTGGATTCTATATTTTTTTGTTCTGACCACACTGACCTACGTCCCAAAAATGAGGAGTTAATTACAGAAAGCCTGTATGAAGTTATATTTGTTTTCAGTTGAACTCTAACCTGGCCATTCCTAAAATGTGGCACTACAAACAAGTAGTGGAATTCCTGCGAATTGGTTGGCTGTATAATGCTTGCTTCTCTGCATTTCCAGCTGGTTCTTTATCCTTGCAAGCTCTTCACTACAAATAGGACTCTATGGCTTTATTCACGATGAGTGGACACAAGCAGACAGCCACTTAGACTGCCTCTGGGGGAAACTACTGCTGCGTGAGGGAGAAACTTTTGTAGCTCTTCTGGAAGGAGGGAAAACCAGGAAGACTATGGCTGTTATCAGAAGTAAAAATGCAAAAATAGTACAGCCCTACTACCTAGCCCTAAAGGAAAGAAGATTTATTACTGACAAATAAACATGTAAGAAGCACCAACTGTTTCTTATTACTTACGCAACAGAACAAAAAAGCTATGTGGTTGAAGCTAATGGCTACATACAAAAGGAAACCCTATCTACATGCATAATATTGTTCAAATTCTTTTATCTAGAAGCTTTCTAGAACAGTAACACTGCTAAAATACTCAAGCTTTGCAAAACCTGCTTGATTTTTCTTTCTACAGTGAGGACAGCCTGCAAGAGTGAGAAGATAAGACTGTACAGAGAAGCCACAATTATGGGAAGCAGGTAGCAATGCGGAGGTTGGCTTTGATGCCAGAATTTCACCTCAGAGACTTACACACCCTCCCAAATGAGGTGGGGAAGGTCAAGAAGGAAAACAATTAAGTTTATTAAGAAAGATTCTAAGTGGCAGGCTTACAGCAACTGAAGTAATTCCTAACTCAGAAATTTCTTGTGGATGAAGACACATATTTGGCATATCTAGCATATGTAATTATGCAAAGTAATTGACTAAGGTAATTTATTGTTCAACAGTGATATGCTCCTAACCAGACAGAGACAGTAAACTGAAAACCTCTTCATTTACATCAGGCAACAGTCCCAGCATCCAGGTCATCTGTACAAACAAGTAGACACCTCTGTAATAGCTGCACCAGGAGCTTTTTACGCCGTTCAGTCCAAAAGACTGGGATGACCTAGATGCTGGTACCGTGCTGGTTCAAGAGGCACCCTCCGACTCTTGCTGATGCCTTTGGTGTTGTCTCCCTCGACACCGCAGTGCAAGGAACTTCAACCCCCACGGTATTTTTACCACTCCATCTCACAAAACTAGTTACACGGGGAAAAGGAAACAAACCTTAAAAAAAAATGATTTAAAAAAATAAATTGTAAGACCTCTGAAGATCAAACCTCGACATCCTTATTTAGTTACTGCGGTAAAGAATGACGATTTCTTTGGCAAATAAAGCATTGGTAGTTAGGGACTCCCCGGCNGCCGGGGCTGCAGCCGGGGCCGGAGCCGGAGCCGGGCCGATGGCTGCCGCGGAGCCGCCGGGAGCCGTGGAGCTGCCGCAGCTGGTGAGCGGGGCGGGCTCCGGGCCGGGGGAGGGCCCGGCTGGGTGCCCTGGTTGCGGGGCTCCTGTACGGCCGGGGCCCCTGCCTTCTGCTTCCCCTGTCTTTATTTCCCCCCCCGCAGGCGGAAAATCTGCTCTGCCGGCTGCAGGAGAATTTTCAGGCTCTGACGGAGAAGTTAACGCTGAGGAATATCCTTTTTGGAAGGTGGGGTACCCGCCCCGCCGCAGAGATTTCGGATCCCGTGGCTGGGGCCCCCTGCGCGCTGATGGGTGCGGCCGGAATTTTTGCTTCTGACAGAGGGGGGGGCTTCTTCTTAAACATCAAATTAGCGTATAATTAGTGATGTGGCTAAATACCTATGACGTAAAGACACCTGACTTCCCCCCCAGCCAGTTTATATATCCCTTTTTCTGAGGAGGAAATCCTAAAAAATCTTTGACTGCAAGTAGCAAGGTAGCCTCTGTGCAGCAATTCTGGCCTTCAAGTAAAATAAGCATCGAATTATGTGTAAAGATTCTGAAGGTGCATTAAAGAAAGCATCCATCTTCCAAAATACAACTCGAACCAGCCATAGTTTAAAAACAGCTGTTGGCCAGAGCGTGACAAGGTGAGCCCTCAAAAGGAGAAAATCAGACCTGAAGGGGCTCTGAGCTTTCTTATTACATGTACTTACAGAAACTACCTTTGCTTTCTGAAGCATTTATTACTTTTTTTTCTGAAACTTGATCTTTGAGGAAGCAGCTGCTTCCTGAATAATGTTTTAGCAGCACCCATATTCTGATTGTGTAGGTTAACTGTATGGTATCACCTAAAATAGTTTCTCAGAAAGAAAACAATCTCTTACACAGTTAATTCACGGATATGTAAAGGCTTTTGATACTAAGAATTTGAATGCTTATCTGTCACAAGACAATGTGAGATTGTGTTCCAACAATACCACCTTGTACATGCTTCATCTTGCATTAAACGTGAACAAGTAAAAGGCTGACACATCTGGAAGAAAGCTGCTTGTTCTTCTTACAGAAGAAAAAGCCTGTAAAATTATAGAACTCTTCTTTATAAGTAAGTTACCTTTAACTTTTTACTGGAAGAAATGGGCGAGCGCATCAATGACCTTGAGAAGCGTGTGGCTGATCTGATGACAGAGGCTGGGGTAGAAAACAGCGATGAAGAGTTGAAAGTAAAGACATTTACTTAAGTTTTTCTGTATTTTATATATTTCCACTTAGTTTGGAGTGATGGGTGGCAACTTGCATGAAAACGGTGTTTACATATTTATTATACCTGCGTTTTCTTGGATTTTAAAGTGTACTTTTAAAAAACATATTTAAAATTACCTTGGATTTTTTTGCCAAGAGCCAAAGAATGCGACCCTTTTTACGAAAGAAAAACTGTATCTTGCTGCCTCTGTTCCAGCTGAGTGCCATATACAAGGGGGGTAGTGCTAACTCACCCCAAGTGGGTAAACTGAGGCTGTCCATTCATAGTGAAATGTGTGTGGCTTAAAGTGCTCCACCATTCCTGTCCCTCAGGTATGCTAACCTAGCTGAGGATCCTCGCTGGTATAAATTTATGTACATCTGCTCTTAAACCTGCTACAGTTTCCCAGTGTGGCTGGGAGCACACCTCTCACACGCACTCACCCCAAAGCCAGCAGTGAATTACAGTCAATCACTTTATAATATAAAATCATGCTACATTTCAGGATTGTGTGCTGGGTTTTGTAACAGTCTGTTGCAGGTGCCAACCCCCTCCCTGATGGATGCCTGACTCTGTGCTCTTAGTATTTATGAGACAGCACTGCTTCTGTGTTCTGTGGATGCAAGTGATGTTGTCTTCCTGTTGTTGTACACTTTCCTGATTCAATTTGAGACATATCAATTATTCTTGTCATTGAAACTGCTTAGCCAGTGAAAGATGGGCATGTCTGTAAATATTCTGAGTAATTTAGGTATCTATTCATTCTGATGCCTTTTGCATAAGCTATGCAATAATTTTCAGAAATGCAGAAAGACAATCCACAAAGATGTATCTAACTGTAGAGAGATCTTCCTATCTCCATGCTGAATCACATTCATGAATAAATCACTAACCTACTTATTCACTGTATCTTTGCAGCACTGAGATGAGGATGTGTTCAAGGAAGATAAAAGGCAGAACAGCATAGCACTGACTCTGAGATTTTACAATCAAGTGTCACACTGACAAAAAAATGTTAAAGGCAAACAAACATGTTTGCATCATGACAGAATATTGAAAAAAGTTTTTAAACTATTGCCCCAGGAAAAAAGTAGAAAGCTGGGTTTGTTCATCTAAGTGGGGCACTGTATTTCCTAGAGCTGAAAAAGAACTGTTAGTTTCAGAGAAGGCAAAGCCACTATTTTGGACAGAGAACTATATCCTATAGAGTGAACTTACCCAATCACAAACTTTTTCCATGTATGAAAATGTATTTATTTTAATATTAAAATAAGATTTGTTGCCTTCTTAACTTAAATGTTCTTAGAATAAACCATTCTGTACTAAAAGAAATGGCAGTCTTTGTAGACTACAACTGCTCGTTTGTTGCTCTTTTCCTGGGCCCACCCAAAGCTGTGCACACTGGTGCAGGTAACATCACCCAGGTATTTATATTGTGACAATTACAGTTCTTTAATGGTAGCTGTTTTGATGAAAGGAGTTTATTGTAAAAACCTGGAGACAGATGAGGAATTCGTTACCAAATACGTCCAGAAGAAACTGATAGTCAGAAAACAGGATATCTGCACTAACTTTAAGGTGGTTGTACACCAAAACACTGGCACTCTTTGCAGGAAAGATTTAGTTTGAAATGGGAATCTTGCACCATAAATGCAGAAACTGAAGCACTGCCAGGTTAACAGAATACCTCAGTTAATGAGGGAGAAATGCTTCTATTACAGCCTTCATTAATATCAAAAAACCCCTCCAATTAATGCGTTAATCCGTGTAGACCTGCACGCACTGTCAGACTGGGGGGAGAGGCTGGTGTGCTGGAGGACAGGCTGGAGAAATGGGCCAACAGGACCCTGATGAAGTTCAAAGGCAGATGCCAAGCTGGGAGGGTGTGAGGGGCTGGCTGGCACTGCTTTGCAGGAAAGTGGTCTGCTGGAAAGGCTGACTGAGTGAGCAGGGTGCCCGGGCAGCAAGGGCTGCAGCAACTCACTGGTCAGTATTAGCACAGGTAGGGCCAGCGAGTCATTCCCCTCCGTTCACCCTGCTGGGAGAGCACACCCACAATATTCCGTCAATTTGGGGGCCCCCCAGTTCAGGAGACAGTGGTGTGAGGGAGGTAAAACAGAGCCACCAAGATATGGTGGAGTACAGCAGATACAAGGGTTTGAGAGAAACCTCTTAGTTCAGCCTTAAGGAACAACCGTGGCTTCTTGCTGCCTACCGCTACCCCATGGCACAGCGTGGGGAACAGACACTTGTGGAAGGTCTTGTACACCACAGTTACTCAAGACAAGCTGAAACACAGAAAATTCCATTAGATGCAAGGAACACCTTTTTCAACTACAAAGGTGCTCAAACAGCAGAGCAGGCCTTCCAGAAAGGCTGAGGAATCTCCATCCTTAAGAGACATGGAATCATCAAGGTTGGAAGACACCTTGAAGATCATCTAGTCCAGCCAAGACACTCAACACTGGACACAATCCTGGGCAACCTGACCATGTGAAAGTGACTGTGGCCACTGAGGCTGATGGTCCCTCCCAACATAAATTATTCCAAAATTAATAACCACTCTAAACCAGATTAACTTCAGCAGAAATTGAGACCCTTTTGTTCCACTTCCCTGACGCTTTCTAAAACCTCTAAAACACACTTGGTAGTAGAAGTAAATTTTACTTTGTCTTGTAACAAACTGGATTTCTCCTTTCTGGAGAAAGGAGCTCGCCTGGCTTGGTTTTAATTAATCCTGTAAATATGCATGTATCAGTTTAAAAAACAAACAAACCCCCACACAACACCAACTCCATTACCATAAAAGTTGTCAGAAATGCAAATGGCAATTTCAAAAGCTATGCCACAGTGGAATCCAATCCAAGTCTCCCACGTACATGTGCATTTTTGGTATTCCATCAGACAACTGGAGGTCAGGTGACAGCACGGCTTGTGGTTTCCTCAGCTGCTGCCTGCAGCCAGCTCCAGAACTGCAATTATGCTTTGGCACTGCAGAATTCACCAAGTGCTTCAAAGTGTGAGTGCACAACCACCATGGAAAAGGAGTCTGGCACCACAAGTCCATTAAGCTGCTGGGGGTGTGGTGATGTGCAAAGTCATGGGAGATATTTTCTCTGAGTTTTGCTAAATATTAATAAATGCACCTTGTTTTATTCACATTTTTAGTGGATACGGGGGACTAATATGATATGCAAGGAAATCCTGACAAAAGTAAAAAGTATTCATCTTCAACATTACAGATTTGCATCCAATTACACCGATTTTCATTCTCAAACTGAATTAGCTGAAAAAATTAAGGTAAGTGAAACTCACTTTATTCTTTTAAAAAAGCTATAGTATAGTTTCCCCAGATATTTGTGTAATAAAAGCAAACAAAACCAGTTGACATGTTTTTTTCTGCAAACAGGCTTTCTGTGTACAAAAATACGTAATACCAAAAGGACAACAAAGGAGAAAGTGTTTAAAAAATAAAACCCCAAAATTCAGCTACAATATTACTGCAGTCAAGACAGTTCCAGGCTTTGAGTCTTCTACTTTTCAAACAGAATTCAAATCTTTTAAATAATTCAAATTATGCTCAAAATTCAAGGACTTGTAGGGTTTTTTTCTTTTAATATACATATATGTACACACATACACAGAAATAAACTTAAGTGGACATGGGATTAGGAAAAAAGGCAGCCCAAAGAAACATCAATATCTGTATTTAGTGGAATAATCTTTTGGCGATACCACCAAACCTCGACCTTTGCGGGCTCCTCTATAAACAGTTTCTATAATGTCAATCATCTCCTGCTTATCTTCCATTGCCCAGTTGATCTTGTTGTTATTACCTGTACCTAAATCAATCATGATGTGTTTGTTTCTTTAAGGAGAAAGAACAAAAAAAAAACAAGTTAGTATGGTAAAGAAACCTCCTTTCCCCCACAAAATGCTCTGTAGGATCAAAGGAACCCCTTACAACATAGAGAGGCTTGCAAAACAAGCATTAAAGGAAGAGTATCCACTCCTCTCCCTCAAGCTGACATTTTGCTGCCGATTTTTAAAGCAAGAATAAGGACTCCAAACATGCCCCCAAAATGGCTACTCAGTGAAATTATCCTTCAGCATATTCCTTACCGTTTTTATTTCTTTCCCACTACTGTCTATCTCCAGAGAGACTTCCATGCTTGCCACTAGAACATTTTATCTCATCAGTGTAGAAAACTTAACTCCAAAAAAACCTTATTACTTTTGATTTATCTTGAAAACAAGTTTGGCAAGCTTGACTGCTATATTACTCCAGTATTCTCTACAGGAAGTTTGAGATTTAAAACTAAGAATGGACAATAAACCCCGTTTTCACATTCACTAATTTGCACTCTATTATCAAACACTGTTACCAGGCTAATTGGAGAACAAGCCATTTTCCTATTTAATCAGTTTACTCTTTGTAGAGCAATGAAAACATAGGCATCAGTGTGCTACTGTGCATTTGGAAATGATCTGCTGAGACAAACAGAAAGTTTAAATGAGTTACATTCTAGAACCATCACATACCTGAAGAAGAACATGACGGTACAGGGATCATACAACTCATACATCTTGTTGAAGTCTGGTACTTCAGTGATGTCCACCAGATAAATAACAGCAAAGTTTTTAACCTAAACAGAAGAAAACAGGAAATACAAAAGTGATATGTATTACTGATTAAAAGACATAAGCTTTCATTATTATAACATTTATTTTCCAAATTATTAAGTCATAAAATCACAATAAACAGCCTTGCTTTTGTTTTTAACCAGAACAACCAATTAACGTGGAAAATATTTTTAAATATAGGCAAGAAGCTCATTTCACATCCAGTGTCAACTGGAAAGATACTATGCTAAATCAACATCCTGAGAAACAAATGCCCTTTATATAGAACTGAGAACTCACAGTGACATGCACAGCTCTAAACAAGTAGAATAACTGCTTTGTGCAAGCCAAGCTGACACACTTTGTCTCTGTCACCAGCTGCTTATAGACTTCAGAAAATTAATTATCTACAATGCCCCGGTGCCTGCCTCCAAGCATTTTTCCCCCCTCTGTAACATCCAATTTGTCTAACAAGACTCATTAAATGAAAATGAAACTTATAATTTAATTTAAAAACTGGTAGCTTTTTTTTTTGAGAGGTGCAAAGCTAAAACTTAAAAGTGTAATTGCTAAAGAAATAAGACCTTGATGAGAAGCTATTGTCTGGACAATTCTGGCAAAACTGGCTTTCATTTTGCAGAGTTACTCAGTTAGATGCACAAGAATCCCTCCCCTCTAGTGTCGCAGTCAATGCCTTCATTCCTGCAAGAAATTTTTGTTTCCTAGACGTAGCATACTTGTCATTAAGTGGAATTAGGGGAAGTTTTGGTTTCTAAACTTAGCTCATACATGCATAGTAGAAATTAACACACTCAGACACATTAAGTTCAAAGTCAGAACTCACCCAAATTGCACAAACCTTTATCTGTAAGGTATGTTCTCAAATGCTCATGCACTACACCATGAGTGCAGAATTGTGCCTCCCCATCCTTAGTTACATGCTAACACAATTTTGGTCCCTCCCTTCTGACTGTCCAGAATTTCCAGTCTGAGGTTAATGCATGTGGTCTAAGATCTATGACAAACTCACTGTTCATGACAGTACTGCCCACTTGTTAATTTTGCTATCAAAAGTCTGGAAATGCTATGATGAGTATAATATCTGACTGATGGAACTATTTTTTATTTTAGTTCACAGAGCAGGATTACTTTGTATGAGGAAAAATATATATTGTGTAGCCTGTATGTAGACATCCTAGCAGGCACTTTAACTGAGAAAGTATGGAGGTGTTTATTTACAAAAATGCCCTCAGAAGCACAGAGTAAATAAATTTTTATGGACTTCTGCTTCAAGACAGTTTCAAAATTATAAAAAATAATCACATTTCAAGAATCTAAGTAAGTATTACTTAATAAGTAAAATCCCTTCTGGAGTGAAACAGCATTTGAAGTTTTTACTGTGCTTTTATAGAGCCAGTTACAGTCCTAGATTCAGTAAATATGCTAATGAAAACATCCCATTTAAGACATGTTCTAAATCAGGCAAGAAGTAAAGCCTTGTAAACTAAATTAGTCATAATATCAAACCCTCTGAAGGGATCCTTCACACCCATTTCAATTTTACATTAAAGACTTCTAAGAAGCTTATTGGGATGTTCAGAGTCAACATAATTTAGCTGAGAAGTGACTGAAGTTACTTCCTGGTGAGCCCTGGCAGGCAAAAGACAGATCTGGGGGTTTTGGTCCTTTTTTTAGAAAACAAAACACCTGAGGAGCCCTTTTCATTTTATCCTATCATTACTTCTTCCACCCTGCTGGCATTTTTAGCATCAGCAGCACACTTTCACCCTGTGGGGAAATTTCTACAACATGTTCAGCAATTTTGACAGAGCACACAATCTTTGAGCAATTACCTAATTTGGAGCTTGGAACATTGTTTTAAAGTAAACCTAGCATTAATGAAACATTCTTAAGACTTGTTTTGTTCGGTGAAACATTAGTCCAAGGAGATTTAGATGTTGCACCACAATACCACTCCAAAAGCACTCCTAAACTAAAAACTTACTTCCAAGAACCCTGTACTCCAGATAGTACTGGAACAAATAAACCTTTAAAGTTAGTTTGACATTATATGCATTTTATTTAGTTCAGCTGTTGCAGAACCAGAAATGCTTGTCACTAGCAGTGATCATCAACAGCCTAGAATGTCATACAAGAGAAACAGACTATACAAGCCTTAAGTTTTTACATTAATCTTACTAAAAAGGACTGGATCACCCAAATCACCTTTGCACAGCACATGTGCAAGTCATCACCATAATCCAAGGATCCAAGTCATTAATTAAATCTTCCTTCTCTCCGACCTACTTTTCTAGAAGTGAAACTGATGAAAGTCACCTGCTCAAAAGCTCATATAAAGTCTAAAGCAGACCTTAAAGCTGGACTCAAATTAGAATTCAAAACTTTAGAAGTGGCTCAATTCTTTACCCCTCACTTTCCTAATTTCAAATCTGGCAAGATCACTACTTCAAAACGCGTTAGCATGCAAGCACATTGAATGAGGGTGCGCTTTGCTGAGTTTGGACACTGGCTGCCAAGGATAGCAGCAGGAGATTGGGATTCAGGCCCAAGGAGGGACTAGATAAACACATGGAGAGGGTGATGCAGAAGAACTGCAGTGACCTATTTAATGTTAAGGGGCTGTGCCAGGCTGGGCAAGCTTGTCACCAAGAGGCATTTTATTTCAACACGGGACAAGCCTTGCAGAATTACTCAAATGTCTCTTTTTGCACAGTATTGACCAGTTTTAGAGCCTGAAGAAACAGTTCCTGTCTCAGACCCAATATTGGAGCCACGACAGCAGCAGTACAGAGCAGCATCTGAGCCAGCTTCACACACAGCCAGCTCTAACTCACAAAGCTTGAGCTCAGGCTTCACTTTAGGCAAAAGCACTTGCAGTATTTATGGATTCAGACTGCTGTGGATGTGCATGGTTTGTGGAGACAAACCAAAGGCTGACCTCTCCCCATTGGGACGTGAATCCATTGCTCAGACAGAGCTGTCAGTTCAAAACCTGCATTCCTGTACAAAAGAGGCTTTGCTACCCTGTCAAGGCAGTGGTTGCTAACAAGTTTTCTTTCTGACTTCTGAGTTGTAACTGACTATGGAGACCTCAGAAGAAGAATAAAATACAACTCTGAGCAAGCAAACCCCACTAAATACAAGCAGTTGCAGTTGTTACAGGGGAGACTACACTGAGTTTGTTAATATAAACCAAAATTTTACTGTAAAGACAGTATGAGAAAACCTTGTGGTATTTTAGAAGTTGAACAAATAATAACATAAGTTTATTCTGAAAGTGCTTAACCTCATGCACTAAATACAGTATATTTGTTGCAGCAAGTCAACTGCTTTCTGAAGAAAATCAAAATCAAAACTCTAGTGAGAGACCTCCTTTTGGCCAGCACCTCACTTTTGCAACAACTGAAGATAAAAGCATTTTCAGAGACAGATACTAACTATTTCTGACACTCCTGACTTCCTTTATCTGTCTTTCAATTCAAAACTTTCTCTGCCTTAGCAGGCCATTGGAGCTGCTATTCGTGGGGACAGGGTAGGGTAGGAAACTTAAGTCAAACAGCAGCATGGATTCAAAATTTTATGACCTGCTTTCATAGGTTGGGCTTCAATTTTGCTGGTTGTTTTCCCCCTTCTCCCCAATGATGGTAGCTTCAAAAATCAGTCTAATCAATCTACATTACTGAACACACGCAGAAAACCCAGAAGTACATTACTGCCTAGCCACAGTTACAGGCTGTTTTAATACTTCACAGAACTGCATCTGCCTGAGGACTGCTGTGAAATCTTTAAACTGAATGGCTCAAGACTGTAAAGCAGAGGAATCTATAGGACTTTCAACATCAGATTAAGATTCCTATCTTCATGGAGATCACACACTTTGCTAGTAAACAGGAAACAGAGATGTAGGAAAAATCATATGGCATAGGACTCATTTGTCCTCTGAAGTTCTCCCCCCAACTTTCTTCATTAACAATATCATTCTAAAAAATAAATGTATTCCTACAACATGAGATTGACACAGAAATATGATTCATGACTAGGATGAATGATAAAAATCATGAAGTTTCTTGAAATTTCTGTCAGAGGTAAGTAATACTCTTTTTTTTTTAGTTGTTAAGATTTCAGCTGCCTTTGAAAAGCAAACCTCACAGCCCAAATATCTAAGGAAATATGAAACAAGATCTAAGATTCCATCTTTTTATCTTCCTAACCAGTTCTAGACAATGGTTTTTTTCTGTTTAGAAGAACAGAACAGTTCTTTATGGACAAGAAACTCACAGGAAAAAAACACAGGAACTGAGACTAGCTTTTGCAACAAATCACTCAAGTTGAAGGTGGCTGGCAGATTTGCATTACTGAACTGAACAGAGCAAGTACAAACTCGAAATTCTGTACTGGCAATATTTATTTGAATTTTTTTTCTTGCTAATTATGTTATAAGTTTAGGTGATAAATTTCTAGGGCAAAAGAGAACATTATACTGCCAAAAGGAACGCTTACAGCTAATAATTTTGAAAACTACAGACAGCAGTAAATGGATTAACTTTGCTCAACTTTTAATTACAAACACCAGTAGCTAAAATACCAATATGCTTTCTTTATAGTTACCTCTTTCCCTGCCCCACCTTCTTTTCCTCTCTCACTTTTCATGTAACCTTAGCAGAAATGCAGAGGCACAACTAATATCTGAGGAAAGGCCACAGCTATTCACACTTCTTTTTATGGATAAATAAATGTACAACGTTTGAACAATTCTCCCTAATTCACGCTCATCCAATACAACAGTTATCTGATTTACACTATTTAGTCATCGATAAATGATTTCTTAAATAAGGTTTATTAATTTAACAAATCAATCCCTGTATTTCAGGAGATAATCTTTTATAATTATGAGCATCCTTTAAAGAAAAGAAAGAAGTGTATTTTTAGAAAAGGTCTTTGAGATTAAATTTGTGAAACTCGATTCTTGTTTCAATCAATGTTTGATTGAAACCCTGACAAAGCAAAAAAACCCTAACATCTTACAATTATGATTTGTTTTGACATTCAGTGAAACCCTCCTTCTTTTTCATGTAACACTGGGGAAAAAAACCCAGTAAACTGCAAGTAGAGTATATTTCAGTGAAAATAATCTACTTTGTACTTTCATACAGCATTCTAGTTTATTTTTCCCCAAAACGACTCAAGCAGAAAAAAACCCTGTTTTCCTGTCATAAAGTACAGGAAACTCAAAAACATACCTCCCAAAACCATGCTGCAATCTAAAGGAATATTGCACCAGGGTAACAAATGTAAAATATGGCCACATTTCTTCAAATGCAGCCTGCAATTACAGCACGTTAACATTCTGTATTATTCTCTAGTATAAACACCTGTACAATTGGAACTTTTACTCACTCTTTAAAACAGCAGAGATCCAAACATGGCTTGTAAGCAAGAGGATGAGGTAGGATCTCCCCCTTTAATTTGCCATTTCTGCAGAGGGAGATTTTTAAATAAGAAGTTACTTTGTTCTTTCTTCCCCCAGTCACCCCTAGCTGCCAGCAGGTCTGCCACTGCCAAGCATCCTGCCACAAGTCCATACTAACAGTATCTGAGCATAAAAACTCCCACCAGGCTGAATACAAAACAACTGAATTAAAACATGTCATAACTCTTTACTGCATTCTAATGTGTCTTAACACTTGCCTGTGGGTAGAGATCTTTCACTGTGGGGATTTTTGAGATACAAGTTAATTTAATTTTAAAAAACTTTAGAAGACAAGGGAGTACACCACAAAAACAACTCCATGTCAAGCTATGCAGCATGCAAGAATTCTGTATGAGGGCAGCGAAGTTGTGGATGCCCCATTCCTGGCAGTGTTCAAGACCAGGTTGGACGGGGCCCTGAGCAACCTGGTCTTGTGTAAGACAGAGCAGGAGAGTTGGAATGAGATGATCTTTAAGGTCCCTTCCAACCCAAACCATTCTATGATTTCTATGATAGCTGGCACCTTTTCCTACCCATGTCACCATTTCTGATTCAGATTTTTTTGCTTCTTTCTTCACGTGGTTCAGTTAAAGAGCTGTCAATATTCTACATCTATCGCTACGCAAAACCTTTAGCAAATATATGAAAAGGTTAATTACAGTTGATTGTGTATTTTAACAATCTAATTTTTCCTACGTATGTATCTTTCTTAAGCAAGTGACCAGCTGCTGGCAATCATTCAGTTTCCATCTGAAAACAGCTTTGGAATCTGGCTCTTACAATTTCATTCAGTCCATGCAAATCAGTGGAATGCTATTGGTCTCCATGGATAACATCAGTGTCAGATTAATATCACTGATAGATTAATCAGAATAATATCAATGACAGATTAATCAACACCATCCTGCGCACTTTTAGCACCTCACCATTTTCAAGAGCCGAAATGAAAGTAACTTTCCACGTTATTCAAATGGAAACCTGAAGGTACCACACATTTCCACTGTAAAGTGGGAGCGCTGCGTTACCTGGAGCCGCAGCTGCCCTACCCCCGAGCACTGTTTCTGCCTGACCGCCGATGCTCATTCAATGACGGGTTATCGACAGGCAGCAACCTCGACCTCTGAACATCCGCGATGCTCTTTTCGCCCCCCAGAACACTGCAAACATCGGGGCAGTCAGTGACCTTAGGAGACACTCGTGAAAGCAAACCACACAGCTTTCCCGCTGCCTCCTAAAGCGAGGATACCTGTGCAGAACCCCAGTTATAACCTGCCCCAGGCTCCAAGCAAGCCGCGGGGAGCACGGAGCGCAGAACGAGCAGAAAGCTCCTGTTTACCTTCTCGGCGATGCTGTACAGGACCTCATCCATCTTCATGCACGTGGGGTCCCAGTCGTGCCCGAAGCGGATGACCACGACCCGGTCCTCCTCCGACAAGATGGCCTGGTCCACCTGCCACCCATTGTGCAAGTGCGGTAGCATGTACGACATCCTGGCGGCCGGCTGGCGAGCCT
>VZRO01004060.1:1113279-1136491 GCA_013397915.1 Daphoenositta chrysoptera | reverse complement strand
CCATGGGATTTGATCAAAGAGAGGCGCCCAGAGAAGCTGTAGACGCCCCATTCCTGGAAAAGTTCCAGGCCAGGTTGGACGGGGCTCTGAGCAGCCTGGATATAGCGAAAGGTGTCCCTGCCCGTGGCAGAGGGTTGGTTCTAGATGATCTTTAGGGTCCCTTCCAACCCAGCCATTCCGTGGGTCCGCGCTGTTGCATCTCCTGGTTGTGGAGGGTTTTAGTCGGTGTATTCACCCCCAGCATGACAGACGTCATGCCCCCCGCCCCGCCCGTGCCGTGCCCTGCGCTGCCCGGCACTCGCAGAGTCGCGCTCGGGCACCCTGGGCTCGCCCGCCGCTCCGGCCACCGGAATGCCACCGCGGGAGCGCACCGGGCAAGCGCTCCGGTGGAAGCGGTCAGCAGCGAAACCGGCGCATTCCAGCACTGGCTTCCAGAATCGAGCTGCCCACTGGCATAGGCCATCCCGGACCAATCTTGTTTCCTTAATTCCGCAGTAGACGCTCATTTAAAAAGTCAGCTTGCAGCAGGCAGGGAGAAAAGCGTAGTTTCCACTATAAAAATTCCACACAAGCTGCAGCTTGGGCTGCAGGGATCAATGTCAATTTGTGGCAAATAACTTTGCCCCGCAGTTGCTGAGCTCTCCAAAGACTATCCAAATCCTCGTTTTGTTTTATCCTTTTTAGGACGTCCGGCGGCGGGAGAGGGAGAGGAGGGGCAGCCCGGTCTGACTGCAGGCAGGAGCCGAGGCAGCGGGGCGGGATCCGGAGCTTCCCTGGAAGCCGGCGGTGCCGGGCAGGGCAGGGTTAAGCGAGCGGGGCTGGGCAGCAGCAGCGGGTGTGCCCGGAGCGGGACCCGTGAGCTCCCGGCTCCCCCCGCTGCCGCAGGACCGAGCTGGGAAGGGCACGTCGTCAGAAAGAAACCAGCCCTGGTTAGTGCTTTGGTTGTTCTTCAGGTAATCAGTCTTCTTCTTTAGAGGAAGTTAGTGGAAGGAATTTGTCCTGGATAACGCAGGCTGTTAACTTTAGTTGAAAATTGAGCTAGGAAAAATTGCGTCGGTTTATTTTGCTGTGATTTGGGTAAGTCTAAAGTGATAAAGCAGTGCCAGCCAACAAATCTATGAGTAGGGTGTGAGTCAAGATCCACAGATGAAATAAGGCCAGCTTCAATTAGCACTGAGGTTAATACTTAAACGTAGTCAGTCTTATTTGCCCCATTGTCTAAATCTAAGTCGTATTTTCAAAGTTTTCTGTGCAATGCCAGGACCAGAACTTAGTACACCTACTTTATATCAATGAGTTACATATGATTATGACTGTTTGCCTACATGGAAGCATCTCGTCTTACATAAATACAATGGAGTAGAGACAACTTGAAAAAAAACCCCAACTTTGTGATACTGCAGATGATACTAGTTCAAAATTGTCATATCCTTGACAGGTGTTACATTTAGCACACTGGACAAGACGTCTGATAACTGAATAATTATGTTCAGGAGCAAAGCGTTCAGTCTGTTGAAACTGATTCCCTTGATGTGTGGCCAGTCAAATTTGGCTTACAAATTTATTCATCCAGTTATTGCTTCTCATGGACATCGCTGTCACAGAAGTGTGATTTACAAACAGAGGTACAGGACATGCCCATGTAGTGCTGGAAGACGAACAATAAATGCTGAGACAAAGGTTGGTATCTGGAGAGCCCTCTTCCTTCTGCAAGGTTCCTTTAAGTGTTTTTAGTTTCCTGCTATGGGTGATTTTTTAAGGTTGTACCTGGGACAAGCAGAACACCAGTTGTTGAACCAGTGCTGCAGGCAATGAATGGGTCACATGTGCATCAAACACAGCTGGAATGGTGGCAGGCTCAGCATGCCCACACTCCTGAAAAGATCCATCACATGCCACTAGCCTGTTTCTAGTGCACCAGCTGGTTTGTTTGCAGCTAAAGGCTTCCTCATGGGTCACCTTTCTGCTTGTGAAGTGTAGGAAGTGCTTCCAAAATGAAAGCAAGTCTGGCTGTGCCCATCATGGGTGGTGTATTGTTATGGGGGAGGAGGTGATGATGAAAGCAAAAGGAGTAATACAGTGCTGCCTCACTGCCATCTGCCAGTCACTTGGTCATGTCTGGTGCCCAGTTTTCCCTGTTTAACAGCATAAGGTTTAGCTGTCATCCAGGATTATCAGGTTCTGATCACTATTGAAACTGGTCAATGCTATCACGATATGACATCAACTGCTCTTTTATTCTATGCATCATTCATGCTGGAACTCAAATCTAGTTTATCCTAGTGATGTTGTGTGATACTCTTAAGAAATGCAGACTACACCTGGGGAAATTTGCACAGTTTTCACAACCATATGGAGCTGACAACTTCAGCTGGCAATAAATAGATGAGATGTATATAAAAACATGGTCTTCCTTTGCAATTTGGTTGCACTATTCATCTCATTGCTTTGTTTACTGCTGTTGAGAACCAGATAGTATTATCAGAGACATTGTGGTGACCTGCAGACATGTCCTAGCATGGAGGCCCCTTCAAGCCCCTTCAAGAAGCCGACTGAAACTGAGGCAGAAGTGCACATCAAAAAAAGCAGAGATAAAGCAGCAGCACTGGTGTTGAGATTGTAAGCATTTAATAGACACAGTTGGGATAAGTCTGAGTTTGCTGAGGACAAGGGTAAATATTGTTGACAAAAACTTCCAATCTACATTGGCACCTTTTTGTCACAGGTTTGAGTTCTGGTTACTCACAGAAGGCTTTTGTGAGCGGAGTGAAGCAGCAGGACACCTCTGGCCAGCACTGTGTGCCCAGAATAAATCAGCATACTGCTGTGGAAAATTGTTCTGATTCAGTTAGCACAACATCAGGTTTCTGGACACAAGTCTAGGACATAGAATGGGAGGGAGACCAAAAGCCAGTGGAGCACAGCAACAAGAATTGTAGGAAATTAGGCTCAACTATTGTTAAGATATGCAGCAAATCTTCAACTGCCATTTTCGCCAATGAGAGGTTAAATTAGGTGTTTGGTTATCTGTGGAGCCCCTATCTTACTACAGAGTGCAGTGCATAGGCAGGAGTGTTGTAGAGAGGACTGGGCTCAAAACTCTCCGGGCAGAGGAAAGTTCTAGCATGAAGGACCGTGTTGTCAGTGGTATCACCTCTAGTGCTCTTCCTCACTGGTTCATATAGGCATGGGTGTGCTGAATTTTGCATGAGGTGAGTTCAGGTACAGATCTGAATGTTTAAAACACTGAAGGCAAGCAGTCTAACAGTATCCAACCCTAACAGCTATCCAGCCCTTCATCGTGCACATTTGTTAGATCTAAACCATCCCTGACAGATGTTTGTCAGACCCATCTGGGCCTCAGTGCCACCCTACATTGCCTGTGGCTTCACCAACCATAACCAACAGGCAAGAAATTTGAGTAAATTTCTAGCAGTCTCTGCTTCATAGCACTGCTAATAGAAAGGCATTGGTGAGTAGGCTACCAGAAAAGCTACTAGATTTATATGAAATCAATATTGATTCAGGACTAAAATGAAACTCTTTGAGAAGAACACCTTGTAGGACTGGGTTTTGGTGTAAGAGTGTGGATATTCCTTGGTGCTATAGTCTAAATCAGCACTTGGTAAAAGTACTTGGAAGTTGTGTGACGTACCACACCAGTACCAAGTGACTGTGGATTAAAAGCACTATTGAGTTCCATCCGTTTCCCATTTACACATGTGAATTTAAGTGATAACTTTTAAAGGAATATCATTGCTCCTTTCAGGGTGTTCTCCTAAATAAAGGAGTATTTCTTCTATTCCCCTGTCACAGGTCATGGCAGAAGAAGAGTTGCCGGGTGTTTTGATTCTGGATATAGGAGGAACTCATGGCGTGCTAGAAAACCTTGCAGCACTTTTGAAGAAACACTTTCACCTTATCACCATGAAGGAATTTCTTGGAAACAAAAAAGAAATGAGCAAAAAAATCCAATCTATTTTCGTGTTTGAGTGCAGGCCAACTATTGACCGTGCGCTTCTAGAAAGCCTGCCTAATTTAAAGGTAATTGGAAACTCTGGGGTTGGAGTGGATCACTTAGACTTGAAAATGATCTCAAGCTTTGGTGTAAAAGTGACCAACACCCCACACGCCGTGGCAGACCCAACAGCAGACATAGGAATGGCCTTGATGCTGGCCTCTGCCAGAAGACTAGTCGAAGGTAATGTTTTAAATTTTCCTGGTCCTACTACTTCTTCCTAGCTACTTCTTTGACATATCTCACTTTTGCTGTGATAGAGAGATAAATGATATGTCTGAATCAACAATTTGGGATGCTTTTACAGAGAAAAATTTTCAGAGGCCTTAACTTTCATAGGCATCTACTTTTCCTATGTCCCACTTCTTTTTAGAGCAACAGTGACGAGAGTAAGGCTTTTGTCTAAATTATGCACTTGAAAGTCTTGTGATATCCTGTTTGGAATAATGCCTGGGGCTTAATTCTTCTCTGGCTGTTCACTGGGTGGGTTGTTTATTGCTGAAAAAACTGAATACAAAGTGCATCCAAACTGAATGTCACCACTTTCCATTTCCCCTTGAAAGAAGCATTAGGAGCTGCAGGAAGATACAGAGTATTAGTGGCCACATCTCCAACTCCAGAGCAGTAATTAGTATAAATTCTTCTTTTTCCTGCCTCTGTGATGAGTTTGTCTAAACCAATGGGTTGAATTTCCTGAAGAGCATCAGCATTATTTTTGAAATAGATGATACTCCTTTTGACAAAGCTATTTCAAACTGTACCACCAGCATTAGTTTGTGTCCCTAAAAGCAGGTTCTTTCCCCATGTCCTTGCTACGCAATGCCTTTTTGGGAAAGGAAGGTGTCAGCAGAGACTATCACAAGAAGCTGCCTCTGTCTTCAGGGACTCATGGTCTTGTCACTGCTGCTCCACCCCGACCATGAAACAACATCTCTTTCCCCATGATGTTCTCTCACTGTTGCATCTTGTTAAACCTCAAGTTCTTAGTATAGAAGCTCACAGAGACCCCTGGCTGAGCTGGAATTTGAAACCTTCACCCTTACTCAAGCAGTGGGGCTGCTTTGGGTTGTGATCCAGGAGAGAGATGGTGAGATTTACCCCAACTAAAAAAAAAGTGAAGTCAGTGCTTGCAGGGTGGTGTCAAAGAAGCTGTGTTTGAACTTCCAAGAAAACACACCAGCTGTGGAAGAGCTAATTCCCCAAGGAGTCATTCCGTCTAACACACTACCCAGCCAGGATCCCCCTGTGTTACCTGGCTTCAGCCTCGGTGCAGGAATTGGCACCATCCAGGCCCTCCTATAAACTGGTCAAAATCAACAAAGGTGTTGTGTAAGGGGTGCTCCAGAGCCCCACTGCTGTGATGGTGCTAAACCTTTTCTTTCCCCCAAGCCTACGTTTATGGCTGATTTGTACCCATTCCGCACGTATTTACACACAGGCTGCCAGATTGCAGTGTCTCCAGACACGAAGTATTTTGCTGTTGACTGGCTGGGAGTGGAAGTAACCAGAGCAACACTTGGCATCATTGGGATGGGCAGCATTGGATACAAAGTGGCTCAGAGAGCCAGAGCCTTCAACATGAGGATCCTGTACCATAACAGAAACCGGAGGTAAAGGCATCTGGTTTCTGTGTTTAATTGTCAGGGGGCAGTGACGGAAGCCACAGCTCTGCTCGGCCTTCCTATGCACTTGTGGCAGCTGTAAGCAGTGTGACAAGCACCAGCATGCCACCACTTCCTTACTTTGGCTCCCTCCTGCTCCCCTCAGGAAGCAGTTCCCCCTCACCTCCTGCACTTGCCCTGCCCTGGTTAGCCACTAACAGTTTGAAACAAGGGCCGTGTAAGCATTCTGGAGATGTTGTCCAAGCAAACCAGGTCTTGTGCCCTGGTGGTGTCCCCTGTCCTGTCAGACTCCTCTTCAGGCTTCTGGCAGCATCCCTGTTCCTCCCAGCCAGTCTCCTTAGCCTGGCCAGATCACTCATCGCACCGGCACCAATGACAAAGGTCTTAATTTCTCATGGATCTGTAGTTCCCTTTCTTTCACACTTCACTTCCTCTTCATTTCTTTTCAACCACGGGTCCTAACTGGCATGTTAGGCAAGGAAAGACATGGACATGGCATAGACACAGGAGAGTAGAGTGGGGTCTGACTGTATCCCCAGCCTCCTACCCTGATACTGCCTGTGTGCTTTGCTTTCACACATACATCACTCCTTCAGTGTCCCACCACTCCTTTAGCCTCTTGCTCCCTCTAGCCCACATCCTTTCTGCATCCATTCCACCATCTGCGCCTGTCAATGACTTATCCTTTACCTGGCCTCAAACCTCTCACTTTCTGTGCTGTTCTAGAACTCTTCTAGGGCTGATTGATTGCTAAACTCAGTTAGAAGTAGTTGTGTCAATTTGGGTGTGTGTGCATTTCTCCTTCAGAAGGCAGGAGGAGGAAGAGGCTGTTGGTGCCCACTACTGTGCAAAGATGGAAGACTTGCTGCAGCAATCTGACTTTGTTATGTTGGTTGTGAACCTGACACCTGAGACTCACAAACTGATCGGGAAAAAGGAGCTGGGGCTGATGAAACCCACAGCTACTCTTATAAACATCAGCCGAGGTAGGAGGATCTGAAATCACTGTTTGTGGCTCCACACTTAAGGTTGTGTTTTGTCTGATTGTGTTGACATTCCCCTCTCCAACCTCAGTCTGTGATATCCCTCTGTTGTTTGAGTCATGAAGTAGCTGGCAGTCTACAAATGGGTGACTTATGTGGATCATACACGATGTCTTCAAAGGTCCTATGGAAATTAGGGATGCTCAGGAGATGGTTGGTTCTCTTTAGCCTTATCCTAGAGAGAGCAGTTTTTAGTGGAGATAATGGAAAGGTTTATCATCAGTGAGGGAGAACAGGGTGCGAGGGACAACATTAAGTAACATTGGGAACAGCAGTGTAGAAAGGAAGCCTCTCATGGGATGACAGATCTGTTGGCACTGAACAAGCATATGAGAGAGATTATTGTTTGAGTAACCAAAGCAGAGATAAAAGAGTGGAAAGTCTGCAGAGATTAAATGATTTGTCTAAAATAATACAGGAAGGGTCAAAGTAAGGAAAAGACTGAAATTGGTCTCAACCCAGGAAAAGCCTTATGCAGTGGACCGTAATCATCCTATAATTAAAGATAAATAAATAAAATATTTATTTTGTTTGGTTAATGATTATTAGAAAGGCATTCTACTTTTTAACAAGATGAAGATCCTTTAATTTTTTCACTTGACCCTGAAGACCTTGCCCTCCTCCTAGGTAAAAACATGTTCATTAACTCATCAGGATATCAAGATTTCATTTCAATGCAGGTGCAGTTATTGATCAAGATGCATTGGTAGAAGCTCTCCAGAATAAGGTTATTAGGGCTGCAGCTCTGGACGTGACATACCCTGAGCCTCTGCCAAGGTAAAGAAACTTGTTTCCCATTCTGTTAATCTGAAATGTTTTAAACTGTGTTCAAAGCGTGCTCATAATCTTGATCCTCACGGGGAGACTAATTGTGTAAGGGCAAAACCTCAGCCTGTCTTGCACAATCATAAATAAATGACAAGTTATTCCCCTTTCCCATATCTGTTGGTTCTTTGCCAGCCTGACTCATGGGCCAGGCCACAAGTGAGACGGATGGAGAGGAAGAAGAAATGTGTAAGCAAGCGTCCCAAAGCTTTGTGCTTTGGTCTCAATGGGCCATTGCTATTTCCTGAGTTCAGTTCTTCCCAACCAGCACGGGATAGCAGCAGAGTAAGTACCCTGTGTAATACATTGTGTTCTTTCTGTTTCTTCCAGAGATCATCCGTTATTAAACTTGAATAACGTCATCATAACCCCTCACATTGGAACCGCAACAGTCCAGGCCATCCGTATGATGGCAGAAGAAGCAATAGCAAACATTCTGGCTGTTCTCAATGGCCAGCCCATTCCAAGTGAAGTGTTTCCCAAATGATGAGTGCCAGATGATGCCACTAAATCTCCTGTGTACGGGAAGGCACTATTTCTTACCACTTTTAACCTAAAAAAAAGCAACTTATTCCTGCACTGCTCATCATGATGCTGCGAAGCTGTCACCTCACTAGATTTGATCTGTTCTGTTACTTACAATTCTGAAAAATAAAGTGAAATTAATAAAAGAGATTTGTTTGAAGATTTTAACTAATCAGTTATGCATTTTGATATCTTCAGTCTATTTTGATGAATACCCATCTTCTGTTCCCAGTTCTTGCTGCTACATAATGATAAGCAAGTGCACCGGGCAGTTTGTGTAACACTCTCAAATCTGTTGAAGATGAAAGAGCATTGATTCCCTGCAGAAATTTGACTGTATCCTGAAACACTTTTCAGCCAATATTCCAATATTCTATTTTTATATGAAAACACTGAAGAAATGTTCTTTGAAGTGATCATAGGCCTAAGGTTTTCTAATGTAAGAAGAGCCTTGCTTCATCTACCTGTTAAAGCAAAGACAACTGTTGAAAAAGTGTCTTTATTTTTCATGAGGGGATCCTTTGAAAACCAAAGGAATCCCAAGAGATTTAGTTCCCCCATGGAGAAAAAAATAATGCTTTTATTTTTACTGGCCATGGAAGAATGGTAGAATTACCATTGAAATCACATGGGTGAGGGCATAACCTAAAGCAAAATTAGTGATCAGTCCTGACTTGCAGCCCAGAGCCAAGCTATTTCTAATATTCTCTTTCCTATTAGCAATCAACAAATTCAGAAAATTCAGTGAAGTAGTTGTCACCTCCATAAAGTCAGGAAGCCTTTCCGTTATTTTGCAATATGGTCAGGCTCCCTGAAGGGATGGTAAAATGAACTTCTAGTACAGGAAGTGTAGACAGGCCAAGAATTAGACATTCAGTTGGAAATAGTGAAATAATACTAAAAAGGCAACAGAATTGCCACAGGATTGCTATTCCGAGACCTTCAGCCCTTGAACACTCTCCCCACAGCTCTTCCCAAAAGCGCTTTAGAAAATCAAAGGTAGCTATAAATAGTCTGTCAAAAACCCCTGAAATAACTGTCAATTCACAGACCCTCTCGGGACCAGATGGTCAGGGATTCTGGAAAAAAAACCAAACCAAGTAATTCAGAGTGCATATATCCTTCTTAGAAAACACTTGCCTAAGCATCTACTGTTTTGTTATTTTGTGAACTTAGGGTAGGCTCAGGAAAAGGCTCTGCATTCACTGGGGTCTCTTCAGGACAGGAGGCTGCAAAAATCTCTGCAACGAAGCATTTAAAAATTAACCTGGTAACTCAAAGTTCATGATGAAGCTATGCAATTTATTTTCATGAAGTAGATTCAGTCCAACATTTTTCTAAACTACTTAGACAGGGTAATTTGTGATTTCAGGGTAGCAAAGGAGATTTATTGCACTATTTACTGCAGACTATTGATGGTCTGAAACAGAGTAATTAATGAGGAGTAAGTGTTGTGTTTTGAGCATGGTAACAGTAATATGAAATCTTGGAGATCACGAAGGACAGAACTTGTTCAGACTGATTATGTGAATAGCTCTGTGTGTGTGTAATGACACCTGTGTGTATAAGTGGTAGTATATTTAAAAGAGCAGCTTGCTTGTCTTGGTTTTCTTACCTTCCTATGTGGTTTATAGGATCTCTTGTCACAAATGTCATGAAACAGGACATGGCAGTGATTTTTTTTTTTTTAATGTCTGAAAATAATAATATGTCTTTCTTCTTTGTGCAGATCATGGAAGGAGGAAAATTACCTTGGCTTTTGGTGAATGAAATTGGTGGTATACGTGGGATACTGCATAGCCATGTGCCATTCCTGAAGAAACATTTCCACCTCATCACCATGAAGGAATTTCTTGAAAACAAAAAGGATGTAGGTAAAAAGGTCCAAGCAATCTATTTGTGGTGGCACAAACCAGTCATCGACAAAGAGCTCCTCCAGAGCCTGCCAAACTTGAAAGTGATTGCGAATTCAGGAGTGGGGATGGATCACCTGGATCTGAAGCTTGTAGCTAGCTTTGGTGTGAAGATGGCTAATGCTCCACGTGCTGTTTCCAGCAGCACAGCAGACACTGGGATGGCTTTGCTGCTAGCATCTGCTAGAAGACTAGTGGAAGGTAACATCTCAATTATTTTGTGGCTTCTAAAAATCATACAAGATTTACCTGCCATTAATTTGACTTTTCTTAGAGAAATGACCAAGTTGTGATTTTTAAAGAAGTCACACTCTTCGTTCCAAGGAGAATGGCAGATGTGAAGGGGAAACCCAATTACTGGTGTTGTTCTCCATGTGACATTTTCAAAATCTGCATTGTTATTGGCAATAATTACTTTGATTGTTGATGAGGAACAGGGCAATATTTTCATGAGTCTAAAGGAGTAAAAAAATTTTTTGAGAGATTACATCAAAAGGCTTTTTGTAGTATGGTGAGAATAAATTGGAATATCATATATATATGTAGCAGGGAAAGCTACATGATATATTAGGGAGACCTAGGATATTACAAAATCATGTGTTTGTAACCATTGGAAGTGTGCTATAGTAGCACAACAAGTCCAGACTCTTTTGCCTTGTTCCTCCATGTTGGACCCCGTTCATTTCTCATATTTATGTGTTTTTCTTGCAGTCCATAATATCTCAATTTCTCCAAGTATGGACTACTGTGAAGCTGATATTCTGGGAGTTAAAGTTGCTGGAGCTACTCTGGGGATCATTGGCATGGGCAGCATTGGATATAAGATTGCTCTGAGAGCCAAAGCATTTGAAATGAACCTCTTGTACCACAACAGGACACGGAGGTAAAGATATGTCTTGACCCTAATTGCAGCAGAAACTCTTCCAGATAATATTTTCTTTTCAAGGAATTATGTCAGAAATATAGCAAAAAATGAGGGAATAGGGCCAAGATTAAAACAAAAGAAAAAAAATGAATAGTTGCCTTAAATCAGTCCTTTAAAGAGTTACTCGGTGATTAAACACTTGGAAACTTAATTTAGGTTTTATATTAGAAATTTCAAGGTTTCCTGCAGAAAAATGGAAATCAAACTTCTACTTTTTTTATTCTTATCATATCGTACTATAGTGACAACATAACTCTATTTCTTGTTCATTTTTTCCACATATTTTGAAGTTCAGGAGGGAACTTCATTGTTGAAACAGTGACTGTAAACTAGGAAACATATTCTTCGCACAATATGATTGAGAGCTGCTCTTGAGAAAACTTTCTTTCTCTCAAGCCAGTAGGAATTTGAGCAAGTGTTTAACTGGACTTCACCTTCTATTTCTAGTCCCTCCTAGCTTGTGTATCTGGGAATCTGAACCTTGTTAGACAATCAGCACAGGGGCTCTTCCATTTAAAGAGAGCAAGACCCCCATGTACAACTCCAGCCCTTTGCAATCAGGCAAGGTGCAGATAATGAGCAGAACAAATATTTACTGCTATAAACTATGACCTACCCTGAGAGAACTTTACTCCTCTGTGACTGAAGGGAGAAGCTGCAGTGGTAGGATGTGGCTTTTAGGGCTTTTCTCCATAAGCAGACTGCAGAAGGAGGGATGGTCACTGCTTTAGCTAGCCCTAGGCAAATCACAAGGGGGAATGAGGCCAGAAATTTTTAGCCTGCTTGGCATTCCTGTTTCTTCAGAAAAAGAGCTGAGCAAACTCACATTTAAAAAAAAGTGCTCCTTAAGATCTTTCAGAATTTCTTCACAAAGCACAAATAAAAGATTAAAAAGGAACTAATATCTTTATTCTTTTTTTATGTGTATCATCATTAACTCCCTCTGTTTAATATTTTTCGGTCTTTAAAGCAATATTTATATAAGAGTGCTGTGATGAATGATCGATGCACAGTGCAACAGAAATTAAAAAACCTACTTATTTAAAAGTACATTTACACTTCCAGCTTGTGTGCTGAATCAAGATTCACTCTGCATGCTGCAAAAATGGCTGCAGTTCCAGTCTGTTCTTTTCCCACTTACTCTCTGGTCGTTGACCTGAAAAAAAACAGTGAAAGTGCATTTGTTAGGAGACACATGGGTCAAAGTTACATTGAAGTTATTTCCTTAGTGCGACCTCTTTATTTCTAGATTAGGGAGGAGATAACTTAAAGCCCTTCTCTTGCAATCAGAAGCAGAGGATTGAACACATGATCCCATATCATTGCTTCTTTATTTCCCGAAGTTCAGGCAGCTAAATTTACAAAGAAATGAGAAATGGCAAGTATTCTTTTGCACGGTGAAAAATTAAAACTAAAAATCTCTCTACTCTGGTAACTTTTTCTGCTGAACACTTTATTCTGTCAAAGTCCTGGGGCAGCCAGGAGCCTGGCAAAGAGCTGCCTTGCTGATTTCACTCATAAAAAAAATTACAGGCTTACTGGGAGTGCCAACAGGATGAGGACCACTGCCATGCCCAGAGCTTGCATGGGTGAGTTCTGGTGAATACCATTCCTCTGGTTTGAGCAGTGACTGCATCCTTTGAGGTGCACAGGGCATCCTGGAGAATGGACTGTGTGCTGCCATCTGCCTCAGTGCTCAGCCTTAGTTCATTTGCAGACTTCATAAGAAGCCCTTGGGATCCTGCACTGGAGTGGCTGAGAGGAAGGCATGCATTCGATCCCGTGCTGTAGGGCTTGAAGCCTTCCAGAAGGATCTAAACACCCAGCTGAGAGTAAATTCACCTTTGTTTGCCTCCTGTTTGCTATATGGATGTGATAATCAGGTCATTTAGTTTGTATACTGGTGACATCATTGAAGAAAATGTTTCCATGACCGAAATGCTTTTTTCCCCATTAGGAAAGTGCAAGAGGAGCAAGCTGTCGGTGCCACTTACTGCAGAAGGATAGACAGCTTGCTCCAGCAGGCAGATTTTGTGATGGTGGTGGTGAGCCTGACACCTCAGACACACAAGCTGATCGGGAAAAGAGAGCTGGAGCTGATGAAACCCACAGCTACCCTGATTAACATCAGCCGAGGTACCGTCCGGATCCATTGGCTGGCCTCACAATGGTCTGGCTCCTGCTGGGTTGGGCGCAGCACCGCGCTGCATCCAGCACGGCTGCTGCACATGCCGAGGATGGTCGGGCATGGCAGAAATTCCTCCCTCTCCCCTTCCCGTCTCTCTGCGCTCTCTGCTCTGTGCCCGCCAGGTGCGCTCAGAGACACTCTCATTCCACACCAGGGGCAGTGGTTGACCAAGAGGCGCTGGTGGCAGCTCTGCAGACCGGTGTTATTGGGGCCGCGGCTTTGGATGTCACCTCCCCAGAACCACTGCCCAGGTTGCCATCTCTGCTTATTTCTCGGGAAGGATGGGTGAGCCCTGCTGAGGCCAGAGGCATCCCTGAAGCAGGCAGGAAGCTGGACAAGGCAGCTGCCCTGCCCCTGGCATGAGTTTGGATAAAAGTGCCATGAATACAAATGGGATGCAGCCCAGATGTTGGGGCTGATAACAAACCAAAGGGAAGCCTGGGAGCCAGGAAACAGCAGGAGGCAGGAAAAGCATTAAACCCAGTGCTTAGAATTACCCTATGAGGCTGCAGCAGTGCTTCACTTGCAAATTGCTTTATTAGAAAGTGCAGCTGGACAATTTTAATGGGTGGAAGCTGCTTGAGGCCTAAGACCTGCTGCCTAGCCCCAAGGTGTCCTTCCCCACAGGCTTCTTCCCACAATACAGGTGTGAAGTACTGCAAATCTCTTGGGCCCAGAGACTGCTTAGCTTCTGTAAAAAGACTGCCCTACCAGGATGGTGCCTTTTGGAGTTAACTGTGCTAGCTGCATTTTGGACTGGGGGGAGTTTGGTCTTGTTGTGCCTGCAAATAACTACAGCTCAGACTATTGTGTAGGGTGAATGTGTCAGGACGGCTTAATCCTCTCTTCTGACATAGTTCAAATTGCTGCCTCATGGCAGAAGTGTGTTTCTGGAGAAAAGAGCGGCTGTGAAGTCTTTCCATGTCCTATTACAGCCCAAAATTACTTCAATATAAGTGGTCAGGTTCTCTGGGTCTAAATCGGACTTCTAAAGTTGTGTCAAATTAACTTTGAACACAGTGCAAAAGCTAAAGTAAGACTCCTCTTTATTTAGATGAACAACAGTAGTAAACTCTTTTTTCTTTTCTTCCAGAGATCATCCATTGTTAAAATTAAAGAACGTCATTATAACACCTCACCTCGGCATAAAAACAGACAAGGCCAGCTACATGATAACAGAGGAAGCAGTTGAAAACATACTAGCAGCTTTGAATGGTCTCCCCCTACCCAGTGAAGTGCTCCCTAGCTGATGTGTGAAAGGAAATCACATCTTTTATTCTTCTCTTTCTCTTTTTATTCTTATCTTTCCCCTCCACATTAGCTCTAAAGGTCTTTATAAATACAAGAATGTCTGTCCACCTCACTAAAGCTTGTAAGGAAACAGTTTGCTATCCTCTCAGTTGTGTTTATATACTTTCTGGTGTCTAATACAAGACCAAAAGACAAATAAACCAACACACAAAGTGGCAGTGCTATGCTTTTGTTATGTAGAATGACTTTATGAGTAGTATGATTATTTATCAGTAAAATTGGTAGCAAAGTTGCCATTAAGTGCAGCCAGGACTTTGCCTGGAGCCTTATGCATCTTTACAGAGCTTTTGTCTTGCAGATGGTTGTCATGGGTGCTCACCAAAATACACTTCCTCCCATCAGTTTAATGTATGATGATGTTACCAACTCTTGAAGCTCCAGGAGATAAGACATTGCAGCTTTTCAGGTGCGGCAAGTTGGCTGTTAGGAATTTCAAGATTGCCCCAGGTACCTCCCTGCTCTCTGAGGTACAGGTGCCCAGTACACCTTTCATTGTCACCTGCATAACCTTGAAAAAATAAGTTAAATTTATTTTAAAATGGTAAGCAATAAATTACAGAGCTGGAAAACAAGGTTATGGTAAAATAGAAAAGAGAAAAAAATTACCTTTTCTTAGATCAATACCCTAAAACTGCAAAAAACCACACAAGGCTTTTGCACATGCAAACTTTTCTCAAGAGGTGAAGAAGCAAACAAAATTGGTTATGGTACTTCACTTCATTTCTACTTAAACAATTCTATATGTTTGGCATTTGCTTGGAATTTTACTGCTACCTCTGCAGATATTTCAAGATTATGGGCTGATTAGTTTCACAAGTGCTCCCTGCCAGTGGGGTGCTTTAGAGGGGAAAACAGGGCTGCTTGTTAGTCACTGGAGTGATGAGTTGATTCACACACAATACATTCAATCTCATGATTACTGAAAGTGGATCCAAAAATGCAGTGGCCACATGAGAGGAGAGATGATCCATTATAGTTCACTCCATTGATTCAGGTTTTTTGAAATATTTTGATGTGCAAAAAAGTACATGATCTGGAATAAAGTGCTGCTACAGAAGTCTACTGGGAAAGGTGGCCTTACATACAGCAACCAGACAGGCAAGTGGTAACACTTTATGATGGTTTATAGCCACTGAAAACAAATGCATCACTCGGTTTGGCCTTGCCTGAAACAACAAGCTCATGAATACAGATTTCCTGCCTCAGCTTTTTTTGTCCTGTAAGTCCTGCTGACATACTGCCTTATAAAACATAATGTAGACATAGGAAATGTATGTCTTTATTCATGCTTAAGCTAATCTGTACAACCCACCTGGGAAATGTATACATTACATTATACAGAAGTCTTTCAGGGTAACACCATTCTTCAAAAGCCTAATCCTAAGAAACAACAATTATGTAAGCACCTTATTGGCACTGCAGGCATCAACTCACCTTGCAGGATTACATGGACACCAATGGCAATATTTAATGATGGGGATGAAGTCCACAGATTACGCAATACTTCTCTCTGCGTACCCACACACCTTACTCATTTCAGAGTGCTCTGTACAATGCTGGTATATCAGATCCCTTTCTGTAAGAGAAAACTTGCACACAGCAGCAATGTACACACAATGCAATTCAGCTTAACACACTGTAAAGTACTCCACGAACTAAATCTACTCAGAACATGGTAGTGCACTGGTGCAATTGACAACTTCTGTCACATACAATGCTATACGGATATGTCTTCTGTAGAGATGCATCAGCGCCTGAACTATAGCTTGAAAATTGGATGTTCAAGTTGCACAAAACAGCTTTGAAACCATCTGATTCTCTCCACATCTAACCACGTAACATACCCACTTTCTTGACATTTGATACATAAGTCCTGGATTTTTGCTTGGAGTAATATTCCTTTGACTGTTATTTTTTTGGCTTCTCTGACTAATTCACCCTCCATTATGTTCATTCAAATTTGTGGATTTGATATACAAAGGGAAAAACTACTGTGTTGCCCTTCCAAAGATTTTCCTTTGTCTTCAAGACTAAAATGTAGTAGGCCTCCTTCCTCAGTTCATAGGGAGAATGACTTGTGTCTATGAGAGGGACTTCACGAAGGTCCTTTGGTCTCAGGTGAGTAGTAAGTTAAAAGCTTACTCATTACATCCTATCACCAAAGCAGTTTGGAAACTTTTGATGTTAAAGAGGTAATGTGTAATCATTTTATGTTTGCTGGGGTTTTTTGTAAGGAAGAAAATGCAAGTAAACTTAACTAAGAATCCAGTTAACATGCTGTAACTCCATATTGCTAGTTAATTAATTTTTGCTTTAGAGTTTAACTGTCTGAACTTGAAATTCATTAAACCAACTGATGCTCAAAAATCATCACCACGATAACAAGAACAGTTCATGGTTTTGTGTAATTGATATGAATTGTTATTATATTTTATCATTTTATTAGTAATTTTATAGAGGATTGGTGTAAACCTTGACTGTCTTCATGTTCAGCATATCGAAATGTGTTTGACAGAATTCAAGAAGATGACATTTTGTAATCCGTTGTTTTGAAAAGCACTACAGTGGTCAGGAGAGACACAGCAGCACCCTATGGCTGGTTATTCTGTAGTGTGAAAGGAGAAAGATCCCTGGATGCCCACAGCAGTGGTGTGTCCTGGCTCCTGAGCTGCTCTCACCCCAGAAGCCAGGCATCCTCCCCAGTGGATTATGACCACCTGCACAGCAAGGGGCATCACTTTAGCACAGCTTTTGTGAACTGAGAGCTGAACCTGTACTTCCCAGTCCCCATCACCGGGTATAGAGATCGAGGGAGGTGATTATTCCCCTCTACTCTGCTATTGTGGGATGCCACCTGGAATGTTGCATCCATCCCTGGGGTTCTTAGCACACAAAAGATGTGGACCTGTTGAAGTGGGTCCAGAGTAGGCCACTAAGTTGATCACAGGACTGGAGCACCTCTGCTATGGAGACAGAATGGGAGAGGTGGAGTTGTTCAGCCTGGAGAAGAGAAGACTCCCAGGAGACCTTATAGCACCTTTACAGTACCTAAAGGGGGACTGCAAGAGAGCTGGAGAGGGACTCTTTACAAGTAGTGATAAGACAAGGGGAATGGCCTTAAATTGAAGGAGAATAGGTTTAGATTAGGTAGTAGAATGGAGAAGATTAGGAAGAGATTATCCTCTTTGAGGATGATGAAGCACTGAACAGGTTGTCCAGAGAAGCTGTGGATGCCCCATCACTAGCAGTGTTCAAGACGAGGTTGGATGGGACTCAGCAACCTGGTCTAGTGACAGGTGTCCCTGCCCTTGGCAGAGGGGTTGGAAACAGATGGCCTTTTAAGTTCCATTCCAACCGAAACCATTCTGTGATCCTATGATACAGACCAAGTAACCTTGTCAGAAAAATTCTCACACATTTCTCAGCTGAAATTGGCACAGGACTGCCTGTAGCTGGGATAACATCTCAAGAGTCCAAGCACCTGAGCCTGTCCCAGTTTTTTAGCTCTCAAAGAGAATTTTGAGGGTATTCCTAGAATCATATAGAGTGGAAAAGACCTTCATGTGTTCAGTGAGAGCTTCATGTGTGCACTGGTGTCTGTCGGTCAGAGACAACTCTTCACCTTATGTTAACTCATGTGCACATAGTGTAATGACCAGCAGAAAGACCAGACCACACCCGGTCTTCAAAGACAGTACAGAAAAAACAGCGTGCAGGACGTTAATGCAAAATCCCGATCATACTGAAACCACGAACAGCACAGCACAGAAACACTTCTACAAACACCCACGATCACTCGTGGGCTGCCGTCGCTCTCTCTCGGCTCCCCGAGGGATTGGGGCGCACGTCCCGTGCCCTGGCACCGCCTCCCCTCCCCACGGGCCCCGCGGCGGCCCGGGCGGGGTGCGNGGGACAGGGCCCGGCCTCCAGGGCCCCGAGCCCCGCGGGGGTGGCACCGAGGGTGGCGCCGGGCGGGCGGGACACGGGGGCTCCGGCGGTCCGGGCTGGGAGCGGGAGGGATCTCTCCCGTTCGCAGGCGCTCTTCGGGGCTGGACAGAGCCCTGCGGCCGCCGCCGCAGCTCCCGCCTGTCCGCAGTGCCAGGCGTACCCGCCGGACAGCGGCAGACGCCTCCAGGCAGCGCTCAGCCCGCCCTGGGCAGGGAGGACTCCCGGGACACCGCGCTCCGGGGGCGGAACGGGGAAGGGGGAGCCGGGCCGGCGGTGCGGGAGCGGTGCGGGGGCATTGCCTCGGGCTGAGGGGCGGCGTGCGGGGCTCTCGGCGTTAACCTGAGATCACAGCCTTGGCTCTTTGCAGTGTCAGCAGAGTGAAGAGTTGGCAAAGGACTGAAGGAGACCGAAGAAAGGGTAAGCTGATATTCATGGGTAGCTCCAAAGTTCATAGTTGACAAATTATAGCTCTGTTACGTTAAATGAGATTTTTACCGAGATAATCTCATCAATGATAATTGCTTTATATAGTTGCAGAAGTGGCAGAACTTGCGGTGCTAAAAGATACCCTTCCACTCATATGGCTACATTCTTAAGTTATCAAGACTTTGGCTTTAAATGTTGAATACTGAACATTGAACAGGAGTAACATCTGGTCACTCATTTGTTTAAGTGTTAGCATAGTTGGTATGCCAGAAATTATGTTTTCATTTCTTATTAACAAGATTATATAGAAATTGAACATCCTTCTGAATAACACTGGGAGATCCCAAAATTGTTCTGCATGTGGGAGTGGTTAGCTTTAGCCAACTCTTTCATCAAGTGGGAAAACAGCATGTAATTGAGCCAATGAATTCCTGGATTTTAGGAAAAAAGGTATAATGGATCACTTCAGACCATGTCCTTTTGGTTCTCTTTGCTTTTGTAGGGCATGGAGGGTCAGGAATTGCCTTATGTGCTAGTTGACTGTATAGGAGAGAGGTATGGAGTATATGAAGACCATGTTGGATTTCTGAAGAAACATTTTCATCTCATTACCATGAAAGAATATCTTGAAAACAAGACATTTCTGAGCAAAAAGATCAGAGCTATCTATATGTGGTATCACAAACCAGCTATTAATGAAGAGTTGCTCCAGAGCCTGCCTAATTTGAAAGTAGTTGCAAGTTCTGGAGTGGGAATAGATCACTTGGACCTGAAACTCCTCTCCAGCTATGGTGTGAAGGTGGCCAGTACTCCATTTGTTGTTTCGACTGACACTGCAGACTTGGGGATGGCTTTGATGCTGTCATCTTCCAGGAGACTTGTGGAAGGTAATAACTGAAATGGTCTTAGTCTTTTCATAGAAAAGATTGCTTCAAAACATGCAGAAAATGTGTGCTGATGCAAAAGTAAGCTTGAAACTAGAAATATGGAAAATGGGGGAAAAGGAAGAAATTAAGACAAATCTGGCTTGCCTTCCATTTCCAAAATGGAAAATTGACAAGGTAGAGCTGTTCATTCTTCAGACAGCCCTAAATTCAGGCCTCTTCTCCCTCAGCCCACAGCCACTTATTAATTGTACTTGTTCATTGTCACATTTTGCAGTCTTGCTTTTCAAGTTACAATAGAAGGGGACTAAAAGAATGTATTTTCAAGGAGGCTTGAAGCCTGTCTTTGCCAAGTTGCCGTGTATCGGAGTCATTACGAACAAGCTGTCCAGAAATCTGCCCACCATGCTCTGTGTTTCCTTTCCCTTGGTGTATCTGCAAGGTAGCTGGGAACTGGATGGCCTTTCTGCTGCTTTGGCCTTACCTTCCTTGCCTCCTTGCCTGCCAAAGAGAGGCTGGGTATGTTTCTCTCCTGAACAAGAAATCAGTGTCAGCAGCCACGCGTACAGTGCAGCACTACTCACTTCTTGTCCAGAAACACGATGACAATATATTACTGCTCCTGTGCTTCTGCCTTGTCCATCGATAAAAAGTAGGGGGGAAAAAAGTAACCAGATACTGGAACATCCCTTACGTGACATAATTCTTCTTTTCCTCTTCCAAGGCCATGAGATGGCAGTCTCACCTGACACAGAGTATTTCCCTGCTGACTGGCTGGGGGCTGAGGTTTCTGGAGCCACCCTGGGGATCGTGGGAATGGGCACCATTGGCTACAAAGTGGCTGAAAGAGCCAGAGCCTTTGAAATGAAGATTTTGTACCACAACAGAAATCAGAGGTAAAGCTGGTTGCAGCTCCATGGCAACTCTATTTTGTCACTACTTTTATGTGTTATTTGTACTTCTCACTGTGCTTTCACTTTTATGGTGCTCTTTATTTTAAGTGGCAAAGTACATATAGTTGTTCAATAATTTCCCAATTTATACAGAAAGAAAGTCAGGAAGGAATGGGAGAGATATATCTCACTGTTCTCCCTTTTAGTTGGGGCTCCCGACTTCTTTCTGTCATGGTGGTGACATTGCAATGGACTGAGGAAAGGAGAAAACTGGGAGGACTTAACTCCTGTGACTTAGGTGAGGCAGGGATTCAGGCAGAGACATCTCACCCTTCCAAAGCCACTTGACAATAAAGGGCCAGACTTGCCAGTCTCTCTGCTGTCTTCTACATGAGGTGTATGTGCCCTGTGCCCGTGCTCCCATCAGGCCCATTCCATTCTTTCCCTTTGTGGGAATTTGATGAGAGCCAGCCAACCTCGTCCTGATACAGATCGAGTGCACCAGCAGGTCCTGCAGTGTGTGGTTTCACTGAATCAGCACTGATGCACAGAGCAATCAGGATGTTGCTGACATAGATTTGGGAAAATTTAACCCCTGCCCTGTCTTGTGTGTTTCCTCAGTAATTTTCACATGACTTACTTAAATTACTTCATTTTCACAAGACAGCAGTCTTGCTTTTGGGTAGGAAAAGAAAAAGAAAAGAAAAAATGTGACACAAATGCATTTGGTTTATCATTTATTCAGTGCATTTACGTGATACCCATTTCTTACTTTCCATCCCCACAGGTGTAGTACTGCACATTTGTGTACAGTTCACTTGGTATTGTGGGAAATAGCTTGACCTTTGTATTTACTGAGTTTCAGACAACCAGCTAACTGCTTTGCACTATGCAGAGAACAGTAAAGAAACATTTTCTCTACTGGTGATTTGATATTTCCCTTGTTTCTTGCTACTGCAGTTTAATTTTGGGATTTTCCCCTCAGAAAAAAGGAAGAAGAAAGTGCCGTTGGAGCTGTTTACTGTAAGAAGATAGATGACTTGCTCCAGCAGTCAGATTTTGTGTTGCTGGCTGTGAACCTAACTCCACAGACACACAAACTGATTGGGAAGAGGGAGCTGGAGCTGATGAAACCCACCGCTACTCTTATTAACATCAGCAGAGGTAAGGTGCAGAATAAACAAAACAGTATTAAGGTTTGCTGGCGTGACAAGTCCTGGGAAAACCTCTAATGTAGACTCTGTCCCTCTGAAATTTTCTGTAAATTTTCTGATTAGGAATTTAAACTCCCATGGTCATATCTCAGTAAAACATTTAAGTGTTCCCATAATAATGAGAAAGTAGGTCTCTGAAATGTTAGTGAGCTTGAAGTGTTAGGAGCCCACGTGTATTTATATATCTCCTGCTTAAGCCTTTTATTTATTTAATACCGTGTTGTTGCTCACAGACATTAGGGTGGCACAGCCTGCTCTGAAGCCTGGCGCTCCATTTCATGCTGTTAACTCCCTGACGCATGTACCCAAGCTTCCCCCTCCCACTGCACCACACTCTGCTGCTGCTTCTGCACTGCAACCATGGCCTGCCCTGCTGCTTGCCTGACCACTGTGCCCAAAAGAATGCTGAGAGGACAGTAAGGAACATGAAAATAAACATATCCTTCTTACTGTAACCCAGGTCTGGTAGTGGATCAGGATGCTTTGGTGGAAGCCCTTCAAAACAAAGTTATTAAGGCAGCTGCTCTGGATGTGACATATCCTGAACCTTTGCCACGGTAGGACATGTATTTAAGTTAAATATAAAAGGGTGTACATGTGATGTTCCAACTGAGTAAAATTTTGTGAGTATGTGAGAAGTTGCATAGTTTTGTAAGTAGGAGTACATGAGGTATGTGCACTAGTCCTGTTGAAACCATGTCCCTAATCCTTCTGTCCCAGCCAAATAAAATTCACACTCATTCATTTGGAGGATTTGTTGCATAAAGCCCCACCAAGCTAGGCAGCACTTTGAACTCCTCTGAATATGCTTGGGTAATGCAATTAGGTTTTGTTTTATTTTTAATTATTATTTTACGTATTTCCCTGGCTGCCTGCAGGTGATGAAATAACAGATGAACGTGCTGTGAGTGACTAGCTGAGCATTTCTTTTCCTCTCCCAGGGACNGCAGGTGATGAAATAACAGATGAATGTGCTTTTCCTCTCCCAGGGATCACCCCTTGCTAAAGATGAAGAATGTAATAATAACTCCTCACATTGGAAGTGCCACCAAGAAGACACGCTGGGTTATGATGGAGGAAATGACAGAAAGCATAGAGGCGGGCCTGGCGGGTCTTCCTATCCCTCGTGAGGTGCTGCTCTAAAGCACCTTGCACTTAGGATTAATGCCATCAGTGCAGACGCAGTAATTTGATCACTTTTAGTGTAATTATCCCACAGTATTATACAGAAAAAAAAATATAAAACACAGGTTTAATTTATTTAAATACCCATCAGCGATTCTGTGTGGAAAACTGCAGTGTTTTGTCTTGATCTTCAATGTAAAACTCCAGAGTGCAGAGTCTTGCCTCAGTGTCACTTACTTTTCCTCGCATCCCCTTACAACCGTCCACCGATGCAGCAGCCAATTGAAGGACATGGGAATCGCGTATTAGAGGAACCTCCTGGCACAGCCACAGGCGCAGCCGGCGTCTCGGA
>VZRO01004060.1:1088801-1112357 GCA_013397915.1 Daphoenositta chrysoptera | reverse complement strand
CTGAACGCGTGCCCGGGGGGCCAAGAAGGCCCATGGCCCTGGCTGTGTCAGCAGTGGCGTGTCCAGGGCCAGGGCAGTGATCGTCCCTCCGTGCTCGGCACTGGCGAGGCCACACCGCGAGTGCTGTGTCCAGTTCGGGCCCCCTCAGTACAGGAAAAACATTGAGGGGCTGGAGCGTGTCCAGAGAAGGGCAGCGGTGAAGGGTCTGGAGCACAAGTCCTGTGAGGAGCAGCTGAGGGAGCTGGGAGAGTTTAGTCTGGAGAAAAGGAGGCTGAGGGGTGACCTTATCACTCTGCAACTGCCTGAAAGGAGGCTGTAGCCAGGTAGGGGTCGGTCTCTTCTCCCCGGTAACAAGTGACAGGACAAGAGGAAATGGCCTCAAGTTGTACTAAGGGAGATTTAGATTGGATATTGGGAGAAATTTCTTCACTGAAAGGGAAAAATGGTCAAGCAATGTTACAGGATCCCCAGGAAAGTGGTGTAATCACTGTCCTGTAAGTGTTCAGAAAATGTGTAGAGGTGGTGTTTAGAGNCTCCGGCTGCGCGGAGGAGAGAGAGACACCGGCCCGAGGCGCCGATCTCGGCTGCTCGGCAGCGGCTGAACGCGTGCCCGGGGGGCCAAGAAGGCCCATGGCCCTGGCTGTGTCAGCAGTGGCGTGTCCAGGGCCATTTCTATGAATCTAAAGAAACCTCAGAGCTGTTTTTTTCCACCCCCTTGCTGTCTATGTGTAGCTTCAGCTGTGGATGGGAAGCACTGTTTTCCACACCCCTGCTGTGGGGAGAGCTACTTGCATGAAAACCTGGGTGTTGCGGTGTGCTTTCAGGCAGGTGGAGTATTAATGACACAGGGAATCCTTGTTTCTCTGAGCTGCTGAAAGATAAGGCTGATTTCCTTTCCTTTCCCCTAAAGAAAGAAGTTCTGGTATGACAGCCCTACCCTGGGATCACAAACGGTAAGTGCAAGCTCTTAAGGTGATGTGTTTATTTGTACCAGGAGGAAACTTGTGTTTCTGCCATTGATTCTAACTTTGAAGCATTTTCTGATGGAGAATAGCAGGATTTTGTGAACAAACAGTAGGGCTGCAGTTTGACTGTGACAGGATTGCCATTTGGCTCCCCATGGCTGTTTCCTCTTCCACTCTGATCTTTCATCTTTGCCAGCATCAACGCTATCTTGCACACTCCTAAGTACTGGTCCAGATTAAAACTTCTATGAGCTTAGTTTAATGAAAAAATTTTTAATGTTTGTTTTTTTCAAACAAGCGAAGCTTTTCAGTCAGTACATGCTGTATTTGAGAAAACAGATCTGTGGAACTTCATAACTTGCTACAAAATACAAAAGGAACTTTAAAAACTTTGCCTGTAGAACACGAATGCCAAAGATTTTGTGAACAGAAGTATTCTTTATTGAAACACTTGATACATGGGACCTATATAAAGCCATCACAGGTGCAATAATGAAATAAGAGCATACTTATAAGTGCATGAAGCTGTATATAGTTGTCTAATAAACGTGTGTAACTACTGTTTATTGTGTTGTTTGTTTCTTTTTAAAGTTCTATAAACCAACCAAGTTGGACTTTTTAACGAAAAATGACCTGACAAAAACGAGGAAAGAAGATAACATGCGCTGCAGAGCCTTGAATGGTCTTATTCATAAAGCTGTGTTAGAGATGGCGACTACCTGTGAAGTCAGTCAAGAATTTTATGATCTCAAGCTGGAAATCTGCAAGGCGAGTGCCAAGGCTACAGCTTGTGCTGGGCCACTCTTTACGTTGTGAGGTTGGCATGGACGTGCCAAAGGAGCTCCCCTGGGTGCTGTGATGTGTGCAGGAGGAGTTTTACTGCATTGCTTCGATGTGGCAGAGTGCAGCAAGATCAGGCTCTGGAGTACGTACTAGGAGAGCTTTGCCACTGTTGTACCCAGCTTAGGAGACCTTTGCCACTCTAATGCAAATGCAACTTAGGCCAATTAAATGGTGATTCTCCTGGTATGACCTTTTTTTTTTTTCCGTTACTCAGACATAAACTCTTTGCCTTGTCCTTTCAGAAGGAGGAGCTTGGTGTTACCAACATAAGTGCATCTTTCCAAGAGTCTTTTCTTCTTGCAGTTGTGTGAGAGTTGTCACCTCCTTGTGTCACTCACCAGCAATATTACAGGCAGAAGACCTAAGTGATGCATGACATTAGTTAAAAAAAAAGGGCAAGCCTAAGAAAATGTCGTTGTCAAGCAAGATCCAAGAAAGAATTGAGATTTATATGTAATTGTAACTAGTGGTGTCATAATTTGTGGATTTGAAAGGGATGTTCAAGCTCTGATACAGGAACTAAGTCAGTTTCCACATTCTTGTTTGTTGTCTGTAGTTTTTATCTTGTACAGTTGGTGTTCTGTAAAGATTAAATTATACCAGTGTTTGGCCTAAAAGCTTGGTGGACTCAGCTTTGATATTAGAAACATGGGGAAAAAATGGTACCTCATAGCTGCATCTATGACAAAAGGTTTGTCATTCATGACTGAAATAGGTGATTTTGCCAGCTGAATTAATTCTGTTGTCAGACAAAATTACGTGGGCAAGATGAGTTTTGGCTCTATATGTGCAATATCCTTCACAGAGTATTTGTCTCTCTAGGACTTTGAGGATTGCTTGTCTCAGATCACGTGTCTGCATGTAAAAATGCTGGCTGCTGTGGGCAAGACACAATGCTTTCAGGAGGCATTGCTGTAAATTAAAAAACTTACAACATGAGAGAGGGAAAGAAACAGCCTTCTTCCCAATACAATACAGATTTTATAACTGCACAGTGTTTGTGCTGCACTGGGACATGGCTGGGCTTAGGTCAGTCCTGATTTACTCATGAACTGATTCTGGTCTGATATCATTACTTCTGTTGTCAAAAGAAACTTTTTAGTGGGCTTTCTGAAATCCATCAGAGACTTCTTTGAGTATGAAGTGTGTGTGTATATATATCATTTTAAAGACAGATTTGCCTTTTTTGTAGGTGTCCCTGTCATCCAACTTTTCAGCGTGCCGTGTGTACTGGAACCCTGCTTCCACTACGGAGAAGGAAAGTTATGTTGAAAGCGTGCTGCGAAAGAGCGCCCCACGAATACGGTACTGCTGTGGGATGGACGGGCCGCTTCTGAATCCAGAGCCATTTCCTAACCACCATTTCTTAAGTATTGCTGACAATCTAGACCTGACCTACTGGGATGCTTTAGGTTTTTACATACGTGGAGTACAGCATCTCCTGTGATGAGCCTCACAGGGAGGGGTGGCTGTGTCAGACCAGCTGTGTGATCTTTTCCTGGAGCACAGCTGGCTTATTTGGCTTCTGTGCTTTCCCAGGGCTGGAGTGGGCTGTGCAGACAGCAAGAGGCCTGTGGGTGAGGTTTCACTCCCCTGTCCTGGTGGCAGTGGCTGGACAGGCTGTGTGGGACAGTAGCCCAAAACGGGATGCTGCCCAAAGGACTGGCAACTACAAGGATCTCCTTACTGATTCGCTGGGCAATTCTGATTGCTAGGGATTATTTGGGCCTCCAGAAGGGATGACTGTTATTACAGGAATTCTTCACAATACTGTTACTAAAAAAACCCACAAAATTCAGAATGCTGCCATGTATTGTGATGCTTTTGCTCATCTTTCCAACACAGAGTCCAGTGAGTTTTCAGGGTATCATTGAGATTTTTGTCTCTTCCCCCCTTTCCTTGGCTTTCCCTCTGCTATCCAGCCAGTCTGTTGGAAGTTCAGGATTTCACCCATGTGGAAGGTGGCGTAGAAGCATACTTGTAAAGCCATTTCCTTTCCCCCTGTTTCCCTAAGCTGTGTGATTCCTGCTCCAGCATAATGCTCTCTTCTATTCCACAGCTTCCACTCTTTAAGAAGGAAAGTCGCTGGCTGGGAAGAAGACAAGGGGAGCCCTGTCAGTCCTTCCTGCAGCTAGCATGTAGGATAATGCCTACATGCTAGCCCTGAGGGCTCTATCCCCCACTGCTCTCATCCCCACAGTGAGGATAAGAACACCAAATGAAGTGGGGAAAGACCTGTGCCAGCCTATGCATATAGTTACAGACAAACCTTATATCATCAATACCCAGCTGGACCTGCAGCCTGTAGTTTCTGTAAGCTGTGCATTCGAAGTTGGGGTTCTGCAGTGATGTATTGCTTAGCACTAACCTGAATAGCTCCCCATCAGACTGGAAGTTTTTGCAAGCTCTTTAAATGTAGAGGACTGCTGGATTTAATTTACACCTTCTCCTTGTCCTGGAGATGCTATACTGATACTCATGCTGGTGAATGCTGTATTTTTGCCAGGTATCTTCTGAAGAGTCAGCAGATTGTAGGAAACGTACCCCCAGTAGTATTTATAAAAGACAAAGAAGCTGCAGCTGTAAAAGAGGTAATTCTAATCAATGTACAAATACAGTGACTTAGGAGAGAGCTGATCGTTTAGTTGCTCTACCAATTTACATTAAAAATTAGTCTTTCTCTATAGTTGCAAAGCATTTTAACAAACAATCTTGAGTAAGATTGAATCCTATATAATATGTAGAAGAATTGTAGGCTCTATCATTAGGCCAGTGAGGAAATCTGAAAAAATTGAATTACTATTTTAAGGAATAATATATGGTTGCCTGTATATGTATATATGTATATGATATGTATATGATTATAGAACTGAGGTTGGAGGAGCTGTTTTCCACATTTTAAATGTTATGTGTTTTTAAGATTCAATTGAATAACCAGTGATGTTTTTATTTTTTTTCCCCCTGTATCTTTTTCCTCCTGTGAATTGTTAAAATGTTTCTAGGGAAGTACAAATCTTTGCATAGGGGATGTAGGCTTATTCATACTACATTTTTTTCCTTCATTTTTAAAATTGTCTTTACTATTTCATGTTTCCTGTCAAGGTGTTGATCGCTTTAACTACTTCACATGTTACTAGAATAATGATGTTTCCTAGGAATTTGCTGTCACTGGGTCTGTGAAGTGAGATCTCTAAAACAGTGAGATTTCCAGAAGAGAAAGATGACACCAATGAGTAGAATTTAATGAGAAATGTCTCCTCAAATGTCTCCTGTTGATGTGAACAGAAGTTGAAAAGAACGTGTTCATGTTTCTGTGCCCTAAAGTGCCCTATTATTTATAATTGTGTTACTGTTACAGCCAGTTACTGTTAGAGACTTATGGGCTCCTGCAGTGGGCATGAGCAGACCTGCAAGGAATAAAAAGAATTTCAGATTCTCTAGAAATGCAATTAACTGCTTGAACTTTCTGTGGTCAGAAAAATTCAGAGTTTCACAGAAGACAAGTAAAAACCCTCTTTATATCACTTCTGTCAGGGAATGACACTGGGAAGCAGATAGATCATTTTCTCCCACTTTGTGGTTCATCAGATTTATGTCAATCACAGATATGAATAATTTGCTGAACTTGGTTTTTAAGTATTGTAAGTAAGGGAAAAAACATCCAATTAAACTCCTGGAATAATACAATGAATTAGAAAGGAATTAATGTACGGAAAAGCTGAAATAAAATTTCAAACGAGAGAAAATTTTCACAATTATGTATAGTCTGTAAGCACTGCATATAATAGATTTGTAGCATTTACTGGTTAGATGCCATGTTAAAAGGGATTTTGGAATTCCTTAGTTACATACAAGAGAAATGCAAACTTGCAGAAAGGGAGAAGAGGTGAAAAAAATCTCAGTGTAAGTATGTTATGAAAAAGGATTTGCAAGACTGAGGTAAGAACAAATAAACTGAAAATTATGTATGTCAGACAATCTGTAGCCAAGGGTTCATAATGCACATAAAGCAAAAAACTTTGTAGGAATCTTTGGATCCATTACACTGTTGGACAAAAACATGCCAGTCAAGAAGTATAAGCAGTTCCATGTAAATGAAGGAAAAGGCTGTTTTGAAGTGGTTTTGCTAAATATTCCAATCATAGAAAAGAATGTATTTGCTGTTAGATACTTGTCTGTTTGTGCAAAAAGTAGATTTAAACAGGTTCCTTCGTATGTGTTGCCTTCATGTGTTTACAGGTTGAGGACTTACTGGTAATTGCTGATTTTGGACCTCCAGAAGAAGAAGAAACATCTCAAAATGATTCCAGGTGGGTCTTTTTGATTCAGAATTGTACAAGTGTTCATTTTCATCTCTGTTGGCCAATTTAAATTTGGTATTATTTTACATAAGAGAAAGTATATTTTAATTAGATGTGTACATTGTTACTTGCGCAGACCTGATACTTGTTCTGGTATTAATATCTTAATTTTTATGAGGGAAATGTATGTAGAATTTCTAAGATTTCAAGACTTGATGTGTTTATGATAATCAAAATTTTAAAAATGCTCTGCAGCAGTAATATTTGTTTCTTTCTGGTAATTGTCTCATGGGGATGAAAACCACATTTACCTGTACTGCTCTACTTGTCCACCTCTTTCTGATACAAGTCTGGTTTGTTATACATGGATTGCCAGTTTACTGATAAATCCCCTTAAGTTAATTGAACGTTCTTCTGTGAGGGATTTTTGGCTGCTGAGAGAGAGGGCTGAACAACCTATTGGAATGGTGGTTCTGTGGACTGGGTGCTCTCGAAGCCCACAGCCTTTGCACTTGTGTGCTGCAGCCTGTTGGTAGAAATGCCTTCTGTGCCTCAGCATCTCACAGGATGGTTCAGCAGGTGCGAATCAGAAAGAGCTTGCTGTGGGAAGTCATTGCTGTGACAGGTTTCCCAAAGGGCACCTAACATCTTCCTCTGTATCTTGGGGAAATAGTCAAGTCCAGCATAAGGTGTCATATCGCTCTGATGTATTTTGGGCACAGGCTGCTGCTTCTCATTTCTTGGAAGAGCAGGGAGAAGTCTTGAGTTCCTTGGGGCTCCCAGGTCCAGTGCTCACCTGTGTTAAATTTTTCCCAGAGACAAGCAGTTTCATCTGGCATGTTGTTGCTTTGTTGGCTTTCTCCCATTAAATCTGTTGACACAGACTGTCCTTGGACACATCATACAGTGGTATCTCTTCCTTCATAACGTAGGGAACACAGGGCGTTAATAAAGTCAAACTGAAAAGTCCAGTTTATTTCTGTGTTACTCAAGTAGTCAAAAATAGCACTGTTCGTTGAAATAGATGCAGGGAAAAAACCCAAACCAATATTTGTTTTCTTTTCCACAGTAAACTCTTCCCTTCAACAACTCAATCTTCAGATTCTCCCATGCGGCTTAATCTGTTTGGTATTGATCATGAGCTGCTGAATAAACAGATAATGGACTATAAAAAAATGAAAGTGTCAAGACATATAGAAAGCATTCCCTGGACAGAGAAGCAGGAGCAGGAGCTTTCTAAGATTCAAAAGAAAATGAAAAAGAGAAAAACAAAGAATTGTCCTGACAATGACGACGTTACACCACAGAAACACTTACTGGACAGATACGAAGCTGATTACTGGGATGATAACACTGAATCAGCCTCAGACTATGAGCTGCAGGATGATTTACAGGAAGAGGTGAATGAGTTGGAGGTGGATGATGACAAAACTTTAAGTCAGTCTACTGGTAAACTGAAATGAAGTGAAAAAGCCACTCCCTTCAAAATGGAGGCTGCCAATAACAAAAAAAAAGACTGCCGTAGCTATTGAAAGATTAATTTTGTACAACATGTTTACCACTTCCTCATTCAAACGAATAGATTTGCCACACGTGAGGAGGTTTGCTAGTACAAAGTATTTAAGAAAAACTGCCATTAGTGACATTTTGTTAAGCAGATTTCAAGCTGATGGGACTTCCAACTGGAGAACAGTTTTGTAATGACAAAATATACCTATTGCAGCACTGAGTTAAAACTTCTTGCAGTTGTGTTGACTATTTCCAATAAAATTGTGGTTTCTATATTGCAATATTTCTTTTAATTATTTTGTTGGGTTTTTTTTAGTGACCTGTATAAAAATTATCACAAAGTGATGGTGTCTGCTATTCTGATATCAGGAAGGAAGAGGGAAGCAAAATAATGACAGTGGTGTTCAGCTTCATCAGACAAACAACAGGACAGTGTCTTCTCTAGAGGACCAGTCTAATGGAGGAACACTTTCTACAAGAAGATGAAATTCATTGACATTATGGCCAATAAAGTTAAAACTCTGAAAGAAAATAAATTTATTTGCAAGGGGTACTGCAATCAGAAAAAAAATGAACTGCTCATCCATTGGGTAAAATCAGGCAAAGCATTGACTGTGACTTAAAAAATGTATTAACAACTTGAAAAGCAGAGAAAGAGCAGCAGGGAAGAATGTCCCAGAAACTGAGATTTGAAAATTAATAGGGAATCATATAAAAAGTGAGAACAAAGCTTTCTGACCCAAAGCACATAAAAAATAATAGCATGAGTGTATAAAGTCAGAATGCTGCAAGCTTCAAAGAAATTATAATGAACAAGGTAGTAAAAGGGAATTCTACCAGAAATGTAGAAAATCTAATTCCAGTAGTTAATGGGGAGGTGAACACAGGGGAGGTTGCCCTGCAATATAGCAGAATCATAAAATGGTTGGAAGAGACCTTCAAGATCATTTAGACCCAAGCTCCCTGCCATGGGCAGAGACACCTTGAACTGGACCAGGTTGCTCAGAGCCCCATCCAGCCTGACCTTGAACACTTCCAGGGATGGGGCATCATGGACAAGCTTCTCTGGACAACCTGTGCCAGTGCCTCAACACCCTGATGGAACAATTTCTTCCTCATATCTAATCTAAATCTACTCTCTTTTCGTTTAAAACTTAGGACTTGTCCTATCACTACACTTAAAGAACACTGCAATCATCAGTCATAGTCAATGCAGATTCATTAAAAAAGAAGTCCAGTTTAAATAATTTAGTATCCTATATTAAGGTTACCTGCCCAGCAGATTAAGGGAATGTGATGGATGTAGTTTTTCTGGGGTTTTGTAAGGCTTTTGGTACTGTACCTCACAGCATCCTTCAGGACAAAATTTCCAGCTGTGGAATAAGTGGGTTCGTGGTATGCTGGGTGAGGATTTGGCTGAAGGGCAAAGCTCAAGGGTTGTGGTGAACAGGGCCATATCTGGCTGGTGACTNCAGGGCCACATCTGGCTAGTGACTCGTCAGCAGGGGTGTTCCTCAGGGATCAATCCTAGGGCCAGTTCTGTTCAGTGTATTTCTCAGTGATCTGGATGCAGGAGTTGAATGCACCATGAGCAAGTTCACTGATGATTCCAAACTGGGAGGTGCTGCTGGCTCTCCTGAGGGACAAGATGGCTTGCAGAGGGATCTGGGTAGCTTGGAGCATTTGGGCAAACATCAGTGGCATGAAATTGAACAAGAATAAATGCTAGATTCTGCACGTAGGAAGGAGTAATAGCAGGCACAAGTCTAAACTGGGTGAGGAGTGCCTGGAGAGCAGCCCTGCAGACGGGGTCTGGGCTGGCAGGAGGCTCAGCAGGAGTCAGCCGTGTGTGTGCCTGGGCAGCCCAGGGGCCAACCCTGTCCTGGCATGCATCAAACACAGCTTCACCAGCCACTCCAAAGAGGGGATTATCCTGCTGTACTTGGTGTTGGTGTGGCCTCACCCCGAGTGTTGTGTGTGCTTCTGGGCCCCCAAAATTTCAAAGGGATGTGAAGGTCCCTGAATGCATCCAGAGGAAGGCACCAAAGGTGTGGAAGGGGCTGGCAGGGTGTCCTGTGAGGAGCGGCTCAGGACACTGGGGTTTTCTTGTTTGGAGAGAAGGAGGCTGAGGGGCAACCTCACTGGTGTCTACAATCTTCTGAGGGGAGGAAGGGGAAAAGGTTCCTCTTTTCCCTGGGACCTGGCTCTTTTCCCTGGGACCCAGTGCCAGGTCATGTGGGAATGGGTCAAAGCTGTGCCTCTCAGAAGAGGTTTAGACTTGACATGAGGAAGCATTTCTTTACCCAGTGTGTGATCAAACCCTGGAACAGGCTCCCGAGAGAGGTGGTCAATCCCCAAAGCCCATCACTGTTTAAGAGACATTTGGACAATGCCCTTAATACCATGCTTTTGATTTTGGTCAGCCCTGAAGTAGTCAAGCAGTTGGACTCAATGATCATCCCTTCCAACTCAGTTCTTTTCAATTCTGTTTGATCCAATTTGATTTGATTTTATTTGATTTGGCTCTTGTTGCTTCCTCCTTCTTTCCTTGCCACTAGGTGCTCAGGATATCTTTGATGATATTTCTTCCCAGCCCGGCACTAGGAGAAGGGATGGAATGGGCAATTGTGTCCCAGCCTGGACATTGGCTCTGTCACTTTGTAGGAAGGAGATATGCACCTTCTGATGGGGGTGAAAGCTGTGGATAACCTCAAGAGCATTTGATCACCTGAACACATTTGCAAAAAGCACGCAGAAACTGTGTTTTTTGGAAGTCTTCTGTGTTTATCCAGTTTAGCTGGGCTTCCACAGGATGGAGAACTCCCTCATCTCTGACACTCAGATCAAAGATCTGGGCTTTAAGGTCAATCCCTCAGTCTGGAGCAAGAGGTGCTTCAGAACTAAATGGTTACAAACCGTTCCATGTAAGCAATACATGTTCATTTCTCTGTGGATTTTTTTTCTCCTTGTACTCAGCTGTAGAACCACCTGAGCAGTTTCCCTTGGAAAAACCCATTAAAACACAAGACCCAGAGAACAACATCGGATCTGAGGTTCATCTGGCCCAAAACTCTGTCTCCAAAGTGGCCAACCATCAATGTCTACAGGAGAGCACCTGAGCAGTGCAGGTCTTCTGCCAGGCTACTGGCTGTGCTTATAGGCTGCCCTCCCCTCTCCACCTGCCACTCCTGCCCAGGGCTCCAGGAGCATGTTCCAGCTCAGCCTGGATGATGCTACAGGTGTCTCTGCCCTGTCTCCTGGATGGGCCTGGGACTTACACTGCAGAGACCTGCTCTCCTGGATGGAACACTGAGACTTGGATCATAGCTTGTCATGCAGAACTCTGGGCATAACAGAGCAGAACTATTCTGTCTTGTCCTATTCTATTCTATTCTATTCTATTCTATTCTATTCTATTCTATTCTATTCTATTCTATTCTATTCTATTCTATTCTATTCTATTCCATTCCATTCCATTCCATTCCATTCCATTCCATTCCCTACGCTCACCATGAGTCAAATAACAATGAGACTGTTAATTCTCCTGAAATACCAAGGCTTTTTCATCTTCAAAAACGTGTTCAAGGACATAGATCTGAAAGATTACAAAAGGAAATGGTATTTTATTTTCATATCTTAAATTTTATATCTGAATGTTATGTCATTTTTGTTATTTTTCTGAGTCTGTTTCATAGCTGATGCTCGCAAGCATTAATACAATGCACACATGTAGCCAGGAGTAGGCTGGTGCATTCATCACTTTAGATTGAAAAAACATTCCTTGCAGTTAGGCAAAGAAAAGCTACAGAGATACAGAGAGCAGCAGCAGGAATACAGGCCAAGCAGTCCTGTTTCCTGAAGAGTGAGGATGAGAAGAATGATTGGTACTGACCACACACAAAAGAAGAGAGCAAAGAGGTGTGTGGTACCATGGGATATTATCCAAAGTGGGACAAATATCGATGTCAAGCACACTTTTTGCCTTCCAAAATGTGCTCCACTGTGCTTCTTAGCCAAGGATTTCATTCATCTGAATGAAATGTGCTCTTGTGCCTGACCCACACTTGTATTGTCCTCTGGAAGAGCTGAAAAATGGCAGCAAGCCTCCGGATGGGACAGCATGGAGCCCTTCCAAAAAAGGAAGGAAGGCTTCCAAGGCTGTTCACCAGAAGCAAGAACCCCTGGCAGAATAGAGCGAAGTGAAGAGCAGAGCTCACTCTTGCTCCAAGCTTGCGGTGGGCAGGAGAGTCAGAGAGAGCCAGGGCACCAGCGGTGCCTGGGAAGTGCAAGCGCAGCGGGCAGGACCGGAGCTGTAAGGGCGCAGAGGAGCCCTGGCAAGGGGCCATGCTCAGTGCTGCAGGGGAAGGCAAAAAAACCTGCTGCAGACACTTGCTAGCCCACCACGGGGGAAAAAAAGCCTTCCTCCCCCCAGCTACAGGGTGCAAGAGGCCTCCTTCGAGGTGCATGAGCAACCTGGAAGAAAGGGACTGGAGAGCCCTGACCAGTGGTCATGCTTGGTGCTGCAGGGGAAGGAAAAAACCCCCATGGACCAGTGCCAATCTGCACTGGAGAAAAGCTCCTGATCTCAGTGCTAGCAGCTGGCCGTTCCCTGAGTATGTGAGCAAGACCTCTTCCATGCACAGACTGGTCACATCTCCCAGCAGATTCCAAAGCCTTGTTCTCCCTCAGCCTGGAGCCATCACTATACTTTTGGCTCAAAAGCCAAAATGTAACCAAATGTATTCCACTGGCTGGAATGAACAGTGCCAAGAGACCACTATGGAAATAACACAGGCTTTGAAAAGCAAGGGGGAGGAGATGTGGTGGAAAGACTGGTTATTTTCAGACCTAGAACATTTGGATCCATGCCCAAAGCACAGCCAGGCAAATTTCCAAACTGTAAAACAGCCCATTGTTGCTGTCACCCTCACATCCCCTTTTCCCACTGAAACTAAGCTGCCCAGTTGGCTGTGTTCATATGGGATACAAAATGTGCTTCATCCCCAGGGTAAAACTTTCAAAGCTCCTTGGTGGCTTAAACCTTTCTGAAAGTTATTTGTCCACCTCCATTCATGTGGAAATGTTCAGAACCTATACAAAAGCCTGGTAAGTCTCTTCTTCCTTTAGGATGTAGTATTTTGAGCTTTGAAAGAGGAAGGAATGTACTATGCTTGTAATTTTCTGTGTTGGTATCAAAATTGATATGTACATTCAGACTATGTAAATAAGGGCATATCTGACTGTGGTGATGCCAGAGGTGAAATGCAGGGTTTTGGTTTCCTCTGCGTGAACTTTGCAGGGGCATAGAGAGCATGCATGATTTCCTCATCATTCTATCCAATACACCAAGAGACATTTGCTACTATACTGTTGATGGTGAGGTTTTCCTTTTGGAAAGAAGTACTGAATTGGTTTGTGTTCTTAACCATCGTTTTCCTTGCACTTCAGTGGCTCTTTTCCTTCCTTGGACTTCATCCTTGTTATCTTTCTTGAAAGTGATGACAACCCTCCCAGCCCTTGTCTTGCCCTGGTAGTTGCCTTCTTATTCCATAGGCCCTCCATCCCCTTACTCAGCTGCTTAGTCTTTGTTTGCCTTCACCTCACAAGGAATTTCTCCTACTTGAACCTGAGGAATGACAAATGTCCACAGTGGTACAGGTGAGTTTTCACCAGGGCTTTGCACAATGTGTGCCTTTCCTACAAAAATATCTTGCCTAACACACAAGAAGGCATTGTACTATTTTTTTATGTTTAGGTGGAGCTTGAGTGACTCTTGTCATACATACCTTTGTTACCGATTGGTGTAGAATTTTCTCATTTTGATTTTAAAGGTATAGATTGGAAAAATATAGAGCACATGCTCAGTGAGCGGTGGTCGCACCTTGGAGGCAAATAGCTTTCGGGATGGAGGTGTTTTTTAGTGTTATAATGAGCAAATATAATCCAGAGGGCACAATTTTACCATAAAATTAATCAATTTTTAGTTCAGCAACCAATACATCTCTTGTGTGGCAGATGCTCTGTGGTTTATGATCTATAGGGCATCATTTAGTTCCATACTGGCAGTGGTTTACAACTGAGCCTGCCTGTGGTGTCTCCACTCTGCTCCACCCTCCACTCTATTTCTCTAAGGTCAGCTCACAAAGCTCCCCCAGTGTTGCCAACATCTAAAGGTGCAGGCAATGTTTGCTCAGGGAACAGATTCCTCACATGCCAACCGCATTCCACCCTGAAAGTTTCCTTACCATTACAACCTCTCTAAGGATGTGGATATAACTTTAGTCTTAATAGTCGTTCCCCAGTAATTCTAGTAATAATTCCATGCCCTGTGACCTGTTCATGCCTCCAGCAACATTTGCCTACTCCTGTATTTCCAGGCTGGAGCAGAAATCCATGTCCTGTCACTCTAGCAATAGATGTCTCCTCCTAGGAAAGGAAATACCAACAGCTGGAATTAACTGAACTTCTATTTTAGAAATTTCCTTGGAGAAAGTGCCGGTCACTGAGAAAGCTACAGGAGGTGAAACACTGGTGGATCAATGTGATGCAATTTGTGGCACTGCTGCCTGTGGGGATAAGCTTTACTCTCCAGGACTGCGAATAAAGGTCACTAAGTTTTTAAATGAATCCTGAGGGTATTTGGTGAAGAGGAAGGTTGTTGCTGATCATGCTTGTGTGGGTAAGGATGTGGCTGGCCACATGGCCATCCAACCCCAAAAAGCCATTGCTTCTCCTTAAGGGTCCCTACACACCTATAAGATAGCTGCCAAAAAGGAATGAGTTTTTTTCTTTCTGTCCACCTGAAACAATGTGAGATTGTCAAATGATAAAATTACTGATGATATTATTCATATACAAAGGAACTTAATTGTCTCGGTTTTTTAAAATTGATAAATGGTGCCTCAAGGGGGCTAAAGACAGATGGAGAGGAACTTTCTGCAAGGGCTTGTAGTGAAAGGACAAGGGGGAGTGGCTTAAAACTGACAGAGAGTAGGTTTAGATTAGATATTAGGATGAAATTCCTTACTGTGAGTAAGAGGTGGGGACACGTGTTTCCCAGGGATGTTGGAGATGCCCTATTCCTGTGAATGGTAGTTAGGTATAGAAACAAAGTGCAGTTTAAGGCTTGAAGAATGTACAAAATAACAGACAAATAAATTAGTAGTAAAAGAATGTGGATAATAAACTGAATAGTAATCAGGAAATTAAACTGAGGGCTGGAGGGAATAAATTCAAAAGGTTGAAACTTTGTGACCTTTTTGATGGGGCAGTGCTGGTCTAATGGATACAGAGACTCCAAGAGGGTAGATTTAGATTAGATATTAGGAAGAAATTCTTAACTGTGAGGGTGGTGAGGCAGTGGCAAAGGTTTTCCAGAGAAGCTGTGGATGCCCTATCCCTGCAAGTGTTCAAGGCCAGGTTGGATGGGGCTTCAAGCAATTGCCCTGCCCATGGGAGAAGAGGTTTGGAACGAGATGATCCTTAGGGTCCCTTTCAACCCAAGCCATTCTGTGATTCTATTATATACATATATATATATGTATATGTTGAGTTTATGCACTTTGTAACTGTTTAGTAGTAACACTCTAAAAATCTAATTCAAGACAGGAGAGTAGATGTTGAACCAATTATTTACCTGAAGTCACAAAGTGTCCCACTAGCAGGGAAAATGTAGAAGCTGCTCGTGGCTCAGTGGATGATTAGAGGCACTTATAAGTCAGTATCGGTAAAGACATTTGTGTTATCTAGAAAACAACTTATTTTTCTGCACCCTTTCCTATGTTACCTGACTGGTGTACCTATACTGTTCCACAAGACAGTGAATAGTTATTCCAGCATGGAAGATTGTGGACAAACATTATCTGTCAGGATTCTTCAGGATTTTTGTTTAGGAAAATATGTTGGAAGGGAGACAGGCAAGTTACAAGAGTTCTTACAAAGCTGAAAAGTAAAGTTATTCTTTACTTCTCTTTAAAAGGTCTGGGTTAAATACAGCTTCTAAGTAATTAAAATTTCTAAAATTTAGTTTCTCAGTCTTGGTACACAGTACTTGTATGCCTTTATTTTTTTCCATGAGCAAGTGTAGACCTCAGTGAAGAAACAGTCTGGCTGCCTAAGTGGTTGGAACAACAGTGCTGCATTATTGCTGAAAGGTGCTAACAGAGGTGATACTTCTGGGCAGGCTGATTATTTCTGTGCCGCTGATTACACCATCCAAACGTGTGCCTGACTGGACACTGGACATGTTTGCATTGGACTGTTCTCTGAATGGGTTCATGCTAGCAGAGACAAATTTGGAACACAGTTTATAGTTACAGACAGTCTGCTTGTTTCATGACCAGCTGACAAAGCAAGAGAGATTTTAGATCCATAATGACATTTTGCATATTGAACTAATTCTGGTAAGAGCCTAAGTAACCTGAAAACGTGGGTTTCTGTTCATAGGTTTGGCATTCTTAATTTTGAAGAACTTCTGATACTTAGTCCAACAATGCAACTCTGTCACAAATAACAAGTGGCCTCTCATAATTTGCTTATTTTCCCCAATGATCTGCTGCAGCCAGGAAACACCTGGCACCATGATAGTTCCTCCACAAAGCACACTTCCCTTCCAGTTCCCCATGCGGCTAAGTGCAAGAACATGCCCCTCCCAGCCTAACTCCACAAAATTTATATATTGGGCATGACACTTTGGCCAGTTTGGGTCAGCTGTCCTGGCCATGCTCCCTCCCAGGTCCTTGTGCAGCTCCTCACTGGCAGAGCAGGGGAACCTGAAAAGCCCCTGGCTCAGGGTAAGCACTGCTGAGCAACAGCTGAGCCATCAGTGTGTTATCAACATCAGTCTCACACTGAATCCAAGCCCACAGTATGGTACTGGTTACAAGGAAGAAAAGTAACTCAATCCCAGATGAAACCAGGACAAAGAGCAAGGTGTTCTACAAGCCCCAGATGTGGAGGAAGCCATGAGGGATGCTTTTACCTTATCAAGGACACTGAAACCCGATGTCAGTTACACTGTCGATAAGAAAGCCACACCTTATTAGTCCGACTATTCCCAAACGTAAACACTCCTGTTTTAACTGTGTCTCATGCTCATCTAGACTTTTTCTCATTTAGGCTACTGATATCCGTTCTGCTGACTGGGAATCAGGAATAACAGTCCTTTAGCCCAGATATCCTCAACATGAGCTTCCCCGACACTATTATCTCAGTGATGGTTGTTCAAGCACCTGTACCAGCCACTTTGTTGGCAGGTAGTTTTGGTACCTGCTTGAAAACAGGACTTTGATAGTTAGATTAATCTTAGAAATAAGATACAAAGTCTTCTAATTAGATGTGAAGCATAGCTCCTTTAAAGGAGAAGTCCCTAGGCAGCTAAGTAGAATGAGAATTCCAGAGAACTGTGAGGAGGCTGAACAAGTGATATGTCTGGAGGGCTTTCATATCAGCAGCCTCAAACACATTCCTGGTTTTAAAAACAGGAACAGAACTAGGCTCTTCACAATCACCCCTAGCTGCTGTGTTTTGAAGTAATGCTTCCTAATCATCACCACGCTGCTCCTCCTTTGCTGACACTGAATCCAGTTGAATCTGTTCAGCTGTATTAAACCAAATTTCACAAAAATCACAAATTTTCCCCACTTTTCTTGAACACTTTTTTGTCAGCTGTGAATCTGCTACTGCCTGTGACCTTTAGAATTTTCCTGAGATTCCAGCAGCCTTCATCTGGACCTCTCTAGCCAAACCACTGTGTGGCAAACTATCAGGGTAAGATAACATGAAGATCCTAATCTTGATAAGGCAGTCTTGGAATATCATCTAAATAGGCCTCTTCATCGATCTTCTTTTCAAGCAATACTTAGAATTTGGAGAAAAGAAACTGTATGCACCTAAATTATTGAGAATTTGCTTTGAGATATTGACAAAATCAATCAATTCTTTTTCCAGCCCAGCCAAGACCAGACACCAAAAAGTTATCTACTTGCTGTCCTACCAGCTGACACGTGTACCTCTCAATTCAATATAAACCTAATCTTTCACAAGATATAAGGTAAACCTTTCTGTCCACATTAGAAATATGTCAAGACAAGGCATCTGAAAGTTTGTAAAATGGAATAATCTCTTCAACTTTTTAGATATCGTGACTTGGATTTATATGTCAGCTTTGGAAGAGGGACAAGCACCACAACCATTTTTTCACCTACTCAGCTTAAGAATCTGATTTCCAAGAGCAAGTCTGCCAGTCATAAGTGGTGGGCACTGGTCAAGCTGTCTAGAAAGATTGCAATGACTCCACAGTAAGCGATCCAAATTTCTGGGGGTTTGTTTTGGTTTGGTTTTTCCCCAGCAATATTTCAGTAAACCTCTGAATGCACACAAGATAAGAGAATGTTCAGGAAATTATATAGCTAAAGCACTCTAATTCTAAATTTTAGTGTCTGTTCTCTTATGCAAAGGATCTTCAATCCCAGAGATACTCATATGGGATTTATTATGTTTTTAAAATGGAACTTAGAACTTTTTGAGAATGACCATGAACAGCATATTTAATAAAAGTGTAAATTATTTTGAAGTTGAAGCTGTTACCTTTCAAATGAACAGGAAAATTCTTTTATATGTGAATAGGACAAGTCAAACATTTAAATATTCACTTTAATATTTCAAGTACGTGTGCAGCATGCTGACTGGAAAAACAAGGCTTTAATTTATTTCGAAGAACTACAAAACCATTGGGCAGGGACTGTCCAAAGTCAGCCCTTCTCAGAATTAGCTGAAATGCGTTGATTTTACACTTGGGCAATGACAAGACGTATTTTTTGTTTGGCTAGGTAATTTTAAAAAGCTCCACTTAATGTTAAATCTAGTGACAACAAGCCACTAATTATTCTTTTATAGGTTAGTCTGCAGCTCTGTTAAAAAACGATTGTTTTACATTTTATCTTATCTCCCATCAAATGCCCAGCACAGGAATGGGGTAATCCAATATTGTCTGTCCTTAAAGACTACAATCTGAATACTGTGGTTGTATGAATGAATACATATATTAATTACATTTATTCTAAGAACTTGATAAACAGTATTTCTGAATAAAGAAAAATACTTGACATGTAATATGTACAAAATTCAGAAAGAAGCTATATAATCCTGGTTTATAGCTTTCTCAGAGTGCCTGTCTGATGGGAACATAGGCTGAGTAAGTGTGTAGGAATCTGCATGTATAAATACTTATTTATCACACAAATTACATGTGACATCTAGCACTATAGGAAAGTTACTTGCTGGTAAAACTTGAACAAGGAGAAAATAGAGGTGAGAAAAAATACAGCTTATTCTTTTAATATCTTCTCCAGTTTAATAAAGTTCAAAAGAATGTAGAAACATTGAAGTTCTAGTGGATTTAATCAGCCTTATTAGCCCTACTGTGTGAACCAAATGTGTACTCCTAGAGTTAGTCATCTACCTTTGGTGTTGGTAGACATACACCCCTGTACTTACAGAACAACCTAGGGAAAATTGGATCAAACTTGAAGGGATGTTTGGCATAAAAAAGGCAAAGATTTACAACACCTAATACTTCATTAAAACTGTTTTTTAATTCATCTTTTAAAAATAGAAAACATCTGAAAAGAAAGTATCAGAATTGTATGTGCAAAGTGTTGGCAAAAGCATTGGTGATTGTTTTTTTCTAACATTTTCTTGTAAAACATTTTCTTGTGAAATAATGAAAACTAGGCTGAATTGTATTTTCCAATGGAATTCTTATAGTAGAATATTTGCACCTACCGAGGAACAGATTTTCTGCATTACTGTACAGATTTTATTATTTTTTTAAAATCAGAGATATTTAATCTTTCTAGAAATGCTTTTTTCAAATTTGGCTAAAATGCTTCTAATGTAATTGAAACTGAAAATTTCCCAATGATATTTGAAATTCAAAAATACTGAAAATTATTTTGAATAATTTTGAGTGTCAGTTAGTGTCAGAATCAGTGGATGGACTTGGAAAGGTTCTTCATTCTTTTCTAGTTATCTTTCCTTCTTACCTTGTCTGAATAATTAGTTCAATTCTACAACATAACCTGGATTTTTAAGATCCATCTTTCTTTAGCCAAATAATCACATAGTTTAGCAGTAATTTTAAGTCTAATTTTTTGTAGGTAAAGCTATCTTGATAAACATTGTTTTGTTTAGTAAAAAAAGTGATGTTGCTTCAGCCAGAATCACAAGTCTTTGAGATAAACTTTTTCTCTGGGAATCTTTACATTTTGCTCATATAAAAATATCCATTTTGAACTAATACAACTTTTTGAATATGATTACTTTTTAAACTTGTGCTTGCCTGGCATTGTTCTTTGCCTTTTCTTTGTGCTTTGCTCCTTGGCTTCCTTTTCTTCTTCTAGAAAAGAAAGTCCTCCTTTCATGATGAAAAATTTTTTGAAAAGCTATTACATTCGATAAAAGTCTTTCTAGACTTCAGTGGAATTTGAGAAGGATCTCCTGCAGGGAGCAGAAGGGTGGGGTTGCAATGGGAGGCTTGGCACATGGCTCCTTTGCAAACTCTTCCAAGGTCTTCTGTTTCTCCAGAACCATGGCAGCACTACAAACAGGCAATGAAACACCTTTTTCTGGCAAATTAAACATACAGACTGTGTAAAAGGAGACCTTGCAACTTCTGCTTGTTGGGAAGAGGGAGTGTAAAGTAATTACATTAATCCTTAAACATCTAGAATAGACCAATGAACATGTTCATCAGGCAGTTTTAAAGATGATCACTGAGACCAGTATGTGTTGCAGCATCTTCTTCAAAAGCAAGGGGACATCATATTAATATATGTTGATGTAGAAAATGTACTGGAGAGTTGGAGGGAAAATATAATGGCTGCAAATCCCTGTAAAAAGACAGAGCTCCCCTCCATCCTCTTGCACTTCCTCAAAAGAGTCATCTAGGTCAGTGCTGGTTTGGGATCTTACTCCAGGACCTGGAAGGCAGCTACAGAAGTTAATTCTCCTGACTTTCCTATGGGCTCTGAGGAGTCCCTTCTGCCAACCCAGCTGTTGGCTGTACACCTGCAGGTAGGTGCTCTTTGCTGCTGCTGTTCTGCTTGGAGACAGCTAATGGGAAGAGCTGAAGCTGTGAATTTTGCCCACAGGAAGGAGAGGACAGGGCTAAGGCACTCACAAGTCACTGTGACCTGCCAAAGCACTCTTTTGCTGTTGTCCCTTCCTCCAGACCTGAACTGTCCAGCAGTATGAGCAAAGATATTACTTAATATGTTACTGTTAAGTGTGACCTGTTAAGGTATCTAAACAAATATTTAACTCTCATATGACAGCAAAGTTACATTCACCAAATTTCTTGATGTCCTCTAGTTGGAGAAGTGCTAATCTTCAAATACATTCCCAAAGAAAATGACTAATCCCTTGGATTTGATTGATCAAGGCTATTACTTTTATCTAAGAAAACCTGATTTTCAAACTTTTTTACTCTTCTTCACATTGTGTGTTTCTGACTTCTCTTCACTCTGTTGTCTTCAAGCCCACTTATTTTTACGTTGCAAGATTGTTATTGACTTGTAGGAAAAGTGAATACATACATTGCTCTTCCCTCTTAACCTGGTCCATTTTTATTCTTCCAAATCCTCTTCTTGAATTGATTTTGCATGTTGCTATCCTTCTTCGTTTTTTTTTTCACCAAGGGAAGGAATTTAAAGTCTGGGGAAAGTCTTAGGCATGTGCTGGTGGCTGATGAACCCACTTCCAATGTCTACAGTTCAATGCCAGTCCTGCAATGTGAAAATGTAACCTCCTTTCCCAACTGAATGAGTGCCAACTCCACCTGATTTAAACATGACCCGAGTTTGCTGAGCACACTGCAGGATTTGGAAGCTGGCGATAAACAGGTAACAGATTTACAACTAAAGTTATTATGTGGGTATATTTAATTTACCCCCTTTATAAAGTTGCACCTGTTTTTACTACCTGATAGAAAACACTGGCTGATCTCAAAAGTCATCTGGACACGACCCTGGGCAACTGGCTCCAGGTGGCCCTGCTTGGGAATGTGGGGTTGGACCAGATGGCCTACGGAGGTCCTTTCCTACCTCAACCATCCTGGGGTTCGGTGAAAATGAGGACATATCCCACAGTTTTGCTGGAATGTTCAGCCATGAAAGACCCTTTCACAAATGTTTTCTCTTAACCTTTTGCTTAATCTCTTTAACACATCCATTGTTTGAAACACTTTGCAATTGTTGGGTTTGTTGCAATGGAACTCTAATATTGTTGATTATGTGGGAGCCATTGGGCCTTTCTATTTTGGCAGAGCCATGTTCAATTATTTTACTTTATGAATTATTAGACAGAAGTTAATACCTTTATTTTAAATGCTACATTTAAACTAAATGGGACATATCCCTCCTTGCACCGTGTAGTAACAATTTCTTATATTGTGGTCCTATATCTACTATGGATGATTTATCTTTCATAGATGGCTGTCCCTTCTTCCTGTAAATGCTTTTACCTACAACCTTACTGCTTATGCATTGGTGCTGAAAGTACATGGCTAAGGAACATACTAACAGAAAAAAAAAAATTAGAACTGATTATGTCTCAATGTACTTATTGGACTGTCGACTACAAAGGTAAATAAATTTTGTGGCCACTACTGCAAAAAATAAAAAAAGAATACTTTTCTGCCAATGTGAATGTTTGATTTGTATTACTTTTCGAGAAGATACCAGTCGGTCTGCTGCTGTGGCTTTCACAGGCATTGATGTGTGCTGGCCAACACACTGACCTGTGTGTGAGCTGTGTAGACCAACAGTGAAATCGTATGGCTGCAGAGGCCCATGGCAAAATCCCCCTTGGCTTCCATCGATGAGTGCCTCATTCACACGGTGAACACTGAGGGAATCTCTAGTTGCAGTCATTAGTTTGTGAAGCCTTTGGGAATAGCCTGAGCAAAGCCAGGTCAACCTTGTGGGGAAGACTGAAAGCTGTGCCAGGAAGATGGTAGGGACACAGGGAGAAGGTCCTGATGTGCCCAGGATGGGACCCAGCACGGCCCTGTACGGTCTCCTGCCATGACTGGCCTCCTGCTGGCTCTGGTGGCAGAGCCACACCAGGGCTCCTGGCGGTGGAGAGCCACCCCTCCGGCTGATGTGGCCGCCTGTCTTGGTCCTTGTGGTATGGCTGTTGCCTGCCCGCACACGGGATTGGCTCTGCTTCCATCTTGTGTCCATCAGACACCATCTGCCATCATGGGAACAGCAAGAGCTTTGTTAGCAGACAGACATGGAGACGTGTGGTAGACAGAGCTCAGGGGACAGACTTGCAGCGATGTGTCTTCCATCACACCTCCAAGCCCCTGGGCAACATGGGTGTGGCAGCACCATGGGTGCAACAGTGCCACGCTGCCGGACGCCATCGCCAGAGGGGTGCCCGTGCCCAGGCCCTGCCCCGTGCCCCTGCCGGCCCAGGCCCAAACCACCCAGCCCAGCCCGCCATGGCGCCAAGGCGTGCGAGCCCCGCCAATGGGGAGCCTTCCCGCCAGGCCTCGCCTTGCCCCATTGGCCAGCGGGGGTGGGCGGGGCCTCCGCGGTGCAGCGGATGCAAATGAGGCTCCACCCACCATCTCCATCAGACCAGGGCTGGGCCGTCACGTGGCAGCCTCGCGTGATGGGCACGGTGTCATCAGGCTCCGCCCCGCGGTGACGTCACGGCTCTCGCGAGAGCGCTCAGTGCTGCCCCTCGGAGGCGTGAGGGGGCGCAGGCGAGCCCAGGCTGGCCCCGCCCCCAGCTGGGGTCCCGCCCCCAGCCCCGCCCACTCGCTCCGGGAAGCCAATGGGAGCGTCGACCGCGTCTCTCCCCATTGGCTGGCCCCCCGGCATGCAAATGAGGCCCGACGTCACTTCCTGTGGCAGAGCGAGCGCCATTTT